>OZ025299.1:191490690-192094921 GCA_964019185.1 Maratus speculifer
AGCTACCGGTTACATACCACTCCGGTAAGTTACCGGTTCCATTGGTCACTTTGGTAAGTTCGCTGAACATGCCCCTTGTGAGGGAGTGTCCTTTGCATAAAGGCACTCTAGCATTTTTGTGAGATCGTGACGTCAATGATTTAACATGTGTAGTGTGGAAGCGACCCCTATCTTCTCTTTTACTTTAACTTTCTAGAGCATGTGTGTCTTCCTCGGTTATACAAGTTATATCGCGGTTAGAAGCAATATGGAAATTTATAGTATCTCAGTTTGCAGCACATGAAAGCTTGGAGTTTGGGTGTCTAGCGACGCAAGCCCGCTAGTAGTGTGTGGAGAAGCAGCAAATTGAATTAGATTGGAGTTACAGCAAGTTATTATTGAGCCTCCAGTGAGATAGCAAGGAGTTTAGCATACAGCCGACAGCAGCATTAGCCGACTTAGTTCATTCAGAGCGGCGCTATTCGAGAAGTTTGCCGTTGGTAAGAGATAATTTGGTTACGTTAAGTATTTTAGACAATGAAGAGTGTGTTACAACCATGGGCTGTCTAATAAAGCTTTTATCTAGCAGTATAGCTGAAGTTTAACCCATTCGTGCCCACGACTTTTCGCGCAAATTTCATTCGGTTGGCACCATTATTTTTAAAAGAATTAAGTTTAGTTCATTAATTACGAAAATGTTATAATTAAATAAAATAAAGATTGTTGTTCTCTTTTACCGGTGTCAAAAACAGTGCTACATGCACCTTTTGAAGCGTCCCTAAAAAGGGACGCTAGGCACTAATGGGTTAAGTGAGGAGTTGATTCGAAGTGCCTCGACTGAGTCTAGTGCCGGTGAGTATATTTATGAGTTTACTCCTTTAGTATTGTGACTAGTGTTGAAATTAATGAACTGAACGCTCCACTTCCCCATTCTAGCTGTGAGTATATTTATGAGTTTAATCCTTTAGTATTGTGACTAGTGTTGAAATTAATGAACTGAACGCTCCACTTCCCCATTCTAGCTGTGAGTATATTTATGAGTTTAATCCTTTAGTATTGTGACTAGTGTTGAAATTAATGAACTGAACGCTCCACTTCCCACTGACCCCTAACAGTTTAAATAAAATGGTTTTAACTTATATCTCGAGTTATGTATTCATTCACCCACCCGACCCCTCCTTCCGTTACAACCTTGCACTCTATAAATTGAAATTTTAGTTTTTGTGTCAAACAAAGTTTATTTTCTTACTTTTGTAAAAAGTGTCCCACACCACTCCATTCTTCCCTATAACTACCTACTTTTAATAACCAATATTTTTGTTTCATGAAACGCTTTTGTTTTGAATCTTAATTCTTAACTCCTGTTAAATTTCACCGACCACTGCAATATTCAGTTTTCGCAATATTTGTCAGGTACCCTTTATGCAACCCAAAAATCTATTTTTCAAATAGTTTCCAAGTAAATATGATGTTTTAGTAACGTTAAAATAAAATGCATACAAAAATGCCCAATAAAAGAAAAATTATGTCTAATACATTTTAAGATTTTTATATATGATCAACGGGTGATTTAATATTTTAACACGAAGTAACTTGCCAGTGTATTTTAAAGAGTTAAAGAAAAATCACATTTTTAAAAACAATTGCATCATTAATTAAAAGACTTCAACTTTTAGAGCATGTAGAGTAGATAGGGGGGAAAATATATGCACTTCCATAAATTTCGATTTTTAATGAACACATTGGTCTAAACTTATGTAACGAATGATTAAAATGTTATATCTTAGGCATGGGTCACGATCAACCAGTATGTAGCATAATTGTAATCTTTAAAAAGTATTGTTGTGCATAGCTTTGCCCCATCGGTAGGGTAAAAGTACGCAGTGATGAGGCAAAGATACGCAGGGCGTATTTCTTTTGAGAGCCCATTTCCCCTGAAACGAATGTGTTATGTAAAAGCATTAATAAATTTCACTTTATTTTTATAGTCAAACTGAAAATTATCAATTAAACCTAAAAAATAGCAGTTTGGGAGATAGTAAATAGTAGTTAACCTCTAACTGTTCCGACAAAAATTGTTCCAAAAATGATGATTCGTATCCGAGACCGCTTGATCGTAAAATGAAGAAAAGATTTGATTGACTCATAAAATTGTATTTATGCACTAAACTTTTTGTAGAAACCTATTATAATAAAAACTCTCTCATTTAGAAGTCTCTAACAATTCTACCAAGAAACCAAACGAATCAAAATTTAAACGATAACGAGAGTAGTTTAACTCGAAATTACAAGCTAAATTGTGAAAACTAAATATAGAAGCTATCTGTGAGTCCGTTAATAGGTGTTTAGGTTAAGACTTAACACAAAAACATGTCATGAAACAAGAATATTGGTTTTTAAATGCTAAGTAGATACCTAGGTTTTATATTTAAAAAAAATAAAAAGGAAAAAAAAAGATAACTAGCTTATTTTGGTTAAATAGCTCTTATATTTTATACAAAAACAACAATGAAAAAATAGTATGGAGCTTTGAAATACGTAATTGTAGAAAGCTTTGAAACGTGTGTACATTTTTGCCCCAAGACGAATGCATACATTTACCCATAGCTGCCAACATCTTCCGCTTTTTCGGCCCGGAAAAAATTTATAAAAAATTTTACTATTTTAAATTGCCGAAATCTGCTGATTCAATAAGGCAAAAATTTCTATTAAATTTTTCCGGGTCAAAAAATCAGAAGAGTTGGCAGCTATGCATTTACCCCATTCTGTAGTATTTTGCTTAACCGGCTACCTATAATTTTAAGCAAATGCGATCAAGGTAATCTACACGGTATTTAGAAGCTAAGGAGCTGCATTTTTTGGATTTGTGAAAATTCAAGATATTATCAGCTAACAAATAAAGTGAAATTTTAAAAATATTGGATCAAAATTCGAAAATTTAAACTTGTCTCATTTTTTTGGCATGAAATGCTATTTTTTTTACAAGATTTGAATACACTACTACTACACATGTAATCAAATTGCTACCTGGCGGTCATGATTGTACATTGTTTCGTGTTAAATCAGCCAGTGGGAGAGGGGGGGGGTGAAAATAGGTGCTGAGGATATGTAAAGTTAATTCATGTTTCATGTAATGTGCTCCTGTTTTTTTTTTCTATAATCTTCTGTAGGGGAGAGTGAGGAGGAATGGGATATTTTTCATAAAAATAAGGAAATCAACTTTGTTTGACACAAAAATTTAAATTTATAGATTGCAAAATAAAGCACTTTCTAATGTCCTTAACAATATAGAAACATAACTTGCAGAAATTATTTTATAATTAAAGAAATTGTAAGTTTTAAAATGTGACCTATACCTCCCCACTAATATGGGAGGTATGAGGCAATTCTAAAACGAAGCCATAAGCCACAAATAGTTTAGTGTCAGGTAGATATACAAAATAACAAAGATTGGAGATTGTTAATAACTGTTTCACAACATCAAATAACATACCTTCATCAATAAAAGGAAAATCCATGTTGTGATCAGAGGTCACATAAAAATTTACCAGTTCGATTTATTTACAACTTGAAGGAAATTAATATATTTATATAGTATAATTAATATACTACCCTCTAAAAATATTTGCATGTTAATAATTTACATTCATCTTATTCAAAAGAAGAAATTAGACATGTCTTATTCCTCCCTCTACTTTCTTTTATTTGCAACTTCTTCCATAAACAAAAAAGCTGCTTTATGGCATTGTTTAAATTATGCATAATATACAGTATGTTCCATAAATAAAGATATTATTACATCTACTCAAAATCAAGTCGTTAATAAACGAAAAGTTTAAAAAGTACATGAAGTAAATTTACATTCGATTCTTAAAATTATCTTTTCCTTTATACGATTGCAAGCTTATGTTGATCAGCACTTTTTTCAACTGAAGATTGGCGTACCATTGCTTTATTTAGTGTGTGATTGATGAGTATTTAGAATGATACAGAAAGAGAAAAACCTACTGTCCAATTGTTCCCACTGTCCCATTCCATCCCACTCTCCCCTTTAGAGATTGTTAAAAGTGTTGTGATGTTTTTTCATATTTTGCGAAAAAATTTTGTGTTTTGTTCGAAAAAGAAGCGTTTCGCGCTGAAGTTTTTAAGTTTGATAACCTAGGATTACACATGCAAAAATTAAGTGGAAAACCTAAAGGAATATGACAATCGTAAATTCTTTTGTGAGTTCCTGTAAATAAACAGTTACGTACACCCTTTTTAATATCAAACATATCATAATAAGCTTGGATAACAGTCCCGAACTCGGTCCGGGATTAATGTAACTATGGGGCTTTGCAAATATAAAGCTATCATTTTAGGAAGGAGAGGGGGGGGGGGGTCTGGCACACGATATCGTAAGATATCTCTACGGAGAGGAGTGTGGTATTTTGATGTCAATATCACTTTTTCATAGAACAAACATTTTCTCTTTTCGTTTGTAACATTGTCTTTGTTTCAAAATTGCTTGTTAACCCATTTGAGTCTGTTATCTATAATTATGAAAATATAAAGTTATTATCAAAATCGCTAAATTATTATCAAATTATCTAATTTTGAAATGAAGAGTACTTCCACGTTTGGCATCCCTATTCTTTTGTCAGTTGTATCCATATATAATCACAACTCGAGAAATTATATTTGAAGAATATTTGTATTGAAGCTTTCGTTCACTAATAAATAAATGAAAGCGAAACAATGTTTTCCTCTTATTTTGTAGATCAGAATTACTCTCCCCCTTCCCCTTCCTCCGTGCAGGAAAAGTGCAATAAGACAATATTGCTGTTGAATGCTTTATCTAAAAAAACGCTAGTATAAAATACTTTCAAATAGTAACTACTTTTTAAGTGTTTTTTGGCATAAAATAATGTTTAATTACTTCTCTTCATTTAAATAAATAAATATGCTAAAAATAAATGTAACCAGTTTTGTATATCACTCTAAATAAAAGAAATAAATTCTAAAAAAAGAAAAAAATCCGCATTGATAACTTTATCATAAGGCTGGTGGAGGTGGGGGGTCGAGAGATAACGTATGATATCGAAAGGGGGGGGGGGTGTCCAAAATTTTCAAAAAGCTGATAACGTTATATATGCATAACTCCTATGTTCAAATGTATTCTTATTTTATATGTCAATTTGTGTTTTCATTTTAATTTTTTTAGATCTGCCGGGAAATAATAAGGATTGCTAGGAGTGATGTATAGAAACTTTACGCACAGAAGTTTAGAAAACAATTGCTAGAAGAAACTGACAATCAAAATAGTTAACTACGCACGAAATTATTAAACTGATCCCTGAACATTTTAAAGAATATTGATCCTACTTAGAAAATGTAAGTATATTTTTTTTATGACATGCATTTCAATTATCTTTCAAAATACCCTTCCAGCATATTAGAAAGCAACTAATTCTCTTCCGTGTGATATACATATATTTTAAAGGATTATACTCGGATTATATTTTGTACTATTATTTTAAATATAAATACTATTCTGCATAAATTTAAATGTGATTAAATTATTTTACCTTGGGTATCAAAAATTTTAATCCAATTACTTATATCAGTGATTAAATGCTGTTTTCAATCAGATGGATTTTTTTTAATAATTGATTAAAATCATATTTTTTTTTAATGTTTAAAATTAGATAAAGTATTAAAATTTAAGATGGACATAATTTGAAAAGTTTTTGTAGATATTTTGCTTTATGAATGAACAATACAAGAAAAAATGCTATGAATAATTTCCCAGCTTAAACTGTTCCTTAGACTTGTAAAATATTAAATAAAATAGTTTTGTAAAACGCAAGTTTTTATCTTGCATAAAAACATTTCGGTAGAAAATGTACTTAAATCTAACACAATGTGCTGTATCGTAATTTAACTAACAAAGTTATTCATCTTTTATATAAAATAAGCATAGTAATCATATATTAAATTTATCCAAGTAAAAAAAGGTACGCCTTTTCAGTATGTTATTTTCTCAGCTTGCTTTTGCAATTACAAATTCATAGCAATTGGGACTAAAGAAGATTAAAAAAGTGATAACAGCTCAAAAACTACATTAAAGAAATATATAAGAGAAAAAGAACTAATTGGTATAAAAATGTTAAATATCGAAAAAACCTCTTCGGTTCTGATTGAATGAACGTTTTTATCAAAAAATATTTTGTGTAAAAGTTTACATTTAGGCAATTAATATAAATTTTTCTAAATACAAATGCAAAACGAGCTGAAAAAGATTTTTCATTGTTATTTGTGATACTAATTAATGAAATTTTATTTAAGTGCACTTTTTATTAGTTCTGTAATTTACTTATTGGTCCCTCTAGGTCATATTGAAGCTTTGCAGCAGCTTATTTTAAAATTGCCAAAATTTACTTTGATTAAAAAAAAAAAAAAAGGAAATTCACCTTTTATAGTAACCAGAGATCATTTAACAAGAAATTCTTGCATACTGAATTATTTCTAAATCTATATGCCCAACATTTTATAAAAATATAGAACTTTCTTTATATAGAAAAAACAGGATTTTGTTAAATCATGTTTTTTTGTAATCCATTAAAATTAAAAGATAATGTTACCTTATTTATTATATGAAAATATTGTGTACTTTTTTCTTATTTTATTAATAAAGAGATTGCAAATTTATTTCCTCAAGAAACAATCTTTTGTTAAAAACTAGTGCCTTTTAGGGGAATTAACACATGGCTACGTTTTCTTTGTAGAATGGATACTAAATTATTAAGTATTTTAGTAATTAAAACATAAAAATAGGTATTGTTTTCTTAGATAATAAATTTATAATTAATTTTATGTATAGTGTTAACAGTTTAATGATAAATGCAGTGAATAATTTTAATGCATGTAAATATTAGTTGTATTTAATGATTTTACATAATTATTACAAAATAATAATATATATAACATTGTATACTAACTAATGTAAATGACAGCAGTTTTTATAATTATTGTAATCGCTAAAAATTATAATGAAAGTTTCAAAACATATTTTATGTTAGTAATTAGGGATTTAATAGTTTTGGGAATCTGATTGTTTCTGGTTTTTACTGTTCGAGGGGGAGGGGATCATAAAAATCAGATTTTTTTAAATGTAAAAAAACATGATTTTTTAACCATATTTTTCACCAAGAAAAGGTGCAAGCTGAATTTTGTTTGCACTATCTCGAAGTTTTTTTTTTTTTTTGGGGGGGGGGGGTTGCTGAGAAATTCAATTAAAATAAAAAAAAAACTACTGTGACATAAATATATTATTGAACAACTATTATTAATTCAAATAATTTGTATAGCAATTTCTTCTAGCATTTGCTTTACAAAACATGCCTATAAGCATTATGTATTCGATAAGAAGGTAGATTGTGTCCGAGTATTGTCTAATTATTTAGGCATGCTGTTAAAAGACAATGGCACTCAGAAATGCGGGGGAATTTTCTAATCCACAATTTCAATATCATGAATGCCTTCAGTTTACCAGTTGAGCAGTTTTAATGCTATATATTTAAAATTCATAAAGCATATTTAATACACTGCTCAAAACTATTAAAGAATATTTGAAGTTTTACATAAAATAAAGATATAAACGAATTTTTTTTTCCCGAAAATAGAAGAAGAGAATCACAAATGCAAATTTTTCTGGTTTTCAAACTGTGGAGTATGCAAATTTTGAGTTCGACGTCAAAAACGTCGCTTCAGCGGCAGCGAATAAAATTTGACTTTCAACTGGATAAAGGAGAATGAAGACAAGGATGATCGGCATTCAGTGATTGCTTTGTTTCGATGAGTACGATGTCTCAGCGAAGTCATTTGACAGATTCAGAATCTTGGAGAATTGTTGGTAGGTTAGAAGGGGGCCAAACTCAAGCCGAAGTAGTGCAAGCCATTGGAGTGTCACAAAGTGTCATTTCCAGGATCTGGAACCGTTTTTTGGACAGTGGATGTGCAGGCCGAAGACCAGGGCAAGGTCGTAGATGGGCAACAACGCCCAATGAAGATCGGTATTTAGCTTTAACAGCTCGGAGACACCGAAACATGAACTCTACTCTTCTCCAACACCTTCGCTCGGCTACAGGCACCACGATTTCAACTCGGACTGTCCGAAACCAGCTCCATGCTGTAGGCCTGTATGCTCGCCGACCGATGGTATGTGTTAGATTAACATCAAGGCATCGTCGCGACCGCAGGGAGTGAGCAACCGAGCATGTCAACCGGAGGAGAAATGAATGGAGCAATATTCTGTTTTCTGACGAGTCCCGTTTTTCTGTGCATCCGGATAATAGGCGTATTTTCATCTGGAGGAACCGTGGCAGTAGAAATAATCCTGCGATCGTGCACAAAAGTGTCAGATTTGGCGGTGGAGGAATGTTGGTGTATGGTGGCATCTCCATTGACGGGCGCACTGACCTCTACATCATTCGAGATGGAGCTCTGACTGGTCGCCGATATAGGGATGAGATCCTCAGACCTATTGTAGTCCCTTAGGATGCAGCAATCGGAGATAACTTCATTTTAATGGACGATAACTGCTGGCCACATCGTGCAAACCTGGTGGAGGATTTCCTTTTCGAGGAAGGAATCATTCGAATGGAATGGCCAGCGTGTTCTCCAGACATGAATCCAATCAAGCACGTTTGGGACGCTCTAGGAAGACGAGTTTCTGGTCGCCAACAACCCCCTCAAACTCTCCAAGAACTGGAAAGAGCTCTTCTGGAAGAGTGGGGCAGAATACCCCAACTCGTCATTAATAGCCTCATTGAGTCCATGCCTCAAAGGTGTTATACGTTGCTGGCCGCCCGTGGAAACCATACCCCCTACTGAAAATGATTTTATTTGAAGAAAACACCTTTTTTTATTCTTTTTTTCTCATATGCACAAATTGTGTTTTTTTCCTTTTGTACACTAATGCGCAATAAAATGCATTTTTTTCTGCCAAACATGTGTAATTTATTCTCATATAACCTACTATGCTTGTCGACCATGTATCAATCAGCTAAAAAGTTTCCCAGATACAAAATCCACCTAAAACTGCAATATCCTTTGTTTTGAGCAGTGTATTTCTTATGTGTTACTGTACCATGTACCGACAGATTTTATATTTTTATTTCATAAATGACAAGCATGTCAAAATTTTTATAATACGACTTTTTCGTTATAATATGGTTCTACAAATACATTTTGTATGAAATTAGAAGTGAATAATGACAGTAATTTACGATTTCTTGATGTTGTGTCAGCAAATGAAAGTTTTAAATGAGAAAGTATATTTCTGCATGTCTCAAGTGTCAGTCAAAAGTTTAGATTTAAAAATTTATTTGCATGGTTTTTCTCATTTTTAATAATTATTTTTCAAAAAATCCTAATATTTTAAAGCGATAAACTTCTTTCTTTAATGTCTTTAAGATGTTTTGCCTTCAAGTTTAACAGGTCCGATTACACCATAGTTGAACATTCAATTATTCAGTATGAAGATGAATATTGACTTTTCTATAATAGTATATTTAACTTTTTATGTTAACATTCAATTTTCTTCTTTAGGTGCAGGAGGAAACAGAAATTAGAACTGAAAATATTGTGAGCCTTCTTGACAGTGAAGATGTGGTTAAGTCAGATGAGGAATCAGAAGCACTAGTCCCACATCCAATTGTGGGATATTCAACTATTGTATGTACAGGAATGGAAAAATAAGAGAGATAAGTTCTCATAGATGAGTTAGATTTTTTGATGCTGCATTTTATTTACTTCGTCTGTTTTGTATGACTTCCTATTTTATTTACTTCATGTATTATTCAATATTCAACACTGAGTTTAAAATGCATGTTGTGTTTGCAGATAGTACTGACAGAATTCTTGCATGAGGAATTTCAATTATGTAACTATACAAATTATGTAAGATTTGTAAAATATGTCACATTAAAAAAATGTTTGCAAATATATTATTGTAATGAATGCATTAATTTGTTGTTTAAGAAATAAAATTTATTCGTATTTCAACGTTGTCATTTAAGGATATTACATTTATTAGTTGTACAAGTATGTATGAAGCATTTATAATAAATTGGCAGCTCTAAATGCTTTCTAAAGAAATATAGCTTTCTTTTTGTTTCCATTTTAGTTTCTTCTTTCAGAAAGTCTCTTTATACATTTCTATCATCAAATACTTCTACTTAAAAAAATGTGAAATCAGCTCACAATTACTGTTGATATGCCCAAGATGCATTTTTGAATACATTCATATCGTTTAGTCGCAAGAAAAGTGACAAATCTCGCACAAATTCATTTTGAATATTATTCTACTAATAGGTGTGTCATGGGTGCAACTTACTACACAAACATTTTCATACGTGTAGATATGCAGAAAATTACTTTCTTACGCTATATGTCCATTTATGACAACATAGGAGAGGTGGTTTGTGTGGGGAGGTAAAACTGCTCAACCATCCAAGCCTCATTATACATCTTCACTTTTAAGTGTTTTATGCTTTTATGCACGTTTACTTTCCTGCCAGCTGAGTTAAGTGCTATAATTTCATGTTACAGAAAAATCATGCAAATGTTCTTTTGCCTAATGTGAAATTTATTTTCATCTAGATGTGTCATTTTCTTGCGGGTGAGCGATATGTTAACGTGTGTATATCAACTCTGTCGTGTATATAAAAATTTTAGTTAGCTACTACTTATAGATTCTACTATTTCTTATTGAAGTAACCACAGTAGAATCATACTAAATTCCCACTCCATTTTTATGTATCTTTAATCAAATTTAGAATTTCAAAAGTGTGACTTATCAATAATTTAATTTTTCTTTTTAATATTTAAATTTGAAACATACCTCACAAGAAGGTAAAGTATTAAAAAATGTGTTGTGTACGTTAATGGAGTATAAGTCTAAAAAAGAGATATATCAAAAGAATATAGATCACTGATAACTTTATAGCGCATTCATAAAAAATAAGAATAAGAATTAAAAAAAACATTTCCTTGAATAAGAAATTCAGGGAAAGAAATTAATTTTTTTTCAGATGTCACAATTGTTTTTCTGACATAGAATCAGTTACTGTGCAGTGTTTCAAATTTATAGAAGAGATTTGTTAATGAAATTCTTATAAGTTGAGAAACTCCATAAAGGAAATATCAAAAAAAGAAAAAATTGCAAGACTACTGTACTTTTACTTCTAGTTTGCTTCTAGTACTTAAGCATATTTATAGAAAACGAACAGAAAGTATTTCTAATTATATACAGGTTTTCAAATCATGTATAGTATTATATGAGGCACAGTTCTTACTTATAAATACGGAGTGTAGTCAATAATGGTTGTAAATTTTATTTGCCTCAATTACATCGAATTTCTATTTAAATGTTGAATATATTTTATAAACTTACTAATGATACTTTATTTAAAGTGTTTCTGTTCGACTTTTTTTTTTTTTATTTAACTAAAAACTGTTATACTTATCTGCTCATTTAGTTCCATTGCTATAATGTTCATTTTAAATCGAAATTATTTGCCTATTTAAATACATAAAACTTTTGTCAGATTTCTCATGCATAACATACAAATATTTATGGAAATTGCTATGGTAATGCTGAAACACATGTTCGGCCATATTCCTTATTTTGCATCAAAATATTTTGATACATGACGAAAACACCTCTCTAGATATTTTTAAAAAGTAAAAATTCAAATTCAAACTGAAAGAATACCATAACAACTCTAATCAATATAACTATTACAAAAAAAAAATGGAATACTGCTATAAACCATTATAAAGCCACTGCAAAAATTTTATAGTCGCATATAACTTTTGATAAGTATAAATAAAATGATTGATAAAATAAGAAAAATAAACAAATTACTGCATTAACTGTTGCCCAGTTGTGAAGAACTTTTCCTGCGTAAGTACAAAAACTGATTTAAATACACTACCGAAAAGTCACTTTTGAATATTAAAAATTTTTCTGACGGTACCTTAATAAAGTTACCAGAAATATTTTGCTAAAATACATAAAAATTTTTGGGTGCAATACTAAAAAAAATCGCTGTAAATATACTGTAAAATCTGTCGCAAATTTACAAAAAAATTCTCAGTAAATACACTAAAAAATCCTTTGTAAGTTTACTAAAAAATATTAAAAAATTTGCAAAATATTGTTTAGTAAACGTACTAAACATTAATTAGTGCGTTTACTAAATAATACGTAGTGAATGTACGAAAAATTCTTTAATAAATTCCCTAAACAATAGCTAGTTACTTTATTAAACATTATTTTGTAAATTTACAAAAACGAATTTGAGAAATATCCTTAAAAATCGTTCATAAATTTACTAAACAACATTTAGTCAATTTAAAAAAAAATCTTTGGTAAACTTCCTAAATGATCATTAGTATGTTTACTAAATAATATTTAATATGTTGAAACTTTGTCTTATTGGTTTATTTATAGGTACATGATTAATTCTTCTGTACATCAAATCTGCTCATAATGAAATATTTTACAAAATGACTCCTTCCATATCAAGATTTGTAACACGTATAGTTAGAGAGAGGAAGTACGGATGTTACGGCATACCATTTACATTTTGAATTGTAAGTGAACAAAAAAATGAGATGTTAAAAAAATAAAAATTTACAAACTTTGGATATTTTAAACACATTTTTATTTCATTTAAATTGGAAGAAAAAAACATCAAAATTTTAGATTTTTAAAAACAATTACACTTTTTGGATAATGCAAAAGAATCGGGTAATGTGGAATGGAGTTTTAAGGAATATTAAAAATGTGAGAAAACCCATGATTAAGAAAAAAAATCAGTTATTTAGAGGCAAAAACAGTAGTAAATCATCTAAAACTAGTTAGATTTCGTGAATTTATATTTTATTTTTACAAAAATCTCAAACGTTGCCTGTTTAGGCTTCACAACGATCATTTTCTGTCCGCATCCCATACATCAGGCTTCTTATCCATTACTCTATATTTCCGACCTCAGAATATTTCCCATTGCAAATCAGGCGCATTGTATCTTTCTCATCTGGTGGTAAAAAGCATATCTCAAATGATAGATCAGAGATGATTGTTTATCTTTAAAGGGATAAAGTACCTTTGAAACCATTTCTTCAATTTTCAGTAATACTGTTAGATATGTGGTGGCACAATACTTAATGCTTAAAATTAAATAAAAAAAAATATTGCAAAACAGCCTGCTTTACTAAAATTTAAATTAAAAAATAAATTTTTAAAAATTCCTATTACTTTTACAAATATGAATAATTTTGCTTCGATTTTCTTCCACATTAATTAGATTATACTACATAAAATAGTGCACGGATTGCTAAATGTGTGGAATTTTACATTTAATATTTTTTTTCTCGTTTATATCAAAATTTGAAGGAAATGCATCAAACTGCCAGTCTAAATATTTAAAAAAAAAAAAAAAAACTATATAAACTTGAAATTTAAACCCATTCACAAAATAATCAATACACAATGGAGAACAATTAAAAATAATTCAAACCTCTAAATTAGCAAAAAATGCTTTAGTATTTATCGAAGTCATAAAAATATGAACATAGAGAAAAAACAGTTTAAAGTTGTCATTTGAATGGGTAATATTGTAAGGGTAATTGTATGGATTTTGTCAATTTTCTATGAATTGAATCTATAATATTAGGTGAATTCATAGAAATTCATAGCATTCATTCAATTGATAGAAAATTGACAAAATCCACTCAATCTCAAAGAAAAAAATTTTAATTCGAACTCCAATACTTTGGTTATTTTGCCATTTTCCCCCAAAATCAGTCAGAAAGTTGCTAAAATTTTAGAAAGATTCTATTTCAATGTTATTTTTTCTCCTGTTAATAAAATTTTCTTTTGAAATCTTAAGCACTCCATTGATTGCTTAGATAACTGGGGTATTTACCAAATTTCTTGCCAATGTACTCTTTCTTATATTGGCCAGTCTAAAAGTGCTCTCAAATTTCGTTTAACGGAACATAAAAGGTATGTCAAAAATCAAAAGCTTAAACGCTCTTCTGTTGCTCAACATTGTTGGTCTTCACAACATAAGTTAAACTTTTCTTCAGCCACCATTATCCATAAGTGTCCTTCTATTCTTGATCTTAATTTTTGGGAAGCTTACCACATCATTAAAAATTCTCACTTCTTAGTCAATGACCTATCAAGTTCTCCTTATTTTCGAAACATTTGGAAATCTTTAATTTAAAACTTTTTTCCCTGGCTTTTTAGTTTTTGTCTTGTTTGTTCTTCGGTAGATGTCGCTACTTGTCTACCCAGTTGTTCAGTCTTTCTTCTCATTGGTTGCTTTTCTTTAGGCGGGATCGTACCCGTTGTGGGTATATAAGCCTGCGTTTCTCTATCTCTTTCTCAGTTTTGCTTTTTCTAGCTCGCTGAGTTTTGCACTGATGAAGAATCTCGATAGTAGATTCGAAACAGCTGTTTTCTAACTTTTCATACTTGATATTGTTAAAAAATAAATTAAACTTTTCTTATATAACATGAATGAGAAAAAATAGAGTGAATTCCATAATTAAATACAAAAATATTTCTTGTATATAAAAAAATAAACGAAAAAGAAAAATAATAATTAAGATTAAAACAACAATTTGTTGCAATTTACACAAAAAAATTTTTTTTTTCTTGAAAATTAAAAAATTATTTTTTTCCTGTAGAATCGTAACTTATTCTTCATTGTTGCTTGTTTCATTTATTGACACTGTCAATTTTTAAAATTGTTTATCTTATTATTTCAGATTTTAATGAAATGGCAATCTTTTAAATTAGTAACCACTTTTTTATAACATCTTGTTTGCTTGGAATTCCACTTGATTTTTTTAATTAAATATGTGTCATTGTCACATCTCTAAATAAAATTTCAAATATTTACTTTTTAAAATTTATCTTTCGTTAATCAGTAACATTCTTTTAACATTTTTCTGAATAATACTGTTTTCATTACAATAAACAATTGTTCTTTTTATGGCATATTTAAATTTATCAATGTAGAATAAAATTACTTTTTTAATTGGAATAACAACGATAATCAAGCGGATTTATGCTTTCAATGACCTTGGATGGATAATGTACTACATTGCATGAAATAAATCTCTTATTAAAAATTATGTAATAAAATATTAAATTTCAAAAGAATAAAAACTTTTATTACATTCAACAAAACCACTGCAGCAAGAATCCTCAAAATGTTGATATTTCTGTCATGTTCTTGATTTCTTAAGTTATTTTTCAAATAGTTTCTTTCTAATCATCCAAGAATAAATATCGAATTATAAAATCAAATGAATATGTACATTAACTGTAATTAGTCTGTATAGATTTATAATTCTAAGGTGAGTTAATAATTAATTCAGTTCAACAGGAAAATTTACCAAAATGGACCAATTTATTATTCGTTTTTTAGTTTTTAAAACCCCAATAGAAAACATCCAAGTCATATTTCTCTTATTGCATTAACAGATATAAGAATTTTTTGACCAGAATTAGTTTCAGTCAGAGAAGTAACTCAATAAAATATATGACGCTAGAATAAAAAATCGCTGATTTTTCTTAGGGATAAATTTTAATATATATAGTCTCAACTTAAAGATTTTTTAATAAATTCCACATACAGGGTGAGTCATAAATATCAAAACAATACGCTAGTTCCTTAAATATTGCCCCTAGACCCATACTTCCAATTGCAAAGTTTCACCAAAAGAGGTAATTTTTTTGATAAGATAAGTTGCAACTCCATGGGGGGTCTAGTTTAAAAAATACGAAAATTAAATTTTTATACGGTCCCCAGAGGATAAAACTTCCAGTTAGAAAAATTTCCTTATTCATTCTTGAATTGAACAAAAAAAATCATCTTGATATCTTCAAAACTCAGAGAGTTAAGACAATTTTAATAAATCGTGAGGTTTCAAGGGATCAGGCACAAATTGAAATGCGTGTAATTGAAGAAACAATGTTGGTGTAAGTTGCACAGGAAACATTTATTTTATTTATTTAGAGTTAGAATTTGGAATGTTTTTTGATGGTTAACCACATAATTCGTAAGCTTTATCACATCATAAGCTTTTTTAATAATTTTTTTTATAATTTAGAGTAAATTAAAATTGTCATAACTCAAAATATTATCTGTCGCGATGAATTTTTTCTTTTGATTAAATGAAAATGTCTAATTTTCAATTTTGATTCAACATTTTAAATAATATTAAAAAAAAGTATTTAAAATAGCAATCTAAAAAATGCAATTTTTTGTAAACAAATCATATTTTTAAAAGTTAATTTTCTGAGGTGAAAACTTTTTTCGGCGCGTTGGGCATTTTTTTTGAGGTGTTAAAAAACTACTGAATTCGCAGTACTATTACCGTAACCGAAGGTTATTGACTTACGTCAGTTTAAAAATGAGAAATACTGAAATAAAAACATCTGATGCAGAAAAGTGCATTTAGTTTTATACTAAGATGGGCTTCTAACGTTTAAATGCTTTTTGAAAGTTTCTAGATGATTAACTCCGTCTTGTATAGTTTCGATTTCAGATTTTGTTTAAGTTTTGCCATTCTCGCCTTCTTTAATTACTATTTAAATGCGTCAGTTAATTTAAACCTCAATTTTTTTTCATTGTTTTATCGCTGTCAACTTCATATTTTTCTTGTTAAAATTGCTATTACACGATGCGTAAAAGGTACCTCTAATTACGGGCTTCCAAACTGGTAGATGGTAGGTGCTGGGTTCGAACCCAATCGCGACCGTCGGCCTAACCGTTCGAAGTTTTCCGTGGTTTTCTTCGAACCCTGAATTTCTTTGCGTAAATACGGGTTAGGTTCCCTTAAAAAGACCCTCATGGAGGGCACACTTTCCCTCATGGCCTATATCCCTATTGTAGATAATTGACCGACATAAAAAAAAAATCCCAAGGTGTTAACCGCTGTAAGCGGTCTCAAAGGCCGCTGCTTTTTTTTTCCTTTTATAAAGTTTAACATACAGTTTTCAGTTCAACTACAAATACATTTTAAATTTTATTTAACTTGCAAATCAGTTATCCACTTTAAAACAAGAACAGGTATTTAATGAATCTTTGGCATATTTAATTTAAACATTTTAAGTTGAAATTATTCAATTAAATTTCTTAAAATATGTTTGGTTCGGATGCGTTAAACCTTGATGAATTAAATACACTTATAACGAAATATTAGTGGGAGAAAAAAAGAAACAGAAACGTTGTACTCTTAGACTTTAACATTCGAATAAATATTTTTGTTATTTTAAATACCGTTTCGAATAAATAAAGTACTCGGATGTAGCAATCGGAGGACTCTAAGGATACGAAATTCCGAGCACTAGTTCATGATATAACTGAAATCGTGTAAATTATACGAAATTCATTATAAAAGCGCCACCTGAAAGATGATTGATACATAAACAAAACCATTTCATGTCAAGAAGTAACTGAATCTGACATTTTATGAAAATTCCTACATTAGTTCTTAATTAGAGGTATTACAGAAATCGTAATGAATTCAGTGTTTCAGCGCCACACGTGGAGCTATATACAACAAAATATAAACATCAATTCGTGTCAAGGATTAACAGAAACTGAAAATTGATGATATTCCTTGCATTAATTCTGGAGATACAGCTATTGCGGAAATCACACAAAAGCCTTTACAGTAAGGTCGTCTGTTAAGCGATTCACACCAAAAACTAATCAGCACCAATTTATATCAAGGGCTAAGTAAATATAATTTTTTATTAAATTCCGTCGATTAGTTCTTGAGATAGCGCGCTCACAAAATTTATGTCATATACTGAGATACAGGAGCAGTGACTCACACACAGACATTTTGTAAAAACATGTTTTTCGATATCTCTGAGCCCTAAAACGTGTGAATCCGTCGAAAACCGGAACTCAAAATTTTCACGAATCCAATACTTTTCTCCACCACATAAATTTTGAACCACATAAATTTTGAAAAACCACATAAATTTTGAAGCTGAATAGCAAAAACTAGATTTTTGAAAATATTTCTGTGTAATTTATTAAAATATATTTCCATTAATATTAAAATATATATTAACATTAAAATATATTCCATACAAGTCAGTTAATAGAAGTATCATTATTGCTATTACTATTTTTACTCAACGTATTGCCTGCGGCAATAAGTTTTAAAGACACGTTTAATGAGAGTTTAGTTAATATCACTTAAATTAATAACACTTTTAATAAGTGTTTATTAAGGCGGTCCGGCCAATGGGTCGTGCTAGTTACGAGCCTGGCGCCAAGCTCGAGTTAATGCAGACATCTAGCATATTTCAAGAAAGTTTAAAGCAAAAACCTATACGCTTTTATTTTATAAATAAAAGTTAAAGTATCGTCTTGGATCGACATTTAGTAATGCGTAAATTAATGGTCGATCCCTAAATTGTATTTCAAATGAGCTGATATCGCTGTGCTCAGAGGTATGCTTAAGTGGTGTAAGTCACGAATTTTGGAAAATTTTGGAATTTAATTTCTTTCAGGGATTTGCAGATATTTTTGTTCAATTTTTTTGTTCGATTCAGGAATGGATAAGGAAAATTTTTCTAATTGGAAGTTTTATCCTCTGGGGGCCGTATAAAAAATTAATTTTCGTATTTTTTAAAATAGACCCCCCCCCCATGGAGTTGCAACTTATCTTGTCAAAAAATTTACCTTTTTTGATGAAACTTTGCAATGGGAAGTATGGGTCTAGGGGCAATATTTAAGGAGATAGCCTATTGTTTCGATATTTATGACTCACCCTGTATTTAAAATTTCATTTAGAAAAGCATAATACCATATTTTTTATGTTTTTGAAAATAATAGCAATAATAAATATTTAAGAGCATAATAACGAATAAATATCATTAACACTTTTAAGTTAAAAGGCACCAATATTTTATCAATATCCACTTTTGAGTGGAACTATTCCTCCATATTACATATTCGTTCCGTTTAAAATTAAACAAAATAAAAACATTTGAGAACATCTACTTACATAAACTTCTCAGTAAGAATTTTTGTAATCTGGCTATAATACTCACAAATCAAACAATAATTCAGAAATACAGTTAAAACACACTATCTTTAACCTATTTAGATTACAGTATTAAATTTTAATTAGTCATAATTTCTTATTTTTTGCAGAGAACATATCCCTATAGGTTAGCCAATTCTAAATCCGTATATCTCATTCCTCGTTAAATAAAATACAATTAACCTTCTATGTTATTAAATTAGACGTCTTTACATCATTCAATTAGACGTCTGTATTAATCTCTTAAAATACCGGGTGATCCAGAAGTTCCGAGAGTTTTGAAATGTAAATAACTCGAAAACATACACAAAACAAAGATGCGGTTATCAGATATATGTTCAGAAAAGCATGGGTTTTTCATTTGTATTGAATTTTTTTTAAATAAATAGTTAAAATTTTCAGCAACAGGTGGCGCTACTATACAACATCAAATGTTTCACTACCATGCGTTATATAAGCATATGAATTCATTGCGCAATATCTTTCCTGAGATTATTGATCAGATTTCTCTTTAAGGGTCCTTAATTTTCAAACTCTTTTTCGAAGGTTAAGGAAATTGCATTTAAAAGAAATTTCGATACAAAATTTGGTGTGTAACTGCTAAGTTAAAAAATGCTTTCTTTGCATGACAAAGCTTTATTAGTTATGCAGTTTTACAAAAAGGATGAATCGGCAAGTTTAGCATTGCGTTTTTATCGTACAATGAGTGGAATAAAAACCGGGAAAGGACCGATGACATTACAAACCGGAAGGCTATGATAAAAAGGTTTAAGGAAACAAGCTCATTGGAATATCCTTTCCACGTCGCTTCTCCTGTCACGATGATCCTGAGGAATACGCTTGGAGATACCCGTGTCCAGAGTCACAATACTCAGCATGCATGACCTCCAAAATCTCCAGATCTTACTCCTTGTGACTTTTGGTTGTGGGGATACTTGAAGTCTCATGTGTACAGAGATTGGCCTGTGTCTTTGACCCAGCTGAAAGATGCTACACCAGAGTGTTTCAAAGACATCCCCTGAATTCTTTTTAATGCTGTGAAAGCTGTTTTACATCGTCTCATGGAAGTACTTATAGGCGTCATACAGAAAAGTTGTAACCCTCGGACACTGTTTCCTTATTTTTAATGAGCTGTATCATACCATAGCAATATATACTATCCAGTTCAGCAGCACCTGTTGGCAAAAAGTAACTAATATAACATATTTTTTGTTATTAAAAAACAAAATCCCACAAGTTTCTAAGAATTTCTGTGAAAACAGCATATTTCTATAGTTTATACTTTACAAATTATTAGCATTTCAAAACTCCCGGAACTTCTGGATCACCCGGTACTAGTAAGTATGTAAAACAATCGTACTAAAAAAATTAGACCCATAATAGTTTCCAGAACTGTTAAGCACTCTAGATTTGCTCGGGGATAAAAGAATGAATTTTCTCATTCTTAAAGTATAATAAAATTTTGAAAAAATACGATAAATAATAATACTCAACAAAATAAGAATCTTTCAACATATAATACGAAAAGTTTTCACCAGCCAATGATCTTGACTTTAAATGCAATGGAAATTTCTTGAAAATTGCGCCTTTGGATTTTACTGGTTTTACAAATTGTCTTTTTTTTTATATTTATAAACTATGATTTCAGTGAATTCCTTTGAAATTCGACGTCATGTGAGTTGAAAAGAAAAGGTGGTCTTGAATGCAAATATTTTTTATTTCTATCTCTGATCAGTCTTGTGCTCCTGAAAACAAGGCAGAAACACCTGATCGTCACCTGGATGTGGTCTGCTGTACAGGCACTTCGTAATAGTAGATCTGTTTTACTTTGTTTTGGTTTCTTTGTTAGCCGGACTTATGCCCCAATAGGAGAATACAGCAGCATCAGATGTTCACATGTGCGCGTCGTATTCTGTGCAAAAGTGATTCAATACTCAGCAACATGCAGGATACAGTGCGAAGCCGTCTAACACGGGCTGTCATGTCGAAGAACAAATCTTACAGTCCACCGAAGATATTCTGAATACCAGCACATGAGCTATTGCTCGGCAGCTTAGTGTCTCTCAGGTAGCAGTGTGTGGGATACTGCGGGAAAAATGGCAGGGTGTGAAATACCGTTAAAAGAAATAAGGCATGAAGACGTCGGTTAAAAATGTGTTTGTTTCTGAAACGCGTTACGAAGCATGTTCTTTGTGGCGTCCAACATTTTCCGAAAGCAAGTGAATTCTTATCACTGCATTCTCAATTGTAGCTCTCAGAATATCAAGAGGAATATTTCGGACATATCGGTGCATCGCATTTTTCAATTGCGCAAAATGTTTTAGATAATCCCCATAAATGTTGTTGTTTATATAACCCACACAGTCAAAAGTCATTGATTGGGGTGGTCATGAAGAGGAGAAGTTTCAGATACAATGAAGTTTGCGTTATATATGCTGTCTTTATTTCCAAAATCCATATAAGTTTATAAAAATTTAATTTAATTCAGTTTTCTTTCTAAAATTATCCTTATGAATTCACTGCGCCCCGTTAAAGTTGCATATTGCGTCTCTTTTTTGTAATGTATGATAACGCTTTTATCAAATGCTTACCCCTACACTATATTTATCTGCAGATGTACTTTCAAAATGAATAAATTAAAGAAAAATAATTTCTTTTCAATCAATGCTTCTAAAATTAACCGTTAATTGCTATAGCCGTGTTTTTAGCAATTAAAATAAAACTAATATTATTCACCTGCCTGTACTTTCTTTCTCTTTATAAACATACAGATCTGCAATTTTTTTCATGGGTGCGATTAACCAATATCTATTTAGTGTATAAATTTTCTGTCAGCAGATGTATTTCTCTGATTACTTTAAGAGTGTTTTTTTTTTTTGGTTGGTTCACACGAAATTGATAATTCTAAACTTACCGTGCAAATGCACAATCTATTCAGACATATCAAGTTGGCTATGTTATATTAACAACTCTCTCTCTCTCTCTGCGTTTCTGTCTCTCTCGCATAATTATCACCAAATCTGAAATACATAAGGATATTTGGCGCAAACCGCATGCCTGACACAATGTAATATCTGCACTGGTTAAAAATTAAATTGTATTCTTACTCTTGCCCTGTACAGATCTTACAAAAAATGTAACATACTTGTTTTAGTTTTCAGCAGGGGGAAGGGGGGTCACTTCTTGAGGACACCACTATGTATGTTTGTTTTCCTGAATTAAAAAAAACTTAGACAATTTACTCTTGAGTATAGTGTCAGTCTTTAGCTTACCTTCCTTTTCGCATACGACGCTAGTTTACCGTCATTATGAAGAAAATTCCCCTTTTTTAAGTATTTACGTTTAACGGTCAAAACCTAATCACACGCTTCATTAATTTAGCCTGTAATCCATTCATTCATTATATATTTCTTAAGTAACGGTTTGACACATGTACCAATGTCCGGTGGGGCCAAATCCTGCATAAATATTGAGGAGTCTCTATTCACATTACTGGAGTTCAGGTGCGACAAAACGTCTTAATATTGATGCTCAGCGAGCTGCATTCAAAGTGAATGTAACAGGTCTAGATGTCGACTGCTCTTCAAAGAAAAATGGTCCAATTATGAAACTTGTTGTCATACCAGATCCAACGCCGACATTTGAAAAATACAATAGAACAGGGTACGCATGAGGGATTTGTTTGGCACAAATCCTGTAGTTATGGGTGTGGACATTGACATTTAAGTAAAAAATGGACCTCATGTGTCAAAAAAATTTTCATGGTCAATATTCGTCCACTTCCATCCATGCAAGGATATTCAAAGCGAAAGATTTTATTGCAGACTTTTTTTGCAGAAGGTTAGTTGCGTTGAAGCTCTTGAACATGTTTGATTTTGAACGGGTAAAACTGCATCATTTTTTGCACAATTTTGTACTCTGTACTTCTACGTACGATCACTCAACGTGCGATAGCATGTATCATGTGTGCTATCATTGTTTCTTCCTCCATTTCTAATGCAATATTCTTCAGTTTCCATAGAAGCAGGGTGTTTTTCCCTCGCACGTGTAGCACATAAAAAACCCTTGGATTCAAACTTTGCTATTATTTTCTTCAAACCCTTTTGTGTCATCTGTGTGGGTTCTCGGCGTATTCCTCTTAGTGAACAATACCTTTATCCTCTTCAGTCTTGATCATAAAATAACTCTTCAAATATACATTTATTGTTTTGTCATAATCGAAATGACACCATTGATAACAGAAAGAGTCACTTTTTTGAAATCAGTACCTTAGGGGACTGGTAATTTAGGTTTACAAATATGGAAGTAAATGTACTAATTCCCTTAAAACATCAGTGTAGCTATCAGCAATATAAATTTACGCAATAACAAAATTAAGGTCTTTAAACAAGTAAATGATCAGCAAATCCTCAAATTTTTTTCTTGTAAAACATTTAAGTTAAATAATCATGAATATTTGCAAAATACTTTCTTGGCTACAATGTCTTGAACATATTTTCGAAACTCGGATGACCAATAATACTTATTTTATGAGGTAATATTCATCAGTGATGACATTTGTGGATTTTGTTTTAAAGCATAAAACATTCAGCTGTATAGAAGTGAGGTAAAAATGCAAAAAATTCGAAAAGTTAAATTTACGAGGAAAAGAATGGAGGTACACATTTGTGTACCTCAGGTCTGAAGAGGTTATACTGAACGCCGTTCATTGTTATTGCATCCATAATAGCATTTAAGAAGAAAAGCACGGTCTTGCATTGTTCGAGACGTTTTCGGTTAATAAAATTCAGAACTTTGACAAAAAAATATCTTTTTTTGACAAATCAAATGATGTGTAAAGCGCATTTGCATAAATCTCATTTTATTTTTCCTGTCATATGCCAGTCACAAGCCATTGTGGTTTATTATGGACCCACAAAGAGTTTCATGGTAGAAACGATTAAAAAAGTTTTAACCCCCTGACCGCCCAGCAAAAGGATAAAATTGTAATGTTGTTTTCCCTGTAATTTATTTGAAATGTTAATAAAAAAAGAATTTTCCAACATGGAATATTTTTTTTTGTTTCGTATATATTTATAAGCCTTAACCCTTACCGGCGCAGTGTTACCACTCCGGCAACACCTAATTTTAATTCCAAACTTACAAACAGCACCATTAATATTTTAGTAAAATTTTACTTTTACAATGACAGCTTATATCAGGGAATTCCTAATTTCTAAAAAAGTATTTTGTAAATTCAATTTCTCAATTTACGAACAGAATTTGTCTGCGCCGGAAAGGGTTAGCATTACCAATCACGACTTAATTTTTTTAAACTGGATTATATTTGTGGAAATATATTAATTTAAATAAAGATTCAATTGCAGTGAAACCTGCAGCCTAGTGAATGGATATATCCGGTTGCAGCAGTGGGGAGGTTAAATCGATATATTCGTGTCTTAGGGCCGAATCTATGTTTCAAAAATCACAACTTAGCGATCTGCATAGAAACAAATTTTGGAATGCACATACATTTACGAGTGATTTGCGATCTCAAATTTTATGACCACTAATTTGTGGTTTGAACTTTAAAGAACACGAAGGGATTTTATTACATGGATGGCGACTTGACTTTTGTTTCATAAAGCCTTACTCTTTGAGCTCTGATGGTAGGATTTTCAACCACATTTTAATTCCGGAATGTCACACCACCAGAAAATTCGACACATTTATTCGAAAAAAGTTTAATGCATTTTTTTCCATGTATATCGTTAACCGGTTTTTTTTTAATCTGCAAAATACTGGTACCAACGTGATGTTTGAAATTTTGAAGAAATTTACCCACCAGAGCTCAAAGGGTTAAGTGGTAATTTTATATAAGTCAATGTATCTTAAGTGTGCAAAAAATGTTAAACTCTTGTAATAAAGGGTTAAGTTAGATTTCGACCTTTATTTCGTTTAAGGAGTCTCAGTAGCGTTGCGTTTTAACTTGTGGTGCAATTTAGCAACATGTCACATTTATTTTTTCTCAGACCCTAAGAAACATAAATGCATGCAATTTTTAATATAGACAAAAAAAATTGTCTATATTAAAAATTTGTCTATATTTAATTCTGTCTATATTTAAAAAAATGTTTATATTTAATATTTGCTTCTATTTAAAAGATTTTTTAATATTCCACATTGACATCTTTTTAATATTTAATTTTGTTAAAAAAAAATTTAAATTGTTCTCTGAGTTGCATCGAATGTGCGCAAAATTCCTGAAAGTCTAATAACGCAACTTCCATGAAACTTGAGAAATATATTAATTTTAAGTTTAAAAATAATTTTTACTTCAAATTTAGCACTATAATAGCGTTGATTATTTAAAATTGTGATTTTTTGATCAAAAAAATCATCTTTTTCAGAACATTATAATTTAATTTTAAATTTAAAATAAATAAATAAATTGCTTACAAATAAAGTATAATTTCAAAATAAATTTGATTTACATTATTATTAATATGAATGGGGGCTCTTGAACCAATAGTTTTGGTTCAATTAACAAGTTTAACAACTAACATGTTAACAATTTTAAATTTTTTAATCAAAAATTAACATAAAAAATAAAATATCAATGAAAAATATTCAAACAGTTATTTTAGATGTAAGAGATATTAAGTTAGTTTATATTAACAATTTTATGCATTCATGTCTTATAGGGACTGAGGAAAAAAATGAATGCCACATGTTGATAAAATACACTTCCAAGTAAAAAGTAGACTCTTAAGACTCTAACAATATTGCATGCAGTGCCATTTCCCTGTGGTGGTGAGTATTTGTACTATATTTTAGCGGGATAGGAATTCCCATGAACTTCTTTAAACTGTTATAAAATTTTATAACATTTGTCCCAATAATTTTCGTTTCATGACCATTTCAATGTGGAATTTCATTTGTAATCTCCGTTTATTATAATTTCTGCTTAGACATAAAATTGCTGCAATGAGTCTTCCACAGATTGGGAAAATTTTTTTATGAACTTATCTAATCTTCTAGTACAAATCGAATGAATGTAATGAAAAACAAATATTACGGCGTTGAATATAAGAAGAAACTAAAAGATACGAAGAATAAACAAAAAAAATTGAAAGAATCAAAACATAAATAAAATATTTAAATATAATATAATAATATGAAATATGGAAATTTTCTAGGAAGTTCTATAGAATTTGGAGAACAAAATACTTTCGTTTGCATTATATATTTTGTAAGACAGATCAAATTGAAATATTCAACCCATATCCAATCTTAATTCATATATTATTTCTTAATCCAGATTTATGCTAGGCTACACCATGCTGATAAGGTTATCAGAGTGATCTAAAAATAGTTGGGTTCTTGAATTTGATTAAATACTAGCTTATATTTAAAAAGTATACTTATTTTTTGCCATTAAAGCTTATTTGAAGTTTATTTAATATTGGAATCCAATTAAATTTCTCCAGAATTTTGTAACGTAAAATTCTAATTGAGATATTTTCTCGAAATTCTAAAATTAGTTTTTGAACTATTATATGTATTTAACTTGATCAATTTTATAAACCTGAAAAAAGTTTGTAATGCATTTATGATAATAATTATCCACAAATAGCGACAAATATAATAATTATTATATTTAGAAATTTGTGAACATATGTAACTGTCAAATGATTTATGTACTGTTTCCCATTTAAAATGTACTAAAAGAAATTTAATGAATTTTCTTTACTCTTCTGGTCTGTTTCAATAATGCATTCCATCATTTAACACAATATTTACTATTTATTTCATTACCTTATCTGAAAAATAATTCTTCTAGTTTTTTTATTATATGTCAGTTTATACAGAAAAGGCATATCAATTTCTGACCATCAAAGTTTATTTAAAGTTTAATAAATAAACCATGAAAATCAAATTAAAATTTCACGGGGAAAATCGAAACGTAAAACGTAAACTCAGATAAAATATATAATATGAACTTTAAAATGTTCAGATTTACTTAAAAGGTGATTAAAATAATCAACTACAGATGTTAATAGTTAATTTTATTTAAAACATCTTAATACTTTCACGTCTTAAGAGCTGATATGGAAAATCAAACAAATTGCGATTGTTATATTTTTTGATTTGCATGATTTTTTTATGCTGAAATAGATCATATTTTATTAATAATGTGCAATTTTGAAGCCCTGAATAAATTCCCTCTTTCCCATAGAAAATGCCTAAGTTCAAGGTTGTGAATGCCATTTTTCATGAAAGGTGTAATGCTACTATGTTTGGGGTGCTATATCTCCGGCAAGCAACACCATCTAATTTTTTTGGGCATAAACTGTTAGTATAACATTACCTGCTTTTTAAAATTCATTTGTTTCCATGGAGCATTCTTATTTGACATTGTTTTATTGCCACGAAATACAATCAAAATAACGTTTTTGTCCATATTTCGCACTTTATATCTTATTTAAATAATAGTACCCCATACTTTTAATTATGGAATATGAAAGTGTACTAGTAGGACAAGTTAAATACTATAGTATTCTACCGGTATATTGTTTCTTTTGGCAAAAATAATCTGTTAAGTGTTCAAAATTTTAAAAATCTGTAATATTTTAATTACTCATATCTCAAAAAAGCGTTACAGTTGAATTCATCAAAATATACCATGTAGTAGGTGAATATATGTACAAAAACAAGAAAAAGATAAGGAGTCTTTTGATATTTTTATTTAAAAAAATGGTAAATTTTACAAATAAACAATGTCGATGATCACATGTCTTCCCTATCAGAAAATGAAAATCCTATTTCTCTTATATTTTTCTATGTTTTCCCTATGAGGAAATGGAATATCCCTTTTTTGTTGCCCCTTACGAAAGAGAAGTGGGAAGTTTTATTTTCTGATAAGGAAAAAATGTGACCATTAGCATGATTCAGTATATTGCTAAGTACATGTAAGTCACATTCAAATCGGTTAATATTCACGCGTGTTATTGCTTGACAAAAACCAGATCGTTTCAAAATCCAACCAAACTTGAAATTTAAAGTACTTCAACCCATCCATGTTTTAAGATATACCCAAAATAAAAAATGCTGAGAAATATTTGTATCAAGGTCATGTGAAAACACATGCGAAAATATCTACTTCACCCCCCCCCCTTTTTTTTGTACTTCATTTTAAATTAAAATTTTTTAGAAAAATTTAAATGGCCTCAATTTTGAAAGAAAATGGAGGATGAAGCTGTCCAACGATCTCGATCGCGACATTTGTATGTAATATGTGACTACTAAGTTACATTCAAATCTGTTCATAAATACGCATGTGTTGTCGCGCAACAAAAAATAAAATCATTTTAAAATATCAGCCACACTAGAAATTGAAAGTGCTCAGCCATTTAAAAAAATACACTACCTGGCCACTGATGAACGTTCACTTGCGATTCTAGACATTTTATTAAACATCTAGAAAAATACAGGAGGAATCACCCCGAAACTTTTAGTGTATAAATACAATAGTATAAGTCATACATTTCCGTGAAGATTTTTCCCGAAACTCCATAGGGGACCGTCAAAAAATTAAAAAAGAATGAATATATTTTGAATAACCCTGTAATAACTAATGTAGCAAAAGCGCTCAAACTCTAGATTATGATTGTCTTATTGTAATAAACTGTGTTCACTTTTATGCAAATAGCATGCATACTCGCAAAGAAGTTAAGGTTTTTATAAAAATGGTCTCAAATTTTTCCGATCACTTTCAGAATTTTCAAGCTATGATTTTGAGACTTTCACAAAAGTTGCTCAATACATTTAGCTAACATAATATACAAATGAAATTTTGATATCGTTGACGCTTGTGCAGTGAAAAATTATTTCGTAAACCTAGTCATTTTTCATACAGTTTTTCTTATTAACCGACTTCCTAAAAGGAGAGGAGGTTATCAATTCGACGCGTATGTATTTTTTTTTTATGTATGCTCACCGATTACTCCGAAACTATCCAATCAATTAACTTGATTTTGGTGTTAAACGAGAGAGCTTGCTCTCGAATTGATACCACTTCCGTTTCATAGAAATTGGTTCAGTACTTTTTTAGTAATTAGGCAAAAACTAATAAAATTAGTGATTTTTCGCAAATCAGTAGTAATATGGATGTCGAATAAATTTACCTATGGCAGGATGGCCGAGCGGTCTAAGGCGCTTGATTTAAGATCTGGTTTTCGAAAGGCAGCGTGGGTTCGAACCCCACTCCTGACGTACGTGTATACAATAATCTTTTCCGTATTATAATTTGTAAATATATATTTAAAAAGTTAAATACTAATTATACTATTAGGTAAATTTTGTATTTAACCGTTACCACAGAGTATCAGAGATTTTTTATTAACTCAATACTTTATCAGTGAAAGAGTACTCAAGAAGAGAACAGACTTGCGAAAAGTAACATGACATTGAATAAGTTCTCTGACGAGAATGAAGTCCGGACAGCCGAGCGGTCTAAGGCACCAGATTTAATCTCTAGTTTTGAAAGAGAGTGTCGGTTCGAACCTCACTCCTGACATATGTGTATAGTATACAAACAAAAAATTTCCGTGTTATATATTTTTTTAAGTGACTTCAAAAAAGGAGAGGATGTTATCAATTCGGCGCGAATGTATTTTTTTTTCTATGTATGTTCACAGATTACTCCGAAACTATCCAACCGATTAATTTGTTTTTTTGTGTTAAATGAAAGAGGCTACCTTTCCATTGGTACTTCCATTTCATTGAAATTGGTTCAGTACTTTTTTAATAATTAAGTAAAAACTAATAAAATTAGTGATTTCTCGCAAACTAAAAGTAACATGGACGATGACTGAGCTCGCCGAATGGAGTGCAGTCAGGTGGCTGAGCGGTGTAAGACAGCAGATTTGATTTCTGGTTCTTGAAAGAGATCGCGGGTTCGACCCCCACTCCTGACATATGTGTATGGTTTACAGTGATTTTTCCCGTATTATAATTTTTATTAACTACCTTCAAAAAATCGTTAACTTTTAACTAAAAAGAGAAAAATAAACTTTTCTACCAAAAATTGAACAGACTTCAAAAGCTACTGCAAAGGGAAAAATAATTTTTTTACTGAATAGTATTAAGAAATTAAATTAAGAGCGTAGTATTTATCATGTGTATTATTATATTTATGTAGATTAATTTGATTTTTTGAAGTCGGTGCCAGCCAAGCCAAGTTCAAAATTAAAATTAATTATCCAATGCAAATCATAAAAGAATAAAGTTAAATTTTTAACTAAATATTAAATCGTAAAAAAACTCGTAGATACTTGTATGCGTGTCTATTGGAAAATTACATGTAACTTGGCTTGGCTGGCACCGACTTCAAAAAGTCAAATTAATCTACATAAATATAATAATACGCATGATAAATACTACGCTCTTAATTTAATTTCTTAATACTATTCTGTAAAAAAAATTTTCCCTTTGCAGTAGCTTTTGAAGTCGGTTCAATTTTTGGTAGAAAAGTTTATTTTTTAATTCTGATTATAGGGTATTGTGTGCATTGTTGTTTGTCATATTTTCAGAAAAAAATTATTTTTTTATATGAAGATCTCTGAAAACTATAAGCAAAAAACTTGGGAAAATTGGGCCATTTTTATAAAAACTTTAGTTTCTCTGCGAGTATGCATTCTATTTGCATACAAATTAACACACTTTATTACAATAAGGCACTTAATCATAATCTAGAGTTTGAGTACTTTTGCTACATTAGTTTTGACAGGGTTATTAAAAAAATATTCAATATTTTGTAATTTGTTGATGGTTCCCTATGGAGTTTCGGGACAAAAATCTCACGGAAATGTATGACTTATACTCTTATATTTATACACTGTTTCGGGATGATTCCTCATGTATTTTTCTAGATATTTAACAAAATATCTAAAATCGCAAGTGGACGTTCATCAATGGCCAAGTAGTGTATAATCAAAACAAAAAATGCTCGGGAATCTTTCTGTCCAGACCAAACACATACAGTGAAAAATCTTTTTCAATTTTTAAATCTTTTGTACCTAGTTTTAAATTATTATTATTTTAATTTAAATAGCCGCAATTTTGAAATAAGATGTCGGATACAGCTGGTGAAAGAACTCGGTCGAGACATTGGTATGTACTATAAGTACACACCTAGTTACGTTTATATTAGATCATAAATACGAGAGTAACAGTATGACGAATGTCATGCATATATATATGTTTATAAAAATTGGGTTAGCAACCGCCTGCGAGCTACGCCCGCCAACCCATGTCAAGATTTCATAACCTTTAAAAACACATTAATATGACCTATTTTAAAAATATTACAATGTTACAGACAATTTAATGATATTATCACTACATATATATATCACCGATTGAACAAAGGGCGGAATCTGGATCAGGGGGTAGGGGAAAATATACTACAATTTTTCGGAATAATTTTTCTCCGAACTACTGCAATAGGTAATTTTTTGTAACGAAAGCTTTCTAAAAGTTTATCAATTTCTGCTCATTAAAACTTATTTAAATTTATTAAAAAGGCCATGCAAATCAAATTAAAATAATTTCACATTAAGCATCTTAACGTACGATGTAAACTGAGATTTTTCCACGAAATTCTGGTATTCATTTTAAAATTACCATATGTATTTAAGAAGTTTCATTTTGTAAACGCGACATAAGTTTACTTAAATGTGTCCATCATAACACATAAATATCCATTAAAGAAAAACATATTTTACAGAACAAATTGTAAAAAACAATCTTTTTCCTATATTGTTTAAGCCCGAGAAGGGGCAGATACTAAATTATTTCTTTCTGTTAGTTCTACATTTAATGTTAAATTGTTATTACAAATAAGTTAAAGTAATTGAACATTAAAAAATAAAAATAAAATACAGAATGTGATACTTAAACACCCTAAATTCTTAGATTTCGTTCAAACAAAGTCGAAATTAATCTTAAACTCTTTCCGAATTTAAGATGTACATATGTTTATTGCTGATGTTTTATTATGCTTACTATTAATGTAAACAAAATGATAAGGCGTATCTAAAGTACAAACGTTTAAAAAGGTCAAGGATTTGATTTCGCTTGAACGAAATCTATTTTTATTTTTTAATGGTTATTTAGTTTAACTAATTTGTAACAAAATTTAACTGTACATTTATAAGTACGGATGAAATACCTTAATATCTGTCTATTTTAAGGTGTAAATAATGTAGGAAATATTTTTTTTAATTTGTTCTGAAAGTTATATTTTTTATTAATATGTGAAATATTTTAATAACTACTGGATACAGATGAACCTATTTCAAAATTAACGAGATGGACCTGTTATCAGGATTTTATTTACAAGGCATCTTAGAACAATTTGTAATGTAGATTACCAATGTTTAATGAAAATGTTTCATCAATTCTGCAAAGCAAGTTGTCGTAGTTTGGAGAAAAACTTCACATCCAAATATAAGAAGTTAAAAAAATTAAAATTGAATTTATTTACATTTATATACCCCAGTTTCCACTCAGAAAAGCTAGGAATATAATTATTTTTAAAAATCTTAACTGCTTATAATTAACAGTTGTATATCTGTAATGTAGTGAAATTTAAAAAAAACAATCATTCTTAATTTGTTTACCCTATTTCCTACCAAGGGGTGGTATAAATGAAATAGAAAATTTTTATCTAAGTTAAATTCGAGGTACTTAATTAGCGGAAACAACAGCTGTTTCTGTACCAAACAAAAATCATGACAAATGACCATGAGGATTATTTTAGATAAAAAATGGCCCAGACTTGACATTAAAAGAGCCTATCTTTTAAAACTTTAATATCTTTTTATTGATGCCGCATAAAGAAATTGTCGCTGAGCAATACACGTGTCTATATAAACTTAAATTAAACCATATATTATTTAAAAGTATAAAATGTGATACCCAAATTCCCGCCATGAAAGGTTATAACTACAAAAGAAAATTTTATTGAATCTATGTAAATAATTTTTCACTTCAGCATAAGTATCATACAGTGAATCTTTAAAAGAAACAAATTTACTTAACTATCATTGTCCAAATTCTGAATTGGGTGGTATAAATGGAAATATAAATGATATTAGTGTTGAATCTGCACAAGATATTTCATAATAACCATCAAAACTATAAATATTATCAGCCGTCATTTTTCACCTTGGGGGAATTCTCTTCTTAATAACACGTTCGTATAAATCACGACATCATATTTGACAGAAATATCTTTTTTTATATGCCACTGATATTTTTATTTAACGATCAGTGTCGCTATAGTACGAAATAGATATAACCATTCACTTCTATGCAATACAGTATCGGGCATATACAGGGTGTATCTAAACTACTGGGCAGAACTTTAAGGGGTGATAGTACACATCAAGAAAAATAACATTAAATGGGAAACTAAGGTTCCCAAACGTCTTCCGAATGAGATAGGCGCCATCAAAGTTTAGGGTCCAAAATTTGAAATGATTATAAAAAAACAGGAAAATTGATCGAATCGTTTGCGTTTTTCACTAAAATTATTCATTATGTCAGTATAGTCTTAAAAATAAATTATAAAGATAAATTTCAAAAAATGCCGATAGAGGGCGCTTTAGACTTTGGAGTAACGAAAAACTATTTTTACCGTTATTTTTTGCATATCATTAAATTTTTTTTAGAACTTTAGACATAAACTTAAATTTTGAGCTCAAAATCTGTGGTTAAGAAGCGCAAACTGAACTGTGTTCAATAGGAGTGGGTAGGTTCAAATTTCAAATGATTATAAAAAACAGAAAAATTGGTCAATTGATTTGCGGTTTTCACAAAAATTATTCTTTATGTCAGTATTGTCTTGAAAAAAAATTATACAGATAAATTTCAAAAAATGTCGATACAGGGCGCTTTAGATTTTGGAGTAACGTACGAATATTCTTTACCGTTATTTTTTGCATCTCATTATTTTTTTTTTTTTAAACTTGGACAAAAACTTAAATTTTTAGCTGAAAATCTGAATCGTTGAGAGTGGTTAAGTAGCGCAAATTGAACTGTGTTCAATGGGGGTGGGGAGGTTCAAATTTCAAATGCTTATAAAAAACGGAAAAAATGGTCGATTCGTTTGCGGTTTTCACTAAAACCATTCTTTATGTCAGTATTTCATTGAAAATAAATTTTAAACCCAAATTTCAGAAAATTCCGTTAGAGGGCGCCTTAAACTTTAAAGTAACCAACAACCATTTTTAACCGTTATTTTTTTTAATCTAGATACATGTTTTAAAAGCTTAGACTTAAATTTTGATCTCAAAATCTCAATCGTTGTAAGTAATTAAGTAGCGAAAAATTGAACTGTGTTCGTAGTTCGTTGTGTCGATTGTTGTTGGTTACTCTAAAGTTTAAGGCGCCCTCGAACGGAATTTTTTGAAATTTATCTTTAAAATTTATTTTTAAGGAAATACTGACATAAAGAATGGTTTTAGAGAAAACCGCAAACGAATAATTTTTCCGTTTTGTACAATCCTTTGAAATTTGAACCTTCCCACCTCCATTGAACACAGTTCAGTTTGTGCTACTTAACCACTCTCAACGATTCAGATTTTCAGCACAAAATTTAAGTTTATACCTAAGCTTCTAAAAAAATTTAATGAGATGCAAAAAATGACGGTAAAAAATAGTTGTACGTTACTCCAAAGTCTAAAGCGCCCTGTATCGACATTTTTTAAATTTATCTTTATAATTTTTTTTCAAGAAAATACTGACATAAAGAATAGTTTTAGTGAAAACTGCAAATCAATTGACAAATTTTTCTGTTTTTTATAATCATTTGATATTTGAACCTATCCACTCCCATGGAACACAGTTCAGTTTGCGCTACTTAACTACAGATTTTGTGATAAAAATTTAAGTTTATGTCTAAACTTCTAAAAAAAATTTAATCAGATGCAAAAAATAACGGTAAAAAATTGTTTTTCGTTACTCCAAAGTCTAAAGCGCCCTCTATCGGCATTTTTTGAAATTTATCTTTAAAATTTATTTTCAAGACAATACTGACATAAAGAATAGTTTTCGAGAAAACCGCAAATGAATCGACCAATTTTTCCGTTTTTTATAATCATTTCAAATTTTGGGCCCTAAACTTTGATGGCGCCTATCTCCTTCGGAAGACGTTTGGGACCCTTAGTTTCCTATTTAATATTATTTTTCTTTATGTGTACTATCACCTGTTAAAGTTTTGCCCAGTAGTTTAGATACTCCCTGTATAGTATGTATGACACCACATTTTCTTAATTCCTGTATTTCTTCACTTATAAGATTCTTGATTCAAAAATCAATATTTGAAAATGTCCTTTTATTATAAAAAACATACCTCAAATTAACTTTGTTTCTGTACATTTATATGGTACATTTATATTATTATTACATACTTCAAAGTCTCCGTTTTATTTCCAACATAATATCATGAGTATCTCTTTTTAATTCTTACACAAAAATTCAATTTCATTTATCTTGTTGAAATCCCGTAAAATCATTAAACTTTATAAAGATATATCTATTCTTCGTGTTGAGACCAGCTCACGAAAGTGGCCAATTTCACTGGTTACATAAACCCGATTCTGAGAAGACATGAGCATGTTGAATGCAAAGTCAGCCTTACAGGCATTGGAATAACAGTATCGTCAAGTAATCGGTGAGATAAGTCACTCTGAACGGTGAGATAGGTCCTTTGGAACATGCGCCAACCTTGTCGAAAAAACCGGTAACTCGGTCTGTAACCAGTGTGTACAGTGAAAGTGACCGAAATAACCGATAGACGAACAAACTCAATTTTTTTTATAATTGGGTCACGTGATTGATTTTTTTTTGTAAAGTGATGAAAATCACAATATTAAAACAGCAATATTACAACGACGATGCCAATAGAGAAAACGTTTGCGTCATACACTATAAAAAATTTGACCCTTTTGCTGCATCCTCACTCCCCCGCTATTACAGAATATCTCGATTTTGTTCCATGAGTATGCTCCATAACAGGGTGAAGTAATTGTTTACTTTAAAAGCGGTGGAGTGACGATGCAGCAAAAGGATCAATTTTTTAACAATGCAGGCTGCATTTTTATATTTTTTTGAAAAATTACCTTTTTTTTAAAGTCTATCGATTTTCTGAAAAATGAGAACTACAGAATGCCTGTGGTGCGTTCTCATTGGTCGTAAAATAGATAGTTTTTAAAAATAGTGGTAATTTTTTCACGATATTCTTAACAACGTAGTAAATACTGCATAATGGATCTATCGATCGATTAGATAAGGACGCCAAGTATCCGATGGGACTGGAAGCTCTGGTGAGCTAGATTGCCACCATATAATACTTATAATTCTCAGACTACTTAAGAAAAGTATTTCGCCAAAATGTGTCAAACCTCCATTCCAGAATTTGGCGATGCTCTACTGGACAAGAATTATTATACAAGTGTGATATAGAATTCCTCCCCCCCCGTCCAGAATCTTATTAAATAACCATATGTTATATTCCGTATGTCGCAACTGTCATATCGACAGGAAACTGTAATGCGAAACGTGTACGAAAGGATGTTGCGATTCAATCAGATCCCATCATTTTTAATATAGTATGATGAGAATATGATGCTACACGAAAGGATAGAATTATTGACGCCAGAATTTGTTATGAGCGTTCGTAATTATCTGAATACGTAGCACCTATAGTTGTCGTTTTGTCCGTCAGTCTGTCCGCATATAACAATACAAAAATCACCCAACCGAATCGTTTGAAATTTAAAATATGTTATTATTACATAATTTTGTCGAGTCATTTCAATTTTTTTTTTTTTTTTTTTTTTTTTTTTTTGAAAATCTGATGCATGCAATTACAGGGACAATCAAAGTATTCCGTTACATTACGGTCAATGGGGAAAAAAGTTTCAAATGCATTTTAATCGTTTGAAATTTAAAATACATAATTATCGCATAATTTTGTCGAGTCATTTCAAATTTTATGAAAATCGGATGCATAGAACAATTACAGGGGCAATCATAAGTATTCGGTTACATTACGGTCAACGGTAAAAAAATGTTTCAAATGCATTTTAATGGTGTTACACTCATTTGAGCATAATAAAATTGATATGCATCTATAAAGTACATATTATAATATACATTTGGCATAATCTGTAGTGTAAAGAACATTTGTTTTTGATTTACAATGCCACACAAAAGTATTCCATTACATAATGTTATAGGGAGAACATTGTTTGGTGCGCATTTTAATTATAATTAACTATTTACAAATTTATGAGACTGATATATGAGAGTGATATTTTTAAAACTTCATTATCGTATGAACGTACCTCATTTGGTACGTTTCACGTGCAATTTCCAACTTGTTTTTTGTTTGTTTGTTTATTTCATTCTTTTTCGGATTCGAGTTTCAAGGAAATCAGTCACTCCAATTACACAATATGGATTAGAATTAAGAGTTTCTTGATTTTAGGATACTTTTTTTTTACACAATTATGTGTTTCGAAGAAAATTTGTGGATCGTATACAAAAGGTCGGAAAATATCTAGTAAGTAATGCGTTCGAAGGGAGATTCTGTGTTAAAATAACACGGGAGTGTCGCACTGGAAACGAATAAAGCACGGTGTGTTAAGATTTCAAAAAGTAGCAACATCCAATATAATAATTATTTATCATACATAAAAATTTCTGAAAACATTACTGAGAGTATATGTACGCTATTTATTTTTTTAAATGTACTGAAAAATGTCTGAACAATTTTCTGAATGCTTATACAGGTCTATTTTAATCATGCATTACACAATTTTATACAATATTTACTATTTATTGCACCATATCAATCTAAAAAATAATATGCTAATAATTTTTTGATAAGAATGATTAGGAATATGCTATTTATTTTATACTTATCAGAAATTTAACTAAATAAATAATTGCTAATTCAATTATTTATTTTTACATTCATTCTTATCGACATAAACCGAATAATATTTCTGCTCTCAATATTATACTCTATTTTGTGTAGTAAAGATCAAAATAATTCTCTACTTTGAATGACTGACAGTTATTTCTTGCGTTTTCAGCACAAAAAACTGATTAATGTTGAGAAAATGCCAGACAAAGAAGATGAAAAGGGATTTTTCTTAGTATTCTGAATTTTTAAAGTAGGAAAACAAAACCTTTGGAAAAGCTTTCTGGAAAACGGATTATTTAATGATCAATAAATAAAATACTATGCACTCGGAAGGATTTGTTATACCAGAAAAAAGAGAAAATCAATAAAATAAACTAGTCAAAAGACTGGAAGTCTAATGTAATCAATATGAAGACATCTTATGTTGAGATTTCCTTGGCATTGTTCTAAAAATTGTGCGTAATCCTTTAGAACAGAAATCATCTCGACAAAAGGATTACCTAAAAATATTAAGATTATATAAAACGACAGGAAAAAATAACTATACATAGGTTTAGTCAAAAAATGTATTGACAGACTTTAGTAAATGATTCAGCACATTACAGAAAAAAAATTGGGATCGGAAAATGGAGTTATATATATTGAAAAAATACAGTGTATTCTAGAATTTTACAGATTTTTACATATAATTGTAGCAATATTTAAGCCCTTTTTCAAACATTTCGTGAGTTATTGTGTTCTAGATGAAGCAATAAGTGACAGAAGTAGTAAACATTCGTATCCAAATATCACTAAACTCAATGCTTCATATTATGGAATACAGCTCAAGCTACGTGAAATATTACTCACCATGAAATATAGCTCAACTGACATACGTTGTCACTAACGTAATTACCCTGCATCTTTCTCATCTTTTATAAGGTCATAGTATTTCATTTATACAAGGAAAATTCGAAAAATAGATCGAAAAAGATATCTTCATTACTTTTTAATTACTCACAGATATTTATATTTGGATTACTGTGAGACACATGGGGTTTTAGATTAATAAAATAGTTTAAGGCCTCAGTACTTTAGTTTGCACAGGAAAAACCTTTTCTTTTGCTGCATTCTGCCTTGTTCTGAAACAAATTCAGTCTTTTTTCCATTATCATTTATATACTGTTTTCATATTATAGACTGGAAAATATTGTATTTTTGGAAATAGTGATTCGTAATGTATAGAAGTAATTTTCCAGTTGAACTTTTTGGTATTTGTGTTTGGTGATGTTTTAAAATTACTTAAATTACTAGCGTTGCTTCGCCTACTCCGCTTGTCGTTTTTTTAATTTAGAATAATTCTAAATTAATTTAACCTAGGTTCAAGGAAATACTTTCAGCAGCATATAACTGTGCGAACTACGCTTGAACAGTCTTAAGTAAGAAGAATCTCATTCATTGTGATTTTTTTTATTTTTTGGCCTCTGATTAAATTAAGAGCATTGTCGTTGTTAATATCACAGGAGCCGAAATCTTTCTAACAAATTTTAATCACGGCAGTAGCAAAATTTACAGGCGAGCTCATTCCGCTAATGAAAATTGTTGAAAAATAGCTTCCAAACTCGAAAAATTGCTAAAGAAAATCCATTGGAAAAACAATTCGGGAAAAGTTACAAAACCATAAGTGACAAAGTATTTCCTCCGCTCCTCATAAACACTGCATTCATAGTGTCCGGATTTTTTTTTAACAATTGATTTCTAATTTAGCAGTAATTCCGTGAATTTCTGTATAACTCGCCACCGTCGTATAACAAGTTTTAACTTAAAATGTATGTAAATAACATACAGAAACACACACCCACACACACACACATATATATATATATATATATATATATATATATATATATATATATATATATATATATATATAACCATTATTCAATATTACAAATCAACTTCTACATCAAATATAAAATAACCCAATATAACAAAATCAAACTCGCGAAAACAATAAAATGGAATTCGCAACTGTGAAGCAATTATAAATAAAATTGGAGATAGTGGTACGTTGCTTGTTTTCAATGGCATTGCCATGCAGTCACAAAAATTACAATCAATTTCTATGGTAGAAATCTGAAAATGTTCTAATGCATATTTATCTACCATTGTCCAATTAATCGTAACCAATATGTATACATTTATATATACTGTTATATAGTTAGATAGATATAAAAACGTGTAATTGAGTCTTTTAGAAACGTAACGGGAAAATCGACATTGCAGGTAGTAATAAATTAATATGTTGTGGCCCTAAGAATTTTTAAAAATTATTTTAATATATGTTAAACACAACTATTACACAGCAACAATTATGTCTATAAAAACAGTACATTTCTTTGAATTAACTCTATGAGATTTTTAGATATGAAGATGATTTTTTTGTTGTTATTGTTCATTTCAGGAATGAGTAACAGGGATGAGATTTCCGCTTTTTTGGACACCAGTATAATCTTAGAGAAAATGTTGTTCTCTTAAATCACAAACATGTTCCGATTAAATAACATAGCATTTTCTCTAAGATTTTACTGGTCTGTAAAAAAGCGGAAATCTCATCCCTGGAGTAAGGAATAACATCCTAATTGGGAATTTTGCCCTACGGGGCCGTATAAAAATTTAATTTTTGTATTTTTTCAAATAGACTTCATATGGAGTTGCAAAATATCTCATCGAATTTTACTTTTTTTTATTAAACTTTGCAATTGGAAGTATGTACACTGTAAAAAAAATTTCCGTTAAAAAACGGAAATAGTTCTGGTAATCTAGACGCCAGTACTATTTCCGTTTTTTAACGGAAAAAAATTCCGTAAATTCCAGAAATAGTTCCGTTTTTTCACAAAATATTTCCGTTTTTTAATATTTTTTTATGCAAAAATTTTCATTTGAAAGAATTTTTCAAGGACAAACTAACATCTTTGTGATTTTTATTCTTTACTTTAGAAAGACACGTTAACATCAGGCACACATTATATGCATTTAATTTAAATAACAGTGAAGAAATGTGACTTACCTTCCATGGGGATCGAACCCGGGTCGTCTTCGGTTGTAGCCTGCAGTGTAATACCATTACACCAGGATTAACACAAAACACTTTTTCAAATATCTTTAGTTATTTCAGATGCATTTCATAAAGTAAAGACAAGATTTTGAACGTGGGTTTTTTTTGTGAACGAGTTTTTTGAACGTGGGTTTATATATTATGTTTTATAGATTTTCTTTCTATAATTTCTGATATTTAGTGTTTTTTAATTTTAGCTTTATAAAAAAAAGTTTAGCCTTTAAGATATTACATGCATGAATGAAAGAATTAAAAAATTTTGCTTCCTTCTATTTTGGAAGAGTTTTAAAGTTCTATTGTAATATTATTCATTTATTTATTTTATAAAAGGATACTAACACACTTTTTTAAAAAGCATGTATTTTAACAAATATTTTGTGTGACGATCTATTGTAAACTCAATAAAGATAACTTAATAAAAGTTACTATGGGTTATTAAAATTAATTACATTTATTGATTATTATGACTTAGGTAATTCGCGAAATAATAATAATTTCGGTAATATATTTCGATATATTTTAAACTTTATGTGCGAACTTCTTAATTTGAATAGATTAAAAAATGTATATATTAAAATTAAAAGTAGATTTTTTCCCACTAAAATATCGTACGCACTTTTTATACTGTGATATAAAAAAACATTATTTTAAAATCTTACTGAAAAAAAGAATAATTTTACAACTGTATCAAACTTAAAAAGAATTAATAAATCTTATTATTACTATCATTATTTTAATATTGTAAAAATATGCTCCTTTTCATTAATAAAACAGAAAAATAGGGAATTGCTATAACGTTTTTCTCTATTTTCCTCATACAGATGGCACCACGACACTTATCGGTTAAAAATACCAATGTTGTGCTGTTTAAAAACAGAAGTTTTACACTTTCGGAAAAATTAACGGAGCAGTTCCGTGATTCGAAACCGCAAAGTGGGAAATACGGAAATACTACTGTTTTCTCGGAAAAATGAAACTATTCCCTAAAATTTTAGGGAAAAGTTTGTGTATATTAACGGATATTTTTTACAGTGTACCTAAAAGCAATATTTAAGGAGTAAGCCTATTATTTTGCTAATTGTGACCCACTCTATATATTAAACATGCATTCTGTACAATCTGTGATGCAAAGAATACTTGCATTTAATTTACAGGGCCCCACACAAAAATATTCCATTACATAATGGTATAGAGATATATTGTTTGGGGCGTGTTTTAATAATATTACACTATTATACATTTTATGAAATTGATAAACATTGCTGAGGTTTACTAAAAGTTATTTCCTGTACAATCGAAAGTAGATAGTTTTTTACAGGAATAGACAAAATATTTCGGATACTTTACTGTATCCGAAATACTGTGTACTATTAAACGAAGATCTAAATATTTTTATACTTCCTTATAGTACGAACGCACAAAAATTACTATGCTTGACGTGCAATTTCCAATTTGTTCGAATTATACGCATTTCAGTTTGATTCTATTCCCTATATACCTAACGAATTGATTAAACGGGCATATTATCGCCTCAGAGTAACAGTAGGGCACCTGATAATAATCGAAAATGAGATCTCTGACATAGTGCTGTGAAAATCTATGTCTGCATCTAGTGGAACTGTAGAGAAATTTTAAAAAACAAATCTAAGATATACAATTAAACATAACTTTGTGTTTCAGAAATTGTTCCGTTAGATGCATATATACAGTTTCTCATAGAAGTTAATCAGACATTTCATTTTTTATTATTACTAGATATCCTGCCCTCGTTCTGAAGCGACGATATGTCTGAGTTTTGCAGATATGCAGATGGAATTTTTTGTTTTAAATTCAGGAATGTATAACGAAATTTTTCCTAATTGAAAATTTTATCCTACGAGGTCCGTGTAAAAATTTAGTTTTCGTATTTTCTCAAATACACACTCCTGTGGAGTTACAACTTATAACATCAAATTTTGCGCTTTTTTTATGAAACTTTGCAAGTAAAATATTCGTCTAAGGGAAATATTTAAGGAAGTAGTCTATAATTTCGATCTTTCTGACCATATTCAATATGTTCGATCGTTATGAATCACTTTGTATAGAAGAAAAAAAATATCGTTTATTTTCGGCAAAAATCTTTTTTAGAGAATTGTCTCATAATAAAGTAAAGACTAAAATAACTTAGATGACTGTTGAATAGGTATTTTCGATGAAATAGGCAGTTTTAATTAGCATCATCGGTGACAGTTTCTTTTCTGTAAATTCTCAAAAGTAATTTTTTGTTATTTATTGAAAATTTTGCAATGAAAATAAGCGAAATGTAATTTTTGAAAATACTGGAATTCAAAAATATGCAATATTGCGTACCTTGAAAATACATTTTTCTACTCTGTATGATTTCGGCATTTTATTAATTAGACTTTTACATGAAAAACCGAAACATTAATGATTTCAGCGCCGCGTATAGATGATAGCTCTTTGCTTTTTAGTGTTTCATTTTGAATTCTGCATAATTATTTTAAATTCCATTACCGATTCCTTTGCCTAATTTTCTTGCCCCACATAAAAAAACAGGTCGCCGTGTAAACATTATAATCCATCTATTTAATTCTTGTAAATCATAAATCTCAGATATTTATCCCTCATACAAGAGGATTTTATTTACAAATTCTGTTGTTTGTAGTGCAAAAATAAAATGAATTATGTTTTAATTGATTTTTTTCAAAGCATTTTAATTACTTTTTTTGGTAAAGTTTTATGTTGTTTTAAACGAATTAAACATTTCCCCTTTGAGACAACTAGAATGTATGCATAATAAAGATATTATTTTGATACAAAATAGAACTTTATACGAAATCTAAAAATTTATCTCATGCTATCCAATTTCTTCATAAATAAGAATCTTAAAAATCCTTTCTACGAATGGATACAATTTTGAAATATATATATATATAGCTACATCACGTTAAATTCAATTTAAAGGATTCAGAATGTTATTTTTAGATTAAAATTTATATGCGTCTGATATGTATAAAAATATTTGACATATAATCGGATATGACACCCACTCAGAAACAATATTTAACTACACTGCTTTGTAACATAATATTTTTAGGATTACTCAATTCTTATGTTTGCGTATACTGTTTAAAGGCAAAAGACATTTAAAAGAAGTTGTTAATGGGATATAATATTGAGTCATAAAATGATTTTATTATGAAGTCTACATGAATTTTATTTTTCAATGAGTTGGATGAAATATTATGACAAAATAGACTCGTGCAGTTTTTTTAAAGCACAGCAGTTAAGCTTTCTCGAAATAGAGGCGTATAGCTTTGTCACCTAAGTGAGTTTATCTTTGAATTTTGCTTTTAATTTTTCTGCACCGCTCTTCCGTGATCGGAACTACCTCATCCCAAAAAATATTGAAGAGTTTTATGAATCTGCTTGTTTCGAAAGTTATACCTGTCGTTCCTACGTGCCCCGGAGAGAAATGAATAAGCTCGAAACCACAGGGGTTTTCTGTTATATTCAAGTCACACATATTGAACCCGCTAAACGACGTCCCTACCTTGTTGAATTTCTCTTTTAAATGTTTCCTTTGAGATACTTCGTAATCGGGATTATCGTCTGCACAACAGTCTTGACTGAAGGGGCCGAGATTCCGACTGAGGCTGAAAAATTTCAGCCGTTGAACAGAAGGCTGAATAATTTCCGTAAAGTTGAGCCTGAATAATTTCAGTAAAGTGAAAAATTATAATTTAGGCCTTAAACTAGTTTTCTTTATAATTATAGTGATTTTTAATAAAAGGATTAGGCGATGTAACCAGTATTCCCACATTATTAATTTTTATGGTTGGAAATATGCATAAATATCCACCGAACAGTATTGTTAAATATTATTTTAAGGTAAATTTTAAGGTTCCAGTATGAGTATGGGAATTTCATTCTTTTTAAGGGTCTCCTGTATATACGCTCTGGAGCTGAATCCCTTGCACTTAAAACTTATGTTGAAAAGGATGCAAAATTGTAAAAAGGCAGATTTTTTTTGCAGTGGAATCCGTAAAACAACAAAAGAAGTGAAATACACTGCTCAAAACAATTAAAGGATATTGCAGTTTTAGGTGGATTTTGTATCTGGGAAACTTTTTAGCTGATTGATACATAGTCGACAGACATAGTAGGTTATATGAGAATAAATTACACATTTTTGGCAGAAAAAAATGCATTTTATTGCGCATTTGTGTACAAAAGGAAAAAAACACAATTTGTGCATGTGAGAAAAAAAGAATAAGAAAAGGTGTTTTCTTCAAAGAAAATCATTTTCAGTAGGGAGTATGGTTTCCACGGGCGGCCAGAAACGTTGAACACATTTGAGGCATGGACTCAATGAGGCTATTAATGACGAGTTGGGGTATTCTGAATTATTTAAGAATTGTTTTCATTGACCAAGATCGCTTTTAAAATAATGCTTTACCTCATTTAAATCATTTTTGTAATTCGAACTATATATCTATGAGTATCGGTTTAGGAATTAGCCATTGGCGACGATTAGCATTGAGAGTGAAGACTCTATATAATCATTAAAAATTTTTACTTTGTTTAATCGTTTGCTTTTAATACTTAATACATTTATAAGAAAGTCAATCCGACACAATGAACGTTACACTCACTACAAAAGTTAAACATATCGATCGCATCATTAAATTTTACGTAAAATGAAGTTATGATGCAAGATAGTTTTGAAAACTATTGTGTGGTAAAATCAAATTTGATAATGTACGTGTCTCTATGAGTAACATGTTTCTAAAATTTATTTAGTAGCATAAAACATTATATATATATATTTTAGGTAGCTTTCGTTACAAAAAGTAAAAAGCTACCTATTGCAGCCATCCGGAGGAAAGCACTTCCAGAAAATTTTGGTATATTTTCACCGATCATGACCCCCAGACCCCAAAACCACCCTCCGTTCAAATGTTGACATATATATATATATATATAACCATATATATATCTGATTTTTGTCATGCGATAATTAACGTATTTATGAACCGATTTGAATGCAACTTGATATGTACATAGTACATACAAATATCTCGACCGAGTTCGTTGGCCAGCATCATCCGCCATCTTGTTTCAAAATGGCGGCCATTTAAAAATTTTAAAAAAAAATTTAAAATTTAAAACTAAATAGGAAAGAATTAAAAGTTGAAAAATATTTTGATTTTATGCGTTAGATCTTAAAACACCAATTCCATAACACTTTTTATTTTGTCTATATCTTAAAAAGTGATTGAGTTATAGCACTTTGAATTTTTCTTATGGCTGACATTTTCAAACGATCTGATTTTTGTCATGCTATAACTAACGAATTTATGAATCGATTTGAATTAAACTTGGTATGTACATAGCACATACAGATATCTCGACCGAGTTCGGTGGCCAGCATCATCCACCACCTTGTTTCAAAATGGCGGCCATTTTAAAAAAATTTAAAAAATTTAAAATTAAATACGGAAAAATTAAATGTTGAAAAATATTTTATTTTGTTTGTTAGATCTTAAAGCACCATATCCAGAACACCTTTTACTTTGTCTATATCTTAAAAAATGATTGAGTTATATCACTTTGAATTTTTCTTATGGCCGACATTTTGAAACGATCTGATTTTGTCATGCTATAACTAACGTATTTATGAACCGATTTGAATGAAACTTGGTTTGTACATAGTAGATACAAATATCTCGACCGAGTTCGTTAGCCAGCATCATCCCGCATCTTGTTTCAAAATGGTGGCCATTTAAAAAAATTTTAAAATTTTAAAATAAATGCGAAAAAATTAAAAGTTGAAAAATATTTTTATTTTGTGTGTTAGATCCTAAAACACCGATTCTAGAACACTTTTTACTTTGTCTATATCTTAAAAAATAATTGAATTATAGCACTTTGAATTTTTCATATGTCTGATATTTTGAAATGATTGATTTTTGTCACGTGATAACACTCGTATTTATAAATCGATTTGGATGTAACTTAGTGTGTACATAGTACTTATTAAAGCCTGGCCTGAGTTCGTTAACCAGTTCCATCCGCCATCTTGTTTAAAAATGGCGACCATTAAAATTTAAAAAAAAATTTAAATTAGGTACAAAAAAGTGAGAAATTGAAAAAGATTTTTCTTTTATGCATTTGACCTTGATACAAAGATTCCAAAGCACTTTTTGTTTCGTCTGTATCTTAAAAAATGTCTGAATTATAGTACTTTAAATTTCTAGTGTTGCTCACATTTTGAAATGATCTGGTTTTCGTCACGTGATACCACGTGTATTTATACACCGATTTGGATGAAACTTGGTGCGTAGATAGGACATACTTATGTCTGGACCGAGTTCGTTGGCAAGTTCCAACCGCGTCTTGTTTCAAAATGGCGGAATATTATTATTTTTTATTTTAATTTTAAAATTAGGGGCAAAAAAATAAGAAATTGAAAAAGATTTGTCTTTTGTGTTTTGACCATGATACAAAGATTCCAGAGCATTTTTTGTTTCATCTATATCTTGAAAAATGGCTGAGTTTTAGCACTTTCAATTTCCAGTGAGATTGACATTTTGAAATGGTCTGAAAATTGTCACGCGTTAATACACATATTTATAAACTGATTTCGATGTAACTCCGTGTGTTCATGGTACATACCAATGTCTTGACCGAATTCACGGCCAACTTTATCCGCCATCTTGTTTCAAAATGGCGGACATTTAAATTTGTCAAAAATCTTTTAAATGTATAATGATGTATAAACAAAAAATTAGAAATTGAAAAAAGGTTCTTTCTAAACTATTTATCTTAATAATGAATTCAGGAGTATTTTTTGTTTTGTCTTTACCTTAAAAAACGCCTGGTATATAGCAGTTTGAATTTCTAATTTGGGTGACATTTATTTTAAAGTTAATATGCCCGCGACGGCACTCGTATACATTAATCGATTTCGATATGAGTGTGCATGTTCACATGAATTAAGATTTCGATCAAGCTCATTGTTTTTTTTTTTTTTATCCATCATGCTGCTTTAAAATGGATATCGTGGAATTTGGCGACCCTATAAATCGCTTAAAATAAAACCAGGTTGAATAAAAGATGACTAATTTCTAAAAATTCCTACTAATATTCAGTATTGACAAAAACTAGTATTCAATTTTACATAATCGTGGTCACTATTTTGAGCTTCGTATATTTGATTTATGTAACTTAATATAAAATAAATAAATAAGTATATGAAAGCTACCTCTTCCTCCCGGCATTGCCGAAAGGACTTTTTTTTTCTATCAAACCAATATTTTAACACTAGAACGCCCGGAAATTCTGCTCAAATTTGAAAATAATATTTCTCTCCAGATTTTTTATTCAACGTTATTTCATTGATTTATTTAACGTAAATTTGCGTGGTTAAAATTTAAATTATTTAAAGAAAATTTTTCTGATTCGAATTGAAATTTAGTTACATGATTGAAGTCGAATCGATTCCATCCGGGCGTTCTAGTGTTAAGTATAAATTACTTTTTAAATCATTAATCGAATGTAAATTCTACTATCACAGACCTCTAAATTGAGCAATACAATTTGTTAAAATATTTCTTTTTATCTCACCTTAACTGCAAGTATGTATGAAATAGTGTATAAATCTTCTTCGTGTGCGGACAAAATAAATAAACAATATTTATTATGAAAGTATCTTTATTTTTCTAACAAAATCTATTTTTACCTGTTTAAACACAAATAGCACAATGAATGTTCTTATTATATGGCATAATTTTTTAGATATTCACTCCAGTCCTTCAAATTGGAGAAGCTTTTCTTTCTAAATTGCAACACATAAAAATAATGTGTTTCATGAGACTTTATTGATATTTGCTTGTCTCAAGAGGATAATATACTGTTAAATTTCCTTTCTTAGACTTGGATAGATAGAAAAATCTCTTTGAAATACAATTTAGACATTATTTTATCATAGTAAAGCTAGGAATTTTTTCATACTTATTATAAAATTTACTTTGTAGGAAGTAAATGAGAAGAGTAAACCAGTAAATAATCGCATAATAATAAAATCGCAGCTTTCATTATGTTTCTGAATTAATAAATTTTGTGTAAGTTTTGAAGAGAAGGCCAAATAAGATCTGAAATCTTATTATTAGTTGTTTTAACCCCTTCAGGGGCAAAGCATTTTTGTTGCTAAAATGTTAGAAAGAGTGGTTGATATCGGGATTTATCAACAGATTTATATGAGAATAAGTAAAAGATTTTCTTCACTTACATTACACTAAGCAAATTTTAATTCTGGTGTCAATGTGGCATTTAGGAATTAAAATTAAGTGGTATATATTATATACCGGTGCCCTTCAAGGGGTTAAAGATAAATTTTCCAACCCACTTAAACTGTGTATAACAGTATGAATAAATATAAAGCCTGTACCTATCTTTGTAAAATAATACTAATATAAATGCATGATTATTTTATCCTAAATTTATTAAAAGGTCATTTTCTGCAAAAATAAAATAAAATAAAATAAAATCTGCCGGTCATACTCTGTAAATGGAAATGTCTGAAACGGAGCGTTTAATTTTCAAACATTTTAAAATATCGTAATTTTTTCATATACTTTTTGTGCGAACAAAACACAAAAGTAGAATTTATTGTGAAAGTATCTTTATTTTTCTAACTAAATCTTTTTTACTTTATGAAACAAAAATAACACAATAGATGTTCCTATTATATGGCACAACTTTTTAGATATTCACTTCAGTTTTTCAAATTAAAAAATCTTTTCTTTCTAAATTGCAACGCATAAAAATAACGTATTTCATAATCTTTATTGGTATTTGCTTCTCTCAAGAGAATAATATACTGTTAAAGTTTCCCTTCTTGGACTTGGATAGATAAAAAAAACTCTTTGAAATATAATTTAGGCTTTTAGGCTATCATAGTCAAGTTGGGAATTTTTTCGTACCTTTATAATAAAATTTACTTTATAGGAAGAAAATGAGAAGAGTAAATCACTAAATAATCGCATTATAATAAAATCAGAGATTTCGCGAAGAGAAGTATTTTCCTTTCTTATGTTTCTGTATTAATATGTTTTGTGTAAGTTTTGAGGCGAAGGCTAAGTACAGGGATGAGATTTCCGCTTTTTTGGACACCAGTATAATCTTAGAGAAAATGTTGTTCTCTTAAATCACAAACATGTTCGATTAAATAACATAGCATTTTCTCTAAGATTTTACTGGTGTGTAAAAAAGCGGAAATCTCATCCCTGTAAGTAAGATCTAAAAGTCCCCTTGTTATTAGTTGCCTTACCCACTTAATGGTTGCATTAAATTACGGTTTAAAAATTCAAATTCATTATTGCCACCACTTTTTTGAAAAAAGATTATTCATCTTATTTAATGGCAAGTAAAATAATACCAGAATAAAACCAGTTACGCTATTTAAAAAAAACTGGTGGGAATAAAACAGTTCCGAATAAAAGCCGTGAAACTTGCGGCCCGTGAGTGTCACGGGCGCGGCGATTAAGTGCTTAAAGTTAGATTTTCCAAAACAATTTAAACTGCGTGACTGTGTTTACGTGTGTAAAATAATACTATTAGAAATGTATGATTAGTTTATCTTAGTTTTATTAATAGGTTATTTTCTGCAAAAAATGAAATTCCTGGTCATACACTGTTAATAAAAGTGTCTGAAAATCAGACACTTTTGTGTCTGTAATTGTGCTTGCAATTTTAAAATATCTTAATTTTTGACATATGTTTTTTGCGTCTGAGTTTCAGACACTTCAATCGTCTGAAATGCAAGCTTTTTTTTTTATTTTCTGCAAGCATTATATGTATCCATGTAAGACCACGTTGAATGCGGGAAAATATATTCTCATGGCCTGGCCTACCTTTCTCCCCCATCCTTTTACGCTTACATACTGATTTTAGAAGCACCAAAATTTGGTATGAATTTTTTGTATAGCTGATAATTGAAATCTTTTCAGACCTTGTATTGATTACAATCAATATTTTGAATGTTTGGAGTAGAATAAATAAAAAACGAAAAATATTTGTCTTAATACAGTAAAACCTTTCAATAGCGTGCACGTCGGTGTAATCTTTTTTTGGTGTATTTTTTGTCGGCCGATTATCTACGCTATGGGATATAGGCCCTATAGGGTGGGATGCCCTCCGTGGGGGTCTTTCTAAGGGAACCTAACCCGTATTTACGCAAGGTTCGAAGAAAACCACGGAAAACTTCGAACGGTTAGGCCGACGGTCGCGATTGGGTTCGAACCCAGCACCTACCGTCTACCAGTTTGGAGGTAGCGTGCACGTCGGTACCATGGAATTTGTCCGCCATTCGGAGGTATCTGCTTTCCTGGGATAAAAGTTTGTAAAAAATATGCATGTTGTGAATAAAAAACATATTTCTTAAATAGTGGCGTCTTCTATTCAAGAGTTTCCGTTATGGATATTTCATAATTGTATGATAAAATCAAATTAGATAATATTCCTGTTACTATAAGTAAGAAATTTATAAAATTTGTTTAGTTGAATAAAACATTAAATACTTTTTTTCTGTTGAAGATATATTTTAAGTGCAAATTACTTTTAAAATCATTAATAGACTATAAATAAGACCTATAAATTAAACAACATTTTTTTTTATAAAATATCCTTTTATCTCACCTATAACTACAAATATGTATGAAATAGTGTATAAATCTGCTTTGTGTGCAAACAAAATAAGTAAACAGTATTTATTATGAACTTACCTTTATTTTTCTTACTAAATCAATTTTTACGTTATGGAACACAAATAGTACAATAGATGTTCCTATTATGTGGCATAATTATTTAAGTATTCACTTCAGTCCTTCAAATTAGAGAAGCTTTTCTTTCTAAATTGCAACACATAAAAATAACGTATTTGATAGTACTTTATTGATATTTGCTTGTCTCAAGAGAATAATATGCTGTTAAAGTTTCCCTCTTTAGACTTGGAAAGAAAGAAAAATCTTTTTGTAATACAATTTAGGCAATTATGTTATCATAGTCAAGTTGGAAATTTTTTCGTACCTTTTTATAAAATTCACTTTTTAGGAAGTAAATGAGAAGAGTAAACCAGTAAATAATCGCATAATAATAAAATCACAGATTTCATGAGAAAAGTATTTTCCTTCATTATGTTTCTGTATTAATATGTTTTGTATAAGTTTTGAGAAGAAGGTTAAATAAGATCAGAAATGTTATTAATAATTGCCTAAGAGATTTTCAGCCCAACTTAAACTGTGTGCAACTGTATGAAGAAATATAAACCCTGTACTTATATTTGTAAAATAATGCTACTATAAATGTAGGATTAATTTATCTTATTTTTATTAATAGCTTATTTTCCGCAAAAATGAAATCGCCGGGTCATATACTGTAAATGAAAATGTCTGAAATTCAGAGATTTTATTGTCTATGTGTCTGAAAGTTCAATTTTCAAACATTTTAAAATATCGTAATGTTTTCAGAAGTTTTTCGTGTCTGAGTTTCAGACACTTCCAATCGTCTAAAATGCAAACATTTTTTTCAAGCAATATACTTAGCCATGTATGAGCACGTTGAATGCGGGGGAAAATATGTGAACATTGTCTTCCCCCACTTCACCACCACACACTTACATACTGATTTTAGAGGAACCAAAATTTGGTTTGTAATGTTTGAAGAGCTGATACCTGAATTCTTTTCAGATCTTCTACTGATTATAATCAATATTTTGAATGTCTGGAATAGAATAAATAGAAAACGAAAAAATTTGTCTTAATACAGAAAAACCTTTCAATAGCGGGCACCACCGTACCGTGGAATTGTTTCCATTGTGGATATTTTACTAAAAAATATTCATACGGACAGCTTTCTTCTGTGAACACTTTTTTCAGCACAAATATACATAATTACCTCCAAAAATTGAACACAGAGACGCTTTATTTTATTTATATTTTTCCTTTGTTATTTTTTTATGTTATGCTACTTTAAAAGATCAAAATATTGGTAATAATCAGTACAATCATTATTACCAGTGTTGATTATTCTCAGTATCGATTTCACACGAATTTCCGCTACTTTGTTGTAAAATATTTTTGCATGAAAACAATTTTCATGTTTCATAAGTAAGACATATACCTTTTTCAAAAGACTCTTTTTTAAATTAAAATGTATTAGTTCTGCGTAATGCACTCAAAGATATTTTCTATATATTTCTTCGTTTTACTTACTTATTAAAATTATACTGAAGCTGATATTAATAAATGAAACCGTTTAATTTAATTTGAACACATATGGAACATTAATTTGCTATCTATTATAAATATCAAAAGATAATAATCAAATCTAAGTCTAAAGTTTCAGATCATTTGTTACTTGCACTTTGCTAATAATTTCCTTAATATTAAGGAAAGCAGAATCGTTTTAAAACTTAACACAAATCCAGCGTATGATAGATTTCAGCATCAATTACTTTATTTATTCGTTTAAACAGACATAGTGTAATAGGCTATTTTATTTGCTATAGAATGCATAATTTATTAACGAAAATGTAATGAAGTTGAAAAATATTTAAATTGCTTAACATTATTCTCTTATAGGTTACCTTAGCTTCATATGTCTTTCAATTTTAGAATTTTCAATTATATAATAGAGCAAACAAAACCTGTAATACGTAAATCATTGTAATCTATACATTTTCTGTTTGAATTATTGAAAACATTATTAATTGTTAAAACTTGTTATAATTGAAATTTTCATCTCTCGTAATTTTCATGTGAAACTCACCTGGGGATAATGTAATTTTTAGCAGAATTAGTTTTAAAGGTCAATTAATATTATCGAATGTTAAAATAATAATTTGAAATAAATTCATATTTTACTATGTATTCAAAGTTAAACATATTTTCAATCTAAGTTTGACTAAAATTATTAAAAGCATATATATAAGATTAATTTCAAGATGTTCAGTTAAGTTATGTAGATAAGATACACGCATGCATTTATTGTTTTTCGCGCGTTTGATAGTGGACGCAAAAGCTAAAAAAAAAATAGTTTTGCATTTTCCATTATTTGCAACAACTTGTAAAATGTTATATTTTATAATTTTTTTACATAATCCTTCGTTCTATAGAACTCTTGAAATAAGGGATCTTTATTATCATGGATGAACGAGAAAGTAAATACAGTATCTATAAGAAAAGTAGTATGAGAAAGTGAAAAAATCTAAACATTACTCATAATTCTAGTTTTATAAGCTAATGAAAAAACTGCTGGTTTCATGTATCTGTTAAGGTGGAACAAATTTAAATAAAAAAGGTACTAGAGAATGAAATCGAATAGTTTAATTTAATCGTAATCACCAGAGCTACACAAGTACGTGTTGCTCTCTTTTACCAAGTGGTGCTTATTCAAGTCTTTTAGCTGAGATTGGAACTTGTTCGGAATACTGCTAATAGCTTCGATGTCCGAGATCAAAACGGCGACAAAATTATGCTATATTCCTTCCAAAAATATTTGAATGCATCCTGAATTTAGTTTATATCCCTATAACTTCACAACGACGATTCTTGAATAACTATAAATCACATGAAACATACATAAAAATGGAGCTCTCAAAATGCTGAATTTATTAATATCTAATACTTAACTCTTTGCACTAGAGGTGATTCTCACTGATGGCTAGTGTCCCACATAAATAGGTGCTCCAGATGTTCTGGAAAACAATATTTTAAACTAATTTTCTTCTTTTTATCTAATGACCGAATAATATGTGGTAAAAGATGACGAAATAAAATGTAAAATATTAATGGTGTCCAATGCAAAGGGACACATGACAACACTAGTGAAGAGACACTTCTCGAGTGATAATAAAGTGCGTTAAAAAAGTATAAGGCCACTAACGAATTGGTGCTTTTTTGAAGACGAAGGCACAATATGCAACTTTTTAGCGTGTGTATTTAAAATTGATCGTAGAACGTTTTCTGTAATAATAGCTACATTAAAATTTAAGTTATATTTAATTTAAATTTTCTAATTTTAATAAAACGTAAATAACGTAGCTGTTAAGAAATTTATAAGACCACCTGAGGAAATTACCATATTATATGTCACATGAAAATCATTATAAAACGCACTAATTTGTGTATCGTGAAAGGATTCCCGAGAAACAAACTGCAGGTTTACATCGTGTTACTTACGATATATTTCAAGATGCTGCTTGGTACAAAGTTATCTGTGGCCGAAGTAAGAAAAATTTATTTTTATAAGGGAGCTGGTAAATCTGAACGAGAAATAGCTCATTTAACGAAGCGCTCTAAAACTTCTATTAACCATGAAATAATTAGTAAAAAGATTGAAATAGAATTAAATGATCTGGAAGAAAACACCTTTGATAGCACGGGATGATCAACAAATATTTTGAATAGCAGTTCAAAATGGTCTTTCAACTGTGGAAATTTCGAACCATTCGAGCAAAATAACCCCACACGTAACAGTTTGGACGAGTCTGAAGTCAAATAGTAAAAATAGTCAAGTAGAAAAATCTATGAAACTGTTGAATAAAAATGAGATTAATGAAACATCATAAAGAAGAAAGATTGAAATTGGCTAAAAATGTCATGTCATGAGACAAGAAATGAAAACAAGTGATGTTTTTAGATGAAAAGAAAAATTAGTCTTGACGGTCCGGATACTTATAAACACTATTTACACGATTTGAGGAAGGAACCGGAACAATGTTTCAGTCGAAAAATGGGAGAAGGATCAGTTTAATGGTTTGGAGAGCTTTAAGTCATGATAGATTCTATCATTTAACACTAGAACCGCGGGAAAATTCATTCAAGTTTCATAAAAATATTTCCCACCGGAATTTTCATTCAAATTTTGTTTAAGTTATATATTGAAGTTATTTTTGCACAGCTTATATTTAGCTAATTTTATAAAGAGTTTACTAGTTCGAATCAAGTTTTCTGATTATGATACTGGTCAAAATGACCCGTTGCCGCGGTTCTAGTGTTAACCCCTTCAGGGGCAAAGCATTTTTGTTGCTAAAATATTAGAAAGAGTGGTTAACACCGGGATTTATGAACAGATTTATATGAGAATAAGTAAAAGACACTAAGCAAAGTTACACTAAGCAAAATTTAATTCTTTAATTCTGGTGTCAATGTGGCATTTAGGAATTAAAATTAAGTGTTATATATTATATACCGGTGCCCTTCAAGGGGTTAACTCGTATTATGGGACGTATGAACTCTGCGCAATATCAGCCTATGTTATGTGTTCATTTGATACCGTTTGGACCTTTTTAGGTGACGTTGACGGAATGTTTTTAGCAGGAAAATGTTTCTTGGAATGTGTCTAATTCGAGCCAGCAATGGTTTAAAAAAGAAAAATCGTGTTTTTTCATGATCAAGTTAAAATCCAGACTTGAACCTTATGGATAAGACGAATTCCATGCCAACTGATGCCAGTAGTGAATTTTTCAACTTTATGTTATCTTCAAGTATTTGGTGTCATTTTAAAGGCAGTTTTTTGAAGTTAATGGATTTAATATTTATTTTTGAAAATTATGCATGGTTTATTTAAACTTTATGATAAATAATGGGTATTAATTGATTTTAATTTATAATGTTAAAAATGTGACTTTTTAAAAGATCAATTATTTATTAAAAATATGGTAATTTTATATATTTTTTCATTTATATAGTAAGTTAAATGGTTCCTAATCATAATTTTACAGTAATAATCTTCATATACAACTTTGTTCTTATTTCTTTAAAATAAAGTTATTTACAATTTTTATTTGTCCCCTCTGTTACATTTTTTAAGTTCATTTTATTCAATATATAAAAAAATTTAAATTTAATAAAAAGTGTTTACAATAAATATCATTTGTGTAATCATATTATGTAATAATTTTGAAAATATATTCAATTTTTTTTTTAATACATGCGTAACAGAGGGGATGTAAAGGAGGAGACGGAGCTAAATGTCCCCTCTGTTACACATGATTGTGAACGAATCTAATTATTTTAACACAATCTAATTATTTTAAGCAGCTTAGATAAAATCCAACCAAGTGTGTGTTTCAAGTAGATTTTAGGGAAAACTTTACTTTTGTTACACAAAATGAGATACAATCAGCCCATTGGATTCACAAGCAGTGTTCTTTGTTTTACTGCTGTTGCTTGGCTCCCAAAAGATGACCTCTTGGAAGAAAAAGAAATTAGTAGTTATGTCATAGCCAGTGACTATATGCAGCATGACAAACATGCAATCCACACTTTCAATGAAATCCTATTCGATAAATTATAAAAGGAATTCCCTGTGTTAAAAGAAATTGACACTTTTAGTGATGGGCCATCATCCCAATTCAAACAGAAATACACACTTTGCAATGTTACTTTCTCACCGTTTAAAGTCAATTGGCATTATTTTGCTACTAGTCATGTAGAGTGCAGTTGATGAAGTGGGAGGTACTGTAAAGAAGGCTGTGCACCGAGGAGTTATGTCTGGGAAAATGGGCTCCTCCACCATTTGATGCTAAATCATTTGCTGATACCATTTGCAATGGAGTAGAAATTATTTATTGTGAAAAAGAGGATGTAGAAAGAGACATTGCTGCCTTTAATGAAAGAGTTTCAAACATAAAAGCTATATCAAATTTGAGGAGAATTCATTGTGTTAGAGTGCTACAAAATTATTGTATTTCTTATTCATCTGTGTTTGTTGAAGAAGGTTACAGTTTTGCTTCAAAGATTGTATGGATAAATCTGTAGAAAATAACAATTTGTTAACTCCTGATGTTAATGTTAGCAATTTTGCAATTGTTAGGTTTCAAAGAAAGAATAGGATGGTTGTTGCCCAAATAACTGAAATTGACAAGGAAACTGACAATGTCCATGTTGTATTTTTAAGTCGGTGTAGTGGACTGAAAACATTTAAATATAATCATAAAGATATAGCATGGGTTCATATGCTTGAAATAAAACAAGTACTACCAACTCCAACATTAAATAATCAAGTCACCTTTCATAATGATATTGCACTGGAAATATGATCACTGAATATGTAAGATGTCCCCTCTGTTACATTCCATGTCCCCTCTGTTACGTTCGATTAATTTCATTTAAATAAAATGTGTTTTCAATTTAAACAATCTGATAGGTAATTATTTTACCTTGATATGTCTTTACTTAAAAAATACATTTAATTTCTTTTGTGTAATTTCCAAATCACAGAGTTTTATATAAATTTTAGTGCATGTCAAAAAATGTCGGGGGGGGGGGGGTTGTCCCCTCTGTTACATACCATTTTAATCAATTTATATTTAAATAATTAAGATTTTTCATCGTTTCTAATTAATTAAGCACTGTTCCATAAATTATCATAGTCTTGTAAAATTTTTGTCTTTGGAAATTTTTTTAAGTAATTAAATGGTAAAATTCTTGTGTAATTTCTCCTCTATTACGCTTGGAGTTCATCATAATCGTTCGGTCGTATGAAATCGTAAAGTTTATGTTTATCTGCCCATAAACTAGAAGTAGCCATTGTAAAAGAATAGCTAAATATTTCTGAATCTGTACTTAATCACTTGGTCACTTCTAAGACAAACAGGTAGTTGGAGGTCATAAGGAATAAAATATGCTTTTTTAAAAAATACTAACAGACTTCAAAAAAGCGCTAAAAAGAATTAAATAATAATTTAAAATTCTCTAATGACAAAATGTTATCGAACAACTAAAAATCTGAAATCATGTGTCGGAATAAAAATGATAAATTTAATATGTACAATCTAATATCTACCAAACATGGGTTTTCGAGAGAAAATTTTTTACAAGAGATGAATTTTCAGATTTATCATTTAATATACGGATATATACATTTAAAAAGTAATCGATTACATTTTGAAGTTCGGTGCAAAACTACTCCCATTGATAACGATTAAGCAACGAATTTCCTGAAGAAATATGTTATTTTTTCCGACTTTGTATCATCTTTTCCATCATCACATTATTCATGGCACAAGGAACAATATATTCACAGTTCTTATTATACTTAAGGTAGTTTTGCACCGAACTTCAAAAAGTAATTGATTACTTTTTAAATGTATATATCCGTATATTAAATGATAAATCTGAGAATTCATCTCTTGTAAAAAATATTCTCTCGTAAATCCATGTTTGGTAGATATTAGATTGTACATATTAAATTTATCATTTTTATGCCGACACATGATTTTAGATTTTTAGTTATTCGATAACATTTTGTCATTGGAGAATTTTAAATAATTATTTAATTCTTTTTAGCGCTTTTTTGAAGTCGGTTAGTATTTTTTTAAAGCATACTTTATTTCCTTCTTTTTAGTTGTTAATACAGTAATATATAACTAGCCTAATTTCAGTCTCTGCTGAATGAATATATGAATTCAATATAGGTATGAAATAAATAATTTCTAATACAAATTATTATTCACCAAAATTATTTATTAAAAATAAATCGTTTTTACTAAATATTTAATTTTCATGAGAAATATGGTTTTTTAGGATGTAATATTTATAATATAGATGATTTAAAACGTAAATTGCATTTTATAACAGTCTACATTCAAGGATATATTTTAGTAGAATTATCTTGAGAAGAAAGGAAAAGCAGATGCAAAATAATCTTTGAATTGAATCTTCACGGATTTTAAAAATTGATTCAGAATTCAACAATATTCCTTTCCAATAGACTCTATCACATGTTTCCTCAAGTACAGTGCCTCTTATATGAATGCTGTGACATACGATACTCACGCTACATTTAGACAGACGTGTTTGCCTAAACTAAGGCAAGCCTAAGCATTTTCTATTCCAGAATGTGGCGTTAATCGTTTGAACAAGTTCGTTTACACTACAACGTCTAGAATATATAGTGTGGAAATCTGCTATTTGTTATTTGTTATTTATTTGCTTTGAGGTAGGCGCTACAGCTATTCGCCGGCATAACCTCCAATGATCACAAGAAACCATACAGAGCACTTTATTACAGAATATCCAGTACTACATTATCACAGGGACAACACAGACACCCATGCCGCTAGCTGGACTCGAACCAGGGACCAGCGGTGTGGGAGCAGCTGTTGCTACTATCCACGCCACTGGGTCGGCAGAAATCTGTTATCCAGACAGCGATAAAAATTTGTATCCTTTAAATGCGCAACGATGGTACTAAAATCTAAATGTATCTATCACAGCAACATCTGCGGGATTTCCTAATACATTGTCTGAATAGAAAAAGTTTTGCAGTTTTAGAAAAAGCCGCAGATGTCACTGTTATCTTTAGATTTCATCAGCATCGTTGCATATTTAAGGAATACAATATGTTAGATACTTTTTTATGTATTACTGAAGTAGCCGATTTCTACACTACAATGTTAAAAATTTGACCCATTTGTTGCATCGTCACTCCAGCGCTTTGATAGAATATCTCTATTTTGACCATTGAGAATTCTCTTTAATATATTTAAGAAATCGTTTTCTATATCAGCGGTGTAGTGACGATGCAACAAAATTTTCAAACTTTTAACAGTGTAGTCATCAGCTTGGCTATAATAACAGGCTCGTGAAGATAACTGGCAATTGCCATTTGTTCAAAATCGTATCAATCAATCAATTTTTATACCTCGTATGCCGCCATGCTGTTGCCCTATATGAGTGTATTTTAATGGTGGATTTTCAGGTATTCGATATCTACTTTTGGTGTCGGTTATGATGAATGTGGTCTTTTGTTTATTAAACAACATACATCTGACTTGTGTGCTCCACAGGAAGCCTGCTTATAAGCCATCGTCAATATACAGGGACGAGATAGCACACAAGGAAATATTACAGCAAAAAAGGAAGTATAATCAGGAACTCTACACAAAATAGTGTGTGCAATGGAACCAGTGGGGTTCGAACCCACAACCTCCAATGCTCACAAGAGATTTGCGGCGTGATGTCTTAACCACTCAGCCACGGAGGCCCAATGTGGTCCTTTCAGTTTGGTGGATGCGAGGACATATGGAGTCAAGTTTTCTTATTTTGGAATGTCCCCCCATCTCTGTGAGAGTAACACAGAGAGTAACTCAGCGCAACTTACCGAAGTGAACAATGTTACCGACCGATTGAAGGGCAGTACGAAAGCGAATTGTGGCACCAATGAAAACTATCCTGGTAAATTGTAGCTGACGTCACAATTCTTCTTGATTGTCATTTCCTACTACCTTACAATCGGTTGGTAATATTGGTCACTTCGGTAAGTGACCGGTAATTTGCGCTGAACATGTTCATAGCATCAAAAATAACGCTTCTGTTTGTGTGGTGATTTAAACTTTTATACAACTAGGGTTTTTTGAAGAAATTCTGTGGCATCAGGAACAGAACAATGGGACGAAATGCATTTTTGCCGATCCCACCGAAGCTAGTATAGGGAAGTAAATACGAGCTTCTGATTGGTTGAATAATTTAAAGAGCAATTTTTGTTTGTAAATAAATTATTCAGAATGTGGATGTACGTATTTCGCCATATATGCGTACATCATGTTGAAATAATAATAAGAAATTACAATTAAAAAAAAAGAAAAAGAAATATAGAACAATTGGGTTTGTAAATGTTGCGTAATTAACGGCGCAAAAAAGAAATGTGATTATTGTTTATGAATAAACTGTTCTGAATGTGGATTTACGTATTAGAGGCATATATGTGAATATCATATTGAAATAATTAAGAAGAAATTCCAATTTAATTATTTTTGTTTTTAAATAATACAGAAAAATTGAGAAAAATCATCATTAACTTCTTTAATTCTAAACTCCAGAAATCTTTCTTTTTATCTACCGTTTAAATATCTGAAATAAGAGGGAAATAATAATTAATAAATAAAATTAATAAAACTCCATCTTTTAAAAGGTTTTCAAGCAGAAACTGACGATTACATAAACGCAAACCCAAAAATGATCGAACACAAAATACTCTTTAAATTATTCAGCTAATCAGAAGCCCGTATTTTCTTCCCTGTGCTAGCTTCTGTGGGATCGGCAAAAATGAGGACGAAATCAAGGAGATAACTCAGTCTGCAGGTATTATTGCATTACACTGTAAAAAATTTGACCCTTTTGCTGCATCGTCACTCCACTGCTTTTATAGAAGACGATTACTTCAGCCTATTATACACTGTAAAAAATTTGACCCTTTTGCTGCATCGTCACTCCAACTCTTTTATAGAAAACGATTACTTTACCCTATCATGGAGCATTCTCATGGGTCAAAAGAGCAATATTATATAAAAGCAGGGGAGTGATGATGCAGCAAAAGGGTAAATTTTTTTACAGTGTAAAACAGTTAGTTTATTATGTATGGAGCATTTTTACTGGTCAGAGTAGAGATATCCTATACAAACAGTGGAGTGATTATGCGGCTATAGCTGTAAATTTATCACAGTGTAAATTTTCTTATTGGTCAATCTGCTTTTGCAAACTTCCAAAGCCTATCTGGATCCCGACTTTTTTCCAGTCCAGATTTTGCACGTTGTATACTGTTAAAAATTTTACCCTTTTGCTGCATCGTCACTCCACCGCTTTTATAGAAAACGATTACTTCACCCTATCATGGAGCATTCTCATGGGTCAAAATAGAGATATTCTATACAAGCCATGGAGTGTCGATGCAGCAAAAGGGTTAAATTTTTTACAGTGTAGAAAAAAGATCTCACACTGTAAAAATATTACTATTTTGCTGCATCGTCACTCTACCGCTTTTATAGAAAACGACCGCTTCAGGCTATCATGGAGCATTCTCATTGGCCAAAAGAGTGATATTCTATAAAAACGGGGGAGTAACGAAGCAGCAAAATAGTCATATTTTTTACAGTGCATATCTGTGTATGAGTAATTGCCTGAAAAATGAACGCTTTTAATTGGATGATTGCTTCAAAAACAGTTTGAATTTTTAAATTTTTTTATTTTTAAAAAATGTTCTAATCATCAGAATTTAATGCAATTAAAATGGGACCACATGTGTATCTTATGCTTCCAAACAAAAAAAGAATTATCAAAATCGGTTCATATTTAAATAAGTTAAGTGTGAACAACAAATACATACAGGCCGAAATCATAACCTCCTCTATGAAGTCGGTTAAAAAGGGAGGACAAATATCGTATTAATTTACATATTATTTTTTTGAGCAAATGATCTTATAATTTGTTAACAATGTATTTTTCAATAATTTTTTATTTTTGTTAATATACTATTGCATTATTCAAAAGTAATGCAAAATATTCTAATATGCTATAATTAAATTTATACTTCATTTATACTACTTTATATTTATACTTATTAATATTTATATTTCATAATTTTTAAAACAGGAGTGGTCTTAGAACTCCTTAACACTCTGTTGAATTTAGCCTTTTCAACACCCTATATTAGCCATTTTTATTGAAGAATACAGAATGATTCACAATTTTACTAGAACTACATATTGCTCGAAGAAATTACAAAAGTCACTCACAATTTTTGAATTATTACAGCTACATAAGTATTGGTCTCTTTTGTATTTTAATATTTTTGAAAATGCTATAGAAAAAAGGGATACAAAATGTTGCCCTTATTTTCATTTTTTTTTTTTAATTTACATTGTTTATATTTTCCAAAAAAGACATACATAAAATAAAATCTTTATACAAAATCATATACAGATGGATTTATTGATAAGTTGACGTTAATGATTCTAAAATATCTATCAAAACATACATTTAAATCACCAAAATAAAAAAGATATTAAGTAGAAAAATACATTCATAGGCTTTTAAAGGCAAAGTTAAAGTGTGTCTCACTCATAGTCGGGCTTGAATATTCAAGTTTTAAAATTAAGGAAGATATATCAAGGAATTTTTATCACAGTTACCTTCTTTGTTGAAAAGTAAAGCTACAGTAATTCAAATTTTCTTCATATTACTTAATGTTGCAAAAAGATTGCACAATCTTTGTACATTTTATGGTGGTATAACATTTTGCACAAAGCAGAAATATCGTTACCATAATCATCGTTATGTGATTATGCCGATTAGCAAAAAATGGCATAGGATTTTTTTATGGAAATACATGGTTTTATATGGAAAATCATAAAAAATTATGTCATTATATGTAAACATATTGTATTCATATGGTAAACATTCATCGTTCTATGGTATTGCAGAGCAATGTATATGGTAAAGTTACAGGATAATGATATATACCATACATTTTATGGTATCCAGAGAAATGTGTATGGTAAAATTATAGGATAATGATATACACCATACATGATATGGTATTCCATATAGCATGATGTATCGTAAAATCATACATAATTGTTTGTACCATAAATTGTACAGTATTTCAAAGCATGATGTATAGTAAATTCTTAATACCTTTTGAAAGTTTATAATATATTAGATTTTGTGTAACTATAATAGAAAAAATAGAATCATAGCAACGCCACTGGTTAAATCGTTTAAACCAAAATCTATTTATCAACAACTTATGTTAACTTATAACCAATCTTATGAAAATCCCTTAATCTCAAGTTAATATAACATAAAATAACATAATATTTTATTCTTATATAATTCATATATATGAGTGTGTAAATGCTATAAAAATTTTAAAAAATCTTATGAGAAATAAATTATTCAATAAAAATATATATTTGACATATTTCCTATAATATTCTAGCAGCGATTGAAGGAGTCAGGGACACGTATAAACAAAATACTGCATTAAAATTTTCTCTGATTATTTATACTTATAATGACATTTTTTAATAATAATTAGAAAAGGAAATATGTTTTTTTTCTTTCGTTTTCAGCATTTTGTTTTTAAGCATTGATTGTCATGGATAAGGCTTCTTGTATACGTTTTCTTCATGATGGGTTTTCACATTTTCTCACATTTAAATTGTTATAACTCAAGAACCATTAAACATAAATGCTTTAAAATTAGAACATTCCTTTTTTTAATTGCTTTACTTTAATTTTGATTCAGCAATTAAAAAAAAATATTCATTTCAAACTTTTACTTTAATTATATATATTTTTTAAATTAATATTTTTAAAAAGGCTGAATCAAAATTAAAGTGTAGGTGTTTCTATTTATTTAATTGCTAAAAAACTAAATTTCTACAATTATTACATTGAGTTACAATGTTTTTTAGTTACCCTCCACTTTTTTCTAATAAATTTTAAATAAAACAAATTAGAGAAGTTGTATCATGTGATTTTTTAAAAATGGTATGTTTAATCATCACAAAAAATTGCAAAATTTTAATTCAATAAAAGATTTTTTTAATGTGTCCCGGACCCCCTAAAAAAACAAATTGTCAAAAATAACCTGTATTTATTTAAAGAAAATCATTTTGAATTTATTTTAAAAGGGACCTACAAATATTTGAATCACCAAAAGAATTTTTGAAATAGCTTTTAAAAATATTAACAACAAATTAATATATATATATATATATATATATATATATATATATATATATATATATATATATATATATATATATGTATGTATGTATTGATTAAATATTAAAGTTATAAACTTAATAGTACAAAGAAAACAGTTCATAAATTAATTCACGTTATTTTATAATTTTATATTCAATTTATATGCAACAACAAGGATTTTTATTTTAGTTAAAAGTTAATAATTATTTAAAAGATTAAAAAATATTTTACGATCTATAAAAATATCAAAAAATCTACCAATATTTTTATCGATCTCAAAAGAATGATAATATATGAAATAATAGTGTTATTATTTTGTTCTTATGTATTTCATATATGCGAGCAGAGTCTTTGCGTTATAAATAAAAAGTCCTATGGAAGAAATAAAATGATTTAACAAAAATATATATTTGATGACATATTTCCTATAAAATTCTAGCAGCGATTAAAGAAGTTTGTAATTACAAACTTCAAAATTACAAACTTCTGTAATTACAAACAAATTCTAAAAAAACTGCATTAAAACTTTTTTTGTTTTTTCTTGTGCTTATAATGACGTTATGTTTTCTATTATAAGTAGAAGAGACAATAGTCAGACAATAGTAATAGTTTTTAGTTTTGGTTTTTATATTCATTTATATTCATTTTATATGCAACAACAAAGGTTTTATTTTATTTTATTTAAACGTTAATAATTATTAAAAAGATTAAAAATCATTTTACAATTATAAAAATATTGAAAAATGTGTTGATCTTTTCATTTTTAAAAATTAAAAAAAGATTCGAAATTTCAGTAAAAATTATCTAAAAAAATAGTAATATATATTTTTTATTTTAAAATAAAAAAAATGCTCGTAAGTAATATGAATTATATAATACATTAATATAATCATTAAATATATATTTTATACTAAATTTTCAAATGATTTTTTATTCTAATTAAATATTATTTCTTATCAATTTTCTATTTTTTTAATCAATTTTAATAAACAGAAAATAGTTTTTTCTTTAATTAATTGGATTTTATAACTAAATACTATTTGCTAAGATATTTATTCCATTCATTAAAATAATAAATTAACTTATAAATACACGTCTGTAAAACAATTAAAAAAAAAAAAAGAACGAAAGAAAAAAAGAAACTTTAAAACTCCCTTTTTTTGTCAACCATTAACTTAAAACGACAAATAATGATGATTTACCAAAACGCCTTATTCATATAACATTTTATCGGCACAGCTCATCATCCCCGTATAGCTGAATGGATAGGACACTCGCCTCTCATCCGTACGGTCCTTGGGTTGATTCCCAGTGCTTCCTAAGATCGAAGTACATTAGTAAGCTTGGTTCCTCGTATTCCTAAAAGATGGCACCACCAAAGTTGATATCGTTATTAATTTTTAATATATAGTTCCATAAAGAATTACCATACACTTAACGTTTATATGGTTTTTCATAAGAATTACCATACACTTAACGATTATATGGTTTTCCATAGAATCACTTTTACCATTGGCAAAAAACCATATGATTGCACTTATGGGATTTTTTCTTATGGTAATTCTATGCCCTTTTTTGCTAACCATTTCAAAGAAAAATCAGTTCTATGAAATGCATTATCTTTGATCCATTATTGCTTAGACTAAAAATCCCTGTCGGCTGGGCCTATAGGCGGAGGTAGATTTCGAAGAGTGCTCATTTCAACAAAAAATATATATATATATATATATATATATATGATTAGAGATAAACCCAGTTTAATAACTTCATTTGGCCATTTATGAAAAATTTTTAATTTCATTTTTCTGCAAAAACTGGTTTTATCAGAATCATCTTAAGAAAAATTCAGCTCAAATGCCCATTATGACAACATATTTTGAAATAGATTCTAAATTTATTGAAAAATCGACCAAAACAGTACATAATACAGTTCCTAAATAACAAAAAACTGTCAGTTGAAAGCATTTGAGAAAAAAATTGAATTTAAAAATGAGTCATAAAATAACCGATTTGTTGTTTGAATACACCCTTAATACTTTAATCATGATTGCTTCGGAAAATTTTGTGCGAAATACTCACTTCAACAGCATTTTTAAAAAATATATTCTATCTTTATCAAAAAACTGGCCAATGTGTCACAGTATACAGTTCCTAAATAAGAGGATCTGTAAATTGGATGCGTTTGAGAGCGAAAATGGATTTTAAAACGAGTCATAAAAAACGCAATTTGCTATGTCAAAACTTCCTTAAATTTTCAAATCGCGAAGACTTCGGGAAATTCTGTTCAAAATACCCTTTTTGGTAGCCTTTTTCAAAATATATTCTGTCTTTATCAAAACACCGATCAATGCATCACATTATATAGTTCCTAAATAAGAGGATCTGTAAATTGGATGCATTTGAGAGCAAAAATGGATTTAAAAACGAGTCAGAAAAAAACACAATTTTTTATTTGAACACTTCCTTAAATTTTCAGTCACGATGATTTCTGAAAATTCTGTTCAAAATACCCTTTTTGGTAGCCTTTTTTGAAATATATTCCGTCTTTATCAAAAAACTGACCAATGCATCACATTATATAGTTCCTAAATAAGAGGATCTATAAATTGGATGCGTTTGAGAACAAAAATGGATTTAAAAACGAGTCAGAAAAAAACGCAATTTCTTGTTTGAATACTTCCTTCAATTTTCAGTCCCGATGACTTTCGGAAATTCTGTTCAAAATACTCTTTTTGGTAGCCTTTTTTGAAATATATTCTGTCTTTATCAGAAAATTAACCAGTGCGTCACTTTATACAGTTTCTAAATAAGAGGATCTACCATTTGGATGCGTTTAAAATCAAAAATGAATTTAAAAATGAGTCAGAATATAAGCAGTTTGGATTTGAGGTTTTTTCTCCAACTCCTATTTTTGTTTATTTTCTTTTTGCTATACGAATTGGTCCTATGAAAAACTTGTCAATATAAAAGTTGTAGATATTTTTGAGAAGATGTAAAATAAATTTAATCAGATTTGATATCTTAAAAATTGACGGAGTTATGGATTTTTCTCTTTTTTCAGCGCCCTTTTTCTTTTCGATTTTAATTTTTTTCATCAGTAAAAGTTGGTCCTATCAAAAACTTGTAAATACAAAAGTTTTAGATAATTTTAATAACATTTATAAAAAATTTAGTTGTACATTATATCTTGAAAATTGACGAAGTTATGAATTTCTTTCTCTCAAAATCCCTGTTTTTTTCGCCCCTTGAGCCCACTTCTAAATTTATCAAAAATCTGTCATGTATATACTTTTGGCCCAATTTTAAGAAGTAATATAAACTTTAAACCGATTCGATATCTACTTTAATTAAGAAGTTATGGCGTTTTTTTGGTTTTCACAAAAACGCCCCCTATTCCGACCCCCTTGGTCCGATTTTGCCCATTAACGAACTCAGCCAAGATTTTATCCCCATTGATTTTATGTACCAGTTTGGTGGAGATTGGTGAAGAATTATAGACGTTATCGTGTCCATAAAAAAGTGATATATATATATATATATATATATATATATATATATATATATATATATATATATATATATATATATATATATATATATATATATAAACTGGTGCGATTGCAATAGGTAGTATTTCTTACGAAATCTACCTAAAAGAAATTTGGCCTCAAAACAAGTACCTTATATTATTTAAATAAGCGAATTGCTAATAAGCGAATGCTAGCAGATTTTTTTTTATTTGAATGATTTGCCCTAATTTTTTTTCCAGATATATTTAATTACCTAAACCGTATCCTTTTTTAAAATATATTCATGCATTTTTCATTATGATGAAGAACTTTAATGTAGTAATTTATGGGGGCTCTCAAACAAACGTTTAATAAACTTACGCATAGTTATTTATTATGTGCCTGCAGATAAATGTTTCATATGATGCAATAAATACTGAATACCTTTTTCCTTATTTTCAATAACGAGGTGTAATGCAAAGTAATATTTTTGACCACTGAATGTAAAGTTAGACGGAATGTCACGAAAACGGAGATGAAATTCGGATCTGCCATTGGCAAATCACATTTTCTATAAAATGCTTTTTTAAACTTTACAATATAAAAAGTCTTTTTAAACTTTAATTTTTAGCATTTTTCAAATAAATTTGAATCATTTGCCAAATTTTATCATTTGTTTTTCCATTCTGAATAGAAAAGTTTTCTCGTTAATTTTTCTTCGGGATTTGTAAAACTGTTACTTACAAAATATTTATTAAATTTTAAACTAAAGAAAAGCGTTTTTTATATGCGCCTTTCAATTCGAGTAATACATTTTCAATACATTTTAAATGAAATTAACAATTTAAATGACAATATATTTTAAGCGTAACATAAAAAATGTACAAAATTTCATACACATATGTATCAAGAAATTTTAGGCATATCCTTTAAACAAGACAAATTTTGAAAATATCCATTGTGAGATAACTCGATCTAATGTTTCAGGTGATCAAGTCAGAACTCATAATAGAACATAAAATTGCTCATTTAATCATCATATATGTACGCGGATTACATTAATTAATTTAACCTTGTAAGATAAGCAAGAAAATAAAAAAATGCATTTTTTGAGAAGTTTGATCCCTGGACTTCCTTAAATTTCCACAATTGAAATCACAGATTTATTTGTCAGCTGAAATAGCACTTCCTGAAGCCTTTTCTACTAAACTTTTCCTGTAATAATTGACAAGCGCATTGTTTGAATTAGCTGTAATTTTGATGTCGTTTCATACGAAACACTAAAACACCGTTCAGATTCCTTTGGAATAGGTAATGTATTTATTGATAACCCTGTATTTAGTATTCACCCTCAAATTAATTATCTTCAAACTATAGCCAGTTCTTGAAAATTAGGCAAACTTCTAATGACTCTCCCAGCCTGAATCATAATATATAATCTTTATTTTAGGTATATAGAATCTTTAAGAAACTGTAAATAAAATTATCTAGATCATCATTTTCATCTACGGTTAAAGTAAATTACATTTTTCAATCTAAACTTTTCTCTCTTATTTGTAGCGAAATAGATACCCTACAGTGTTGCTAAATTACCCTTCTAAGATCTTGGAGAAAGAAATAACAGCTTTAGATGGCTTCATCTGCGTACAGGGATTTATTTCATTAACATTACGCTTCATAAAAGGTTACTGAAATTCTTCGTAACATAAAAGATTTGAGAAAATTAATAACAGAAAATTACTTACAGTGGAAAATCCCCGTCTTAATTCTTGTTTAAGAGAAACTTAATTTGTTAAGCTTGCAAAATCTTATCTTTTAACGAGAGGAAGAGCTATAATAAGATTACACTTTATGACCAAGAAGTGATTTTAGTGATTTGGGCTTTAGTATTTTTCATTTATAGAATCATTCGAAATGATTATACATTTAAAAGCAGCACATAATAGAGATAAAATGAAAATATATGTATATGCATCATTTTAAGTTTAACCCTTTGCATCTTTCCTTGTGAATCAATATTAATTGTATCCCCAGACTCAAATATTAAAAAAAAGCGAAAAATCAGTAAATTAATTATACAGTAATTAAAGGATTTTTGGATTGTTTAACTCATTAAAATAAACTTTTCTTGCTAGCTATCTGTTTCTTGTAGTTTTCTATTTAAAAATATAAAAAGGTTTATCAATTATGATGAAATAACATTAAACAAATCTCTATTTTAACTTAGGTATAAATCCTGAAATTTTACGAAACTCAATATTTTTCTTTCTTTTAATTTATATGAACTTAATTACTGCTAAGCCATCCCCATAGGCCAAATTTGCTTTATAGAAGATAAGAGGCAAAATAGTATGTACGTCCAAAATTGATTAATAATAAAAATAATCTATTTATAAACAAAACATACAGAAATTTGTCATATTTCTGTAACGTTAAATTTAAAGGCTTTAAAAATACGCTGTTTTAATTTCAAATTATTTAAAAACCGTTAATCTATTAACAATTGCCTTAAGCACTACAAATTATTACCGCAATAAAAACTCGTATGTATAATAATCATATGTAGCAAAATAGGTACTATAAGCAATTATAAATTACTGATTTAAATTATAATTATTAAAATATTATACCAATGTTAACGATACTACCGCACAAACTGTTGAAAATGAAAATTGTCGAGATGAATACATAAAGGTTTCATAAGAATCCTAATTTGAAGATGCATAGTTTTCGAAGGTAATGCAAAAGAAAAGATATGACATCATGCATTACCTAGCAGTTTTATATACAATAGGATGGTGCGAAAAAACAAAAGTTTTTATTTCCGAATCGCTATAGTGCGGAAAAGTTGCGATTGGTAAATACAAGAAAAACTAATTTTTTTTTTTTTTTGAAATCGGACATTATCTTCCGATCGCGCAAACCACCTAAAAATTCAAAAAAATTGAAAAATTTCGATTTTTTCAGATTTTTTAAAAAAATATTACATATACATATATTTTATCACTATAGTGAAAAATATTTACATATTGTACTATTTAATAATAATAAAAAAATAAATTGCGTTTAGAGAATATCTTCCGATCGCGCAAGCTCATTAAAAATCGGGAAAAATTCAATTTTCAGTGATTTTTGATGCATTAAGAAAATAATTAAATAAGTTCAATTTGCGGTCTCATGTTAAAATTTAAATGTAAATTAATACTAATGTGCATTTTATGCTATTTTTGAACAACCGAGATCTTACCACGACGAGATTGCTGCAGGGTGAAAAGGTTTAGTAGTTCGCGCAACTCCTGTTAGCCACGTTGCGAAACAGCGTTGAAGTCGTCCTATGTGTCCACATCCTTTTCTCTCCGCAACCTCGTCCACTTGCACAGTGCGCCATTTCGTATCAGTGAGCCCGTGAACGAATTTTGTTTGTTAATTAGATGTATTGTGTTATTTAAAATACATTAACATGTGACAGGTACACGGATCTGCATACATCGTTCACAAAGAAAATTACTAGACAATCTTTTCATTGTCTTATATTTTGTCATCCCCGAGAGATTTTTTGTCAAATATTCTTTTTTGAATATAGCGCCTGTACGAGAAACTAAAGAAAATCCTTTAAAAGAATTTAAATACTTCTAAAATCGTTAAAAATACTTCTAGACATTTTCAATATATGTCCATAATGCGTCCATATAACACGCATTGATATGTAGAATGATACATGTTTGAAGATGCCCACATAGCATGCATGGTCACAGTGACGTCACTGTGACGTCACTGCAAGTCACTGTGGTCACATCACATCTGTGACCAAAATGCCACCACTCTGTGACGTCGCATTGTGACTTAGATGTGAACAACTTGGAAAACTTAAAATAATTACAAAATGTCTCTAAAACATGACATTTAATGTAAAATTATGTTTTGTTTTGACAATATAAAAAAAAATACGTCACTGTGATGTCACTTCATGTAACGTTCGTCACAAATATGTGACATAATACCACCACATTTTAAAATCGCAATGTGACAAAATCATGAACTTAAAAAACTTTTGAATCAATTCTTGAAGCAATTTTTAATTGATATATCAAATAAAAATTGAGTTCAAGAGAATTATTGTGGAACTGACTTGGTGAAAATGATTCTAGTCTGTATCACAATAATTAATTGTATCACAATTGTCTGTATAACAATTCACATTGTATCACACTTTTTTATTTTTTTAAGAAGATGTGTATTTACTACGTTTGATAACTTTACTTAAAAAAATATATTATCACCATTAAATTTACCTTTACACATTTTAAAAATTTAAACTATGTCTTTTATCTAATAAACTCTAATTGTTAATATTATTTACAAATAAAATAAAATAAGAAAAGGCTTATAAATAATCTTTAACTTTAATTGTTTTGAAACTGACAAAAGTAAAAGATAAATTAAATTACCAAATTCATTAAATAAAAAAGTTTAGCTAGAGATACTCTTATTAAATTATTGTGTATTTAACTTTCAAATTTGTTCTTTACATAATAAAATATGCGTTTTTAAAAAAATATATTAAGCGACTTCAAAAAAAATACCAAGCTTGGCGACAACTTGGCACAAACGTATATGAATGCATAGTTTTAATATGGTTATGACTTGATAAACGTTGCAACAATGAAAGATGATTTGCGACAAATCATTGTTTTTTTTTATCAAATCCACATTTTGTTATTTAAAAAACATTCTAGTCACAGAATTTAATGAAATTAACAGATCTAGTATCGGTGTCAGAGTTATGGCCTGCAATTTTATTTGTTTATTGTACACACACATCTGACTTGTGTGCTCGACATGAAAGCCTGCGATTACCGGAAAAATTAACGCTTCTAATTGGATGACTGCTTCAAAAAGAGTTGGAATTTTCATGTTTTTATTTTTAAAAAGTTCGAACGGCAAGTATTTGATAAAATTGAAATGGGACCATGTGGACATCTTACACTTTCAAACAAAAAAAGAATTATTAAAATCGGTTCATATTTACGGAAGTTATGAGTGAACAACAAATATATACAGGTCGAAATCATAATCTCCTCCTTGAAGTCGGTTAATAAAAATGAAATAAACGGTTATGCGCATTAAAAAATTCATAATTGTCGGCAGACGACTTTTTACCGGAGAATAAAATAAAGTTCTAAGGTGCCAGAAATAAGTTTACTAGAGAGTATATAGCAGTTATGTGCGCGTATTGAATCGGATTTAAAAATTTAAACAAAAAAATCCTCAAGAGCAATTTTTAGCTGATATATCAAGCAAAAAATGAGTTCAAGAGAATTATTGTTGCGCTGCCTTGGTGAAAATGATTCCAGTCTGTGTCACAATAATTAATATTGAACTTAACATGATCGACAAAAAGCAATTTGGCTTGAAAACGTCAACAAAACATAGGTATGATTTTTTTTTCTTTTTGCTGTTTGCTTTATCATTATTGTTATTATTAGAACGATTTTAGTTAGCTTTTCAAAAACATGTTAAAAACATAAATGTTTCATAAACTTAATAGTCTAATACATTATTTATTTTGTTTATATAGAAAACTTCACCATCAATAATTTGGATCAGGTTATTATAATTAGTGATTTCAATTGCATTTTAATATAATTTGTTTCTTTATTTAGAATATCAGGTTAAAACAACATGTTTTCATAAATATAGCAGCATATGGAAGAGTATTATAATTAATCGTTTATATAATTACTAAACATTTAAAGCTAATTAAAATATTTAATAAAGAAATCCTTTTTTTAGAATAAAATTATTTGTAAACAAACTTTTAAAATTTTTGTATCAAGGAATGTTATGAAACATGGCATAGTTTTATTTTTTAAAAATTGAATCTGCTCTGAAGATAAATTTATAAGAAATAGGATAACAAAAAGAACTATTAAAAAATCGTGAATATGCAATAATAATAATAATAGTAATAATTGTTTAATATATTTTTCAATATAACAAATGTTATAAAATTTATAAAAGAAGTAATCATAGTGGGTGAAAACGTCTCAGTCGATAAATATTCTTATTCGTATATTTTCAAAGTATAACAACTATAAGACTGAATGAAAACTTAGAAATTAATCAATCAATAAGAGCAATTCTAAAGCACAATCTATATGATTGTTCTTTTGAAATAACACTAAATTTTAAAACATCTATTATATGCACTATTAATATACATCAATTGGCACTATTAATATACATTAAAATGGCTTTCATATTTATAATTACCCTCTAATCTTGTAAATAAAATATTAATAATTTTATTTAATGTATTTGTGGTTTTATTTTAAGTTTATGGTTAAAATTTTCATAACGTAGGTGTGCTAGCAATAGGCAACCTTCCAGAAATGGACCCCCTTTCATGTTTTTCGGTTCATAAAACAATAACTAATAAATATTTTGGCTTAATTATTTTTTTTATAATTTCCCTTAGCATGTATTACAATCTGGGCTATTTTGACAACTTTTAATTAAACCAATCAGGAAGCAGAAAATAATGTTTCAAAGTTCCACTGTTTTTCAGTGAAAATCTTAATGAATATGCTAGGAGCTGCCTTTATTTAATAAATTTATGTATTCTTTATTTTCTTACAAAATTTGAATGTTTTCGTTTGAATAGTAATAGCAAGTTTTAAATTTTATATACTAATGACCATTTAAAAAATATCCTTTATTTTTAAGGTTTTAAGAGGGGTGTTCATTATTGGGATAGTTAATTAGTCATTTTCCAATAATGAACACCCAATGTAGAGAATTTCAGTAATGATTATAGTGCATGAAATATTTTGACATAACTGAAAACCTAAATAATCAAATTTAGTATTTAAATTTTACATGCCAAAATGGAGACAAAAACAAAATTATTATTTAATTATGTTATTATTTAATGTGTATATTTTCATAAATAAAGATGTAATTTTGGCAATCAATTATTAAAATTATTTTAATCAATAAGCTTTTTTTAAATATGTTTTTTACTGCAGGCAAACTTTGATGTAAAATTACCCCTTCTAAATATCTGCAACATGCCCAAAAGTCAATTACTTTTACAGTGAGCTGAAAAATAAGATTTTATTTATTGTTATTATCTTCCAAAATAGCAATTGTTTCCAAAATATAATTTTTAGAATTCTCAACATACTTGTATTATTGGTACGAGTTATATTTGTTTTCATACCAAAGTTACGTTTATCAATGGACTAGTTTCAGATCGTTGTTAGTAAAATGTAAATTTAAGCTTTGTAAATTTTGTAAAATTAAAAAGCTAGAGATAGCTAGGAATAGATAGTTGCAAAAGTAAGTTTGTATTATTTTATAATTTTTTTTATTATTTGTATATTGACAATATTGATGAGAAGTGTGTCATTTTCTGCTTATTAAAAGTATAACAAATATCCATAATTTATTATTTTTATGTTTGAATTTATTTTTTTTTACGTATCTAAATCAACATTCGAGCATTTGCAGTTTCAAAAGTAAATTGCCTTTAAAAGAGTTGTTTGATTTAAAAACTGTGTCAACACATTTATCATATATGTTTCTACATCCTTTAAGTGCCCTGACCGTGTTTTTCAGTCACATAATTATAGAATTTAAGGCGCAACACTAGTCACAGAAAAAGACCCGGATGATAATGTAAAGTCTAAGAGAGCACTCTTTTCAAATATCTCGCTCAAATTTTAATAATTTTACATGAATTTTTTTATAGGATAGCTGAGGACGATCCACAACCAGTCTAGTTTTTACTTTTTCAATTTTGGTTTCGGATTTAAAAAAAAAAAATACTTTAAATTTCAAAACCGGTTGAAACCGGTTCTGAAATCGAAACCATTATAATATAAAAAATATATAAGCAAAATCGAAAAAGTAAAAACTAGGCCGGTTGTAGATCGCCCTCAGCTATCCTATGAAGAAAAAAACATATAAAAATATTAAAATTTGAGGGAGATATTTAAAAAGAACATACCCATAGACTTAACATTATCATCCGGGTCGTTTTAGTAACTATTGTGGAGCCTTACGGGCTGATTTAATACAAAATTTATATCAATTTCCTTTTTTTTCCGTGAAAAAAATAATCACATTTGCAGTGAATAAAATAATCTCTGACGATAGTAACAAGATTGTGAAGACACTTTGTGACATTTTTGTGAATATTTTGTAATCTGTGACGATTTTGTTACTAACTTTGTGATGGTGGCTACATTGCCAGTGTTGTAATGTTACACTGAGACACAATTATACAGTTATGAACATTGATATATAGAAAAAAATCATTTACATCTTTTACAAAACTTTATTATATTTTGACGATATATCTCAATTAAAACTTGAGAGCTGCTATAAAAAGAAAGCTTCTGCATCAAACTGCAATGCTATACAGACTTTATCAAAACAAAATATGTTTTGATTGCTAATATTTAATGAATCATTAAACAGAAAAAAAGTATTAACAAAGATTAAAATCTGTATGGCATTGCAGTTTCATTCAGTAACTTTCTTTTCGCGCTTACTTTTCATAGCAGCTTTCAAATTTGAACTGAGATATATTGCCAAATTATAATAAAGTTTTGTAAAAGATGTAAATGATTTTACACTACATATCAATGTTCATAACTGTATAATTGTGTCCCAGTGTAACATTACAACACTGGCAATGTAGCCACCGTCACAAAGTTAGTAACAAAATCGTCAAAGATCACAAAATATTCACAAAAATGTCACAAAGTGTCTTCACAATCTTGTCACTATCGTCACAGAATAGTCACAGTTTCAAAGACAATTTTGTCACAAATGACACATTTTTCACATTTTGGTCACACCGTGACTTCACAAAGTGGTCACAATGTGACGTCACAAACGAGCTCTAAAACGGCCATAACGACTTCACATTTTAGTCACTGTGACTTCACATCGACGTCACGTGACGTCACATCGACGGTCACAAAGTCACAATGTGACTTCACAACGACGTTACTGTAACGTCACCATGTCTTACGGGTGGTTTATAGTAATTTTAAACAGTGTATGTTGTCCATCGTGATATTTGTCTCAGGACTGAGGAGGATAACTAAATAATCGCCTTTTTTCCATCAAAATGTATGTCATGTGGTTCTTCTGATTCCACTTGACTTTGCCGTAATTTTTTTCTTTCTGTTTGTTTTCTTCTAATTTTGTATAGGTCAATAACTTGAAAAGCATCTGTTTTAGTTATTACAGGAATATCTTCTAGTACACTCAACGCTTTAGCAGCACCTGCACTGTCAGATACACCATTGCGATCGCAATGTAAAGATGTAGATTGTAACTCCACTTTCATTTGCCATGGTAATTTCTTCTTCTTAAATCTGATAGGCTGTATCCGTCATGGTAATGATATTTTACATATACCTACATTAGCATTAAAATTCTCATGTATTTCATCTAAATGCTCAAGGTCTTTTATTTTCGCTTCAACAAATTTGGAAGGTTGCCTTTTCAATATATAGTTTCGTCTTCCAAGTCTTGTACTCAGTTTTTTCTTTTTTTTTTTTTTAACTTTAGTACCATTTTTTCCCGTTCCGTCCTTTCTCTGGAGGTAGATAAATCTATGCTCAATGCCTGGAATTTTGTTGTGTTTTTGAGATGTACAATTAGTCTCAATTAGACACTCCCTCAGATCTGGTAACTTTTTACAGGAGCAATATAAATTCATTACACGTTTGCAGGCTGAAATATCACACAGTTGAGTTTCTTGTTTTTTAAATTCATTAAACTTTTTAAAAAGGTTTGGCTATTCCTTGTCTCGAATATAGGATTTCGTTAGTTTAGAATATTATCGTAGTAGGCATTAATTAGCTAAATGATTCTACAATCAAACACTTTTGGAATTGACGCCTTCTAATAAATTCGCCTTTTTATTTTTTTGTGCCATTGTATTGCTGACAAATGAGAAACTCACTTTAAGATGTTGAATTTACTTGCTAATAGAGACCTCTTCTCAAGGTAGCATTGAAGAACATCTTCGTGTGTTGGAAGAAAATTTGGCAGAAAATCTCTTGGATGACCGAATATAAGAAAATGAAAAGATTGTCTAGTAATTTTCTTTGTCAACGACGTATCCAGATCCGTGTCCCTGTCACATGTTAATGTATTTTTAATAACACAATACATCCAATTAACAAACGAAATTCGTTCACGGGCTCTCTGATACGAAATGGCGCACTGTGCAAGTGGACGAGGTTGGGGAGAGAAAAGGATATGGACACATAGGGCGACTTCAACGCTGTTTTCCAACGTGGCTAACAGGAGTTGCGCGAACTACTAAACCTTTTCAACCTGCAGCGATCTCGTCGTGGTAAGATCTCGGTTGTTCAAAAATAACATAACATGCACAATAGTATTAATTTACATTTAAATTTTAACATGAGACCGCAAATTGAACTTATTTAATTATTTTTTTAATGCATCAAAAATCACTGAAAATTGAATTTTTCCCGATTTTTAATGAGCTTGCGCGATCGGAAGATATTCTCTAAACGCAATTTATTTTATTATTATTATTAAATAGTACAATATGTAAATATTTTTCACTATAGTGATAAAATATATGTATATGTAATATTTTTTTAAAAAATTTGAAAAAATCGAAAATTTTCAATTTTTTTTTATTTTTAGGTGGTTTGCGCGATCGGAAGATAATGTCCGATTTCAAAAATTTTTTTTTAGTTTTTCTTGTATTTACCAATCGCAACTTTTCCGCACTATAGCGATTCGGAAATAAAAACTTTTGTTTTTTCGCACCACCCTAATATACAATGACCGAAAGTAAAGTATATAACGCAATATTCACTAGCGGGATATACATTATATGATAATTAATTACGGCATATTCATTTCAGTTTTAAAAATTTTGTTGACTATTTAAAGTTATATTTGTCGGATTTTTTCTGGAACTCCAGGATTATAAAGGATATGGTTACTTTATATTTATCAAAGGGGATTTAGTCAGAAAGATAATTAGGAAGCCAACAAAAAGATAGAAAAAAATAATGTTTGGGATCACCTTGTAAAATAAAATGCATGAAATGCTCTATTATGACAAATTACGAATATATGGATATTGTACAATATCTGTATTAATTTGAGGAAGAATAGAACGTATGTTTATGGAGATATTTCAATTTTCTTTTAATTAAACAAATTATTGCATGTTTTTTCTTTATATCATGAAGGTGTTTTTTACCAAATTTAACTCCAGTTCCAGATAACTTGACAAAATGTAATAGAAATAATACGATGTAATAGGAATGTATATACATTGGCCTCCAAAAATTAAGGTACAACCGGTTTTTTTAGTCTAATTTGCAAATGAATGAATAATAGAAACAACAAATTTGGAAGAAATGTACGCTAAACTGTTATTTATTAAATGCAAGATAGAAATTTACTTAACACTAGAACCGCCGGGTATTTTAAACAAGTTTTACAAAAAGCGTTTCTCACCAGAATTATAATTTGAAACTATTTAATTTATCTAATTAGTACATTTTTGTGCTACATAATTTTAACATATCTTATGAACAAAATTCTGGTTCGAATCGCCAATAATCAATCTGGCAGGGGTCATTTTGACCCCTAATGGCGGTTCTAGTGTTAAGTTAAATGTATAAATGAATTACAACAAAAAAGCACTCATAGTGGAAAATTCCATCCTTGGAGAAATCAGTACATCGCAGTGTTATGCAGTAAAATGTGACAGAAACCTTACAAAACTGGTTTTGATACGGAATATATCCATCCCGGATTTGAACGCATTGGCGACATCGAATTTCCATGGTCTCAGTTAAATTGTCGAACACTGAAATAGGTAGCGCTGACCAGACATGGAGTAAGCCTTGTTCCAGCTCATTTAATGACCTTGGAGGGGGACCAACAGCCGCAACCTATCTTCCAAGATAGTCCCAAAGATGTTCTATCGGATTCATGTCTGAAGAGTGAGTTGGCTCTTCCATTCTCTCCAAACCGTGATCCCCATATAATACTCAACAACCACAGCTCGGTGTGGTGTCGCATTATCATTCATTATAATGAAAGTATTTATCAAATCATTTTATTAAAATTTAATAGCACTTACTTCTTCTTATAAGCTTCTTTTCCAAAAGTTGTGTTAAAAATAATATCTATTTCTTTAAAAAAAAAAAAGATTATAGATTTGAATCCCAAACTTTCTGAAATTTCGTAGTATAAAAATTGCTATTTTCTTTACAAAAATTATTTGCAAGATTGCGAAAATATGACACATTATGTACGTTCAACTTAATGCGAAACTGAAAGTTTCAACTTCCTCTTGCACTCGCATACAAGACTTTGGTTGTATAATAATTATATTTTTTACATTGTTTAAATTATTCTGGGTTTGTTCCATTTTTTAATTCATCGTTAATAACTATAATTAAAAAAATAATAGAAACAATGATAACTTTAGTTATAGCCTCTCGATATAACACTTTTTCGAAACACTTTTTTGTTAAACTTAATAATGATTGATTGATTTACTCCATGCTTTGTTGAACGTATTAGATCTTCTGTAAGCAATTCTCTTGAGCTTATAAATGGTGCCAAAGTGATATTCTATGAATTACTTTAAAATCTTTCGAGAATAACATCTGAAATGATATACTGTTTCAAAATTTTATTCTTGTGATGCAAATGTGTATCGCATCAATGATTTTTAGAAAGAGAATAAAAATTAAACTTTATTTATGTGGTAAAAGAAAAACTTATTATCGTCAATTTTTCATTCAAGGATTAAATCAAAATATTTTTTTCTGATTATTTGAACATTTCTTTAGCATAACTGTCTCGAAACAAAGATTGATGAAAAGCATTTTTCTATAACTGCTGAATTTAGAAAAAAAAAAACTTGATAAATAAAATTACCCCAAAAGAATATATAAATTTTTTCTAAATTAAACCTAATACATAGTCTGTATTATAAATAACTAATCTTTTTATTTCTTTTCCGCATGAATCTCTTTAAAATTTTCTAATTTATTTCTATTAGGAACACAATTTATTATTCAGGATGAGAAAAACTAATGCCAGATTATATATGTCAAATGAATTAAATTTGATAATTATTAGTAGTATATTAACAAATGGAAAGAAGAGATTTCCATTTGGTATTTAATAACTGTCTTACAAAGCATGATTATGTAATCAGTATCATTCAGACAATTAATGGAGCACAATAATTTAAACGTTTCTATGGACATGATTATTCAAATTCGGTCGATTATGATAAAAGGGAGCAAGAGGGAATTACGTTCCATGTTCTCTTCCAGAATCTTCCTAGTTCCTTTAACTGCAAATGACATTTTAGATGACGAATGATTAAATTATGAAAATGTAGATGAGAATAATCTAATAACTCAGCAAGTGACACAACAAAAGAATTCAATAAAATGAATTATTTTAATGACATAACAACGACATAATCCAATGAAGTGTATGAACTTTGAACAAATTAAGTTTAATCGAATATGAAAGAACGATTTAATAGAAAATGTGGAATAAAACTTCCTCCTCCCCCTCCACACACACATACATACACACATCTTATAAAGGCAAATATTTTAGAATAAACCAAAAGATAAATTTTAAATTATCTTTCTCGAAAGAGCATTATTAGCCTCCGATGCTATTTCTTTCAGACAAGCTAAAAATGTCGTGTCATCAGCCCTGAATTTTCTATTGAACCGATTTTGATAATTATTATTTTAAATGAAAGCTATTTATTTGCAGTTGTGCCCATTTTAGTTATTTTTTAATTTCTTTCCATTTTTATATTTTATTTTTAATTTTAAAAGCTTTTCCATGACATTTCTTCAAAATGGTGGCAACACAGTTTAGTATTTCTCTCGATAATAAAAATTTATTTTCGAAAATGATTGCGTATAATTATGCACTAATTGAGATAATACATATATATATATATATATATATATATATATATATATATATATATATATATCGAGAAATAATATTAATAATGTAATATAACAGAAAATAATTTATAATAAAAATTAATGTCTAAATCAAAATAAGAGAAATTTCAAATGAGGAAAATGATGTAATTCAGCAACCAGATAAATGGGAATTACAATATTATTACGGATGCTTTTTCATATTACTAATAACAGCAACTTTTAAAAAACATTTGAAGAGAAAATGACGTCACTATTTAAAACATCGCATTTTTACTCATAACGATATTAGGTACTACTCTGTTATTCCGTCGACCAATTTCGCCAAATTATACAAATCGCCAAACCAATAGCCAAATTATACATATTGACATAATTTTTATTTTAAATAAAGAAAAAACAAATAATTAGTTGAATATTAATAAAAAGTCGAAATAAAAATCACTTAATGATATTTTAAACACGTGAATCGTATTTAATGTCATTGAATGTGACATTCACGATCATCCATTATTGGCATTTAATCTTATAGTTTGGTGATAATTTTTTGGGTCGACGGGATAACTTAGTAGTACCCGATATTACATTTCAATATTTCTTTTCATTATGGACACTGAGATTGAGATTTTACTTTCAGATGACTTCAGTTAGTGAAAATAATGTCACAGTAAAAATAATTTTATTTTTATTTATTTATTTTTTTTAATAAAACTATTTTTCTGTGAGTGCATATAAAATAAAATTTCTGGATTTCGCCGTCACTCAGATTACAATTTTAACTGAAGATGTGCGAATATTTGCATGCAAAATTGTAATTGGCACACTTGACATTGACTTTGTAAATATATTTATTATATATTGATTCAATAATGTAATTACTTTTGCTTTTTTTTTAAACAAAATCGATCGTGTCTTTTAAACAATTCATTCGTCAAATTCGACGGGATTCCTCTCGTTTTATTGTTAAATTGCATTTCCTTTTACTCAGTCTATAAAAAAGCATTTAAACTAAAGAAAAAATTCGCTTTTGATGAATCTTCAATGAAGAAGTAGTACGTCAAATTGTATCTCTCTATTATTCCGCAATTCCAATGTCTCAGAGAGAAATTGCTATTCAATTGGGTATTTCACGCGGTTATGTTTACTATTATATTGATAAACACAAGAAAAATGAAGTTAGTTCATTGCAATCTAAACGCGGTCGCCCTTCTAAGTAAGTTTAAAACCTCTATCGATTTTCCCCCCCTCTAATCGGAGGCGAAACTAAATTCTGCAATGGCAGAATCTACATTCAACTTGTATTTATTTTTAATTCATATTATAACAGAATTAGTGCTAATTGGGATCTACGTAAAATTTTGGTCAGGATATGGGGTTACAATAAATCAGTATATAGAAACACCTGGAGTAATTTTGCAACTCCATATCTTATAATTACTCAAAATTTCTTTGGACCCTTCGCGTTCTCATCGACTTCAATACTTAGAAACTAATACTATAGCGTTTAGATCTAATAAATAATTTGAATAACACAACGGATTTAAACCAATTTTCAGGTATTTTAAGGTTTATAATTGAGCAGATGATATTTATAAATGTCTTAGCTTTTTAAAAAATTTGCTTTTGTCTCTCAAATTCAAAATTTAACCATGGTATAGCGCACACTTTCCGACAGTTTCGTCGTATAACTCATGTACATCTGATTCTATAATGATTATTTTTTTAATCAGATTTTCCTAGAGTCGATAATAATCAATGTTGAAAAAAATTACTCAAAATGACACTATATATTGAATAATAATTAAATTATATTGTAATTTTATTTTGAATTTTTTGTTAAAAAAAGAACCGTGTTCATTCTAATTGTCATTTGATCATGTTAGAGTCTCCCACTAATTTTATGTTTATCATATTTTTGTTTATTTTAATAAATTACAGGATGGTGGTTATAATTCAATTTACTTCTCTTAGACCATATTAGACTGTGTTCTGTACACTGTTCAAAAATCAGTAAAATTACTAAAAGTTTTCTAGGAAACTGGAATTTCTAGAACCTTTTATGTAACGACAACAGCAAAAAATCCTGTAACAGATACAGATTTGCACTGAAAAGAAAAAATAAATTGTAAGGTTACTAAAAATGTTTTAGGAAACTAGGATTCCTAGAATTTTTTATGCTACTGCAACCCAGGTAAGCTACAGATTTATATAGCTTTACAAACATTAGTTTTGTAGATTTACATCTTTTCTTGTAGAGTGTACGGATAAATTTTTAGGAGGAATAGAGATATCGGAAACTTTACATTTGTAGTATTACAGAATTTTTTACAGTAAAGACAGATATCGATGAAACTTGGTCAATAATTTATGTAGTCCACGGGAAATGAAAACTGCAATGAAAAATAGCCTTTCAAATTGTGGTTTTCACCTACGAAAATTAATATAACAGAAGTATAGAATAGTAATAGAGTAATATTTCTTCGTCGTCACGAAAATTTGGAGCTCTTTAAAAAGACAGTAGGGGCTGTCATATTCTGCACCATGCCATTAGAGATGAAAAAAACTAGTGTTACTGGTGAAGCTGTTTTGCAAGATGGTACATCACCTCACATAGCTCGACCACACTGTAAAAAATATTCATGAGATTACTAAAAATTTTTTAGTAAATTTGTATTCCGCAGAATTTTTTAGTAACCATTACTCACAGTACAAAAAGTAACCATTCCAAACTTTTTTTTTTTTTTTTTTTTTTTTTTTTTTTTTGCAAGTGAAACAAACATTTCTTTTATAAACTGAACAAAAGAATTTTTTGTATAACTAACTTAAAACTTTTTAGTATGAGCCACCAAGCAAATTTTAGTAACAGCTCCAAAATTATTTTTAGCAACCATTACTCACAGATTTCTTAGTAACTATCTCAAACGCAATTTTAGCAAGTGAAACAAACATTTATTTTGTAAACTGTATAAATGAATTTTTCGTATAAAAAACTTATTTTTTTAGCAAGAACAACCAAATGAGTTTGGTTTTTGACGTGTGCACGAACTTCCTTTGAACTGCATCGAGTTGGTAAGAAGACAGTCATCTGCAACAGAATATTTTCGGCAAAGCCTCAATAGATGGCAGCATCAAACATTGCCACCTGCTCAATTTTGATATGCTACTAAAGGAGAGGGAAAATACTGAGAACTGCTCAGGGTAACTGCTAAGATAGGATTTTCATAACCCCTTCATTTAACGAGTACCTACACTGCATATACTCGGTTCGTCTTTGGTGGTGTCGAGCATCGAACACGGGACCTTTCAGCCCGGAGTTCGGTACTATGACCATTAGGCTATCACGGCCGCGCCAAGTGAGGTTTAGTAATAGCTATTAAAAATGCAAAACTATTAACTCTATTCGTTGTTAGCTTTTTTCTAGTAATTCTAACAGATTTTCTTGTAACTGAATAAGATTACAAAAAAATTTTTAGTAATTGCAAGGATCACTGAGAGAAACTAAAATTTTTTTAGTATATCGACCCCCTTTTTTTACAGTGCAGGGACGACACTGCTATGTGCCCACTTTGGAGATGATCTGATAAATTCGAGATGTTTTCTGATAAGCTAGCCTTCTCGTACTCGGGCATTAATCCCAGTGACTTATGATTATGAGAATTCCTAAAAAACCGTTCCTATGGAGGAATCATACTGACTCTGCCTGATTTGAAAGCAGGCATGTACTTCAACATGCTACTGCAAGTGGTTGAGAAACCTTCCGTTCTGCTGTTGAGCTATAACACTGTTGAGCTATAACATGCTTTGAACATGTGCTTGACACAAATGGAATAAGCATTGAACATATCATTTGAACGAGTTAAGCTTTGTGTTTCCAATTTAAGTTTTTTAGTGTTCGTGCGTCACTTTTCCACCTCGGGATCGAAATTTTAACTACTTTTTAATGCAGAAATCTTTCTTCCTTGGTCCATATAATATATTTTCCAAGATTCATCGATATCTGTCTATGATAACGAACTCAACTTAGGTCCAAACAGGGTAACTTTAATAGTAAATATTCTGCATAATAAAATATTTATCTTATTACTTCTTTAACGTTTTGCCAAACTTTTTTATTTAAAATGTTAATAAATTATCGAGAGACTATAAGAAGGGTTTCTTTTCTGGGATCCCTGAAAATCTAGTTATAATTTGAAAGCTTTTTCGATCTTAATATTCATATTTTTTAGGTAAATTTCGTATGAAATACTACCTATTACGATCGCGTCCATGTTGGAATTTCTGAAAATTTTTTGCAGATCTACACCGATCACGACCCCTAGACCCCAAAACTACCATTAGTAAAAAAGTTTATCTATCTATCTATCTATCTACCTATATATATATATATATATATATATATATATATATATATCACTTTCTTATGTACACGATAACTTCTTTAATTCTGCTCAGATCTCTTCCAAACTGATGCATAAAATCAAGAGGCATAAAATCTCGGTCGAGTTTGTTAATGGGTAAAATCGGACCAAGGGGTAGAAATAGGGAGAGTTTTTGTGAAAACCGAAAAAACCCCATAACTTATTTATTTAAAAAGATATAAAATCAGTTTAAAGTTTATATTGCTTCTAACAAATAGGCCCAAAGTTTCTGCACAACAGATTTTTTATAAAATTAAAAATGGGCTCAAGGGGAGCAAAAATTAGGGTTTTAGGGAGTAAAAAAATCATAACTTGGAAAATTCTATATTTTTGAATTCTTATAATATTCTATATATATCCTAGAATATATTGTTTATTGAATATATTGTTTATAGAATATATTGTTTTAGAATATATATATTCTATAAATATTCTAACTATATATATATCTAACTAATTAATACAAATGCTATTAATATTATATAAAACATTTGTATTGACAAGTTTTTGATAGGTACAACTCTTATTGCAGAAAAAAATAAAAAAAAAAATCCTGTCGGCTCGGCCTATAGGCGAAGGTAGATTTCTAAAAGCTTTCATTTCAACAACAAAAAATAAAATATTATTAACGATAAACCTAGTTTAACTACTTTATTTGGCCGCTTTTGAAAATTTTTTAATTTCATTTTTCTGTAAGAACTGGTTTTATCAAAATCCTCTTAAGGGAGACCCGTAAGAAAAAATCCAAAATTTTTATTATTGATTTTAAAGTAATGAATTTTGGTGTACTATTTAAGAATCTTCTTGTAAGGAATAATTAGCAAAACAATTCACTTTTTATTAAAAAGTTATGGGGAAACTTTTTATGGGGAATTTTATTAATTTTTTTGTCGAAAAATACACTTTTTAAAATTACTACTCCTCATTCAATTTTCAATATTTTGGTATTACTAAAATTTCTTAAATAGTGTTATAGTATATAGAAAAGAACTAAGGAGAGATATTTTTAATTTTCTATTTTAATCGGCTAAAAAAAAAAAAAAATACGCATGGTAAATTTCTTAAAATTCGTTATAATTTTCATGTTTACCAATTTATATAAAATTTTCAGAAATAGTTAAAAAAATACCTCTCTTTACTTTTGTTGCAAATTTTTTTAAGATTCTAAAAATATAAATACTTTGTTTCTAAATCATTTTACCACTGAGCCTTAGAACTTTGAACCTAGGCAAAATATGAAAAAAGTCATTTTCAGGAAACACGTTTTAAATGGCCGTTAGTCCTTTAAACTCTACAATGAGTGCAATTTAAAAAGCTCATTTTCTACCTGTTCCAAGTGTCCCCGAGTTCTGAAATTTTGCATGGATATTCGCAAATATGTATTTTATCGTTTTCTGTTAAAAAAATTTTTTTTGAACTTTTGATGATTTTTGGCCGAAAATGGGGTTCGGATCTCCCTTAAACGAAATTCGGCTCAAATAGCCATTTTGAAAACATATTTTGAATATATATTCCGACTTTATTAAAAAATCGACCAATACGCACATTATATAATTCCTAAATAACAAAAAAAACTGTCAATTCAATGCGTTTGAGAGCAAAATGGAATTTAAAAATGAGTCATAAAATAACCAATTTGTTATTTGAATGCATCCACAATTCTTTATTCAAGCTCTCTTTGGGAAATTTTGTGCGAAGTGCCCGATTTGACAGCTTTTTTTAAATATATATTTAGCCTTTATCAAAAAACTGACCAATAGGGACCATTACACAGTTCCTAAATAACAAATAACTGTCAAGTGAATGCGTTTGAGAGCAAAATTGAATTTAAAAATGAGTCATAAAATAACCAATTTGTTATTAGAATACATCCACAATTCTTCATTCATCATCGCTTTCGGATTTTTTTTTTTTTTTTTTTTTTTTTTTTTTTTTTTTTTTTTTCTTGCGAAGTGCCCACTTTACCTTTTTCTAAAAATATATATTTAGCCTTTACCAAAAATTTATGAATACGCACATTATACAGTTTCTAAATAACAAAAAACTGTCAATTGAATGCGTTTGAGCGCAAATTTGGATTTAAAAATGAGTCACAAAATAACCAATTTGTTATTTGAATACACCCTCAATTCTTTAATCATGATCGCTTTGGGAAATTTTGTGCGAAGTGCCCATTTTCGCAGCCTTTTTTGAAATATATTCTGCCTTTATCAAAAAACTGGCCAATCCATCTCACTATATATTTCTTAAATTAGAGGACCTGAAAATTGGATGCGTTTGAGAACAAAGGTGGATTTAAAAATGACTCAGAAAAAACGCAATTTGTTATACTTCCTCAATTTTTCAATCACTATTACTTCGGGAAATTCTATTCAAAATACCCTTTTTGGCAGCCTTTTTTAAAAATATATTCTGCCGTTATCAAAACACTGGCCAATACGTCCCATTATATAGTTCCTAAATAAGAGGATCTGCCACTTGAATGCGTTTAAAATCAAAAATGAATTTATAAAGGAGTCAGAATATAAGCAGTTTGGATTTGAGGTTTTTTCTCTAACTGCGATTTTTGTAAATTTATTTTTGATATAAGAATTGGTCCTATGAAAACCTTGTTAGTATAAAAGTTGTAGATATTATTGAGAAGTTGTAAAATAAATTTAATTAGATTTGATTGTTTAAGAATTGAGTAAATTATGGATTATTTTCTTTTTCCTCCCCCCTTTTTCTTTTCTTTTTTAATTTTTTTCATCGGTAAAAATTGGTCCTTTCAAAAACTTGTAATAACAAAACTTTTAGATAATGTTGAGTACATTTATAAAAAATTTAGTAGGACTTGATATCTTGAGAATTGACGAAGTTATGAATCTTTTTCTTTGAAAAACCCAGTTTTTTTCACCCTTTGAGCCCATTTTGAACTTTATCAAAAATCTGTCATGCAAAAACTTTTAGCCCATTTTTTAGAAGTAATATAAACTTTAAACTGATTCGATATCTATATTAATTAAAAAGTTATCGCTTTTTTCTGCTTTCACCAAAACCCTCGCTATTCCCACCCTCTTGGTGCGATTTTGCCCATTAAAGAACTCGACCGAGATTTTATGCCCCTTGATTTTATCTAAAAGTTTGAAGAAGATCTGAGCATAATTATGGAAGTTATCGTGTCTAGATGAAAGTGAGATATATATATATTTGAGCCCATTTTCAACTTTATCAAAAATCTGTCATGCATAAACTTTTAGCCCATTTTTTAGAAGTAATATAAACTTTAACCCATTTTAGGCCAAGCACAGAAATTTTATAAAATGTAGCATTATTTTTATTGAAATATGCTTAAATTACATACATTAAGACACAAAAAAAGATTCGTGCATGAAAAATAATATTTTATATAAGAAATAATATTTTATATAATAATATAAAATATTATTTCTTATAATTAATAATATGAATATGAATAATATTTTTATGACTTTTGTTTTATTCTTATTTCATATACAGAATTTGCAACTTTAATCTATTTTAAAAACATATAATTCATTTCAATTGGAATAATAATATATTTTTAAAAAGTCGAATATGTCAAAGGCGTTTCAAATTAAAACTCTAGCGTATTTTGAAAATTTTTTAAGAGAAAGTGTTTACTCCAATTGAATTACTAATATTTTATGGATGTCTTCAAAAGCCTTAAAAAATAGAAGAAAAATAAAATTCTTGAAAAAAATGTGTCAGAGTGTTAAAAAAAAATATTTATCGAAATGTTTCGTATACGAACCTTTGGCCGAAAATGGGTTAAACTGATTCGATATCTATTTTAATTAAAAAGTTATCGCTTTTTTTCTGTTTTCACCAAAACCCTCCCTATTCCCACCCTCTTGGTGCGATTTTGCCCATTAAAGAACTCGACCGAGATTTTATGCCCCTTGATTTTATGTAAAAATTTGAAGAAGATCTGAGCATAATTATGGAAGTTATCATGTCTAGATGAAAGTGATATATATATATATATATATATATATATATATATATATATATATATATATATATATATATATATATATATATAAACATAGATAAACATACAGATAAACATATAGATAAACATTTTTACTGATGGTAGTTTTGGGGACTAGGAGTCATGATTGGTGTAGATCTGCAAAAATTTTTCTGATTCCAACATGGGAGAGAATGCAATAGGTAGTATTTCATACGAAATCTACCTAAAAGGGGGATAGAAGAAGAAAAAAATCCATAATTTCTTCAATTCTTAAGATATCAAATCCGATTAAATTTATCATACATCTTCTCAATAATAACTACAACTTTTATACTGACACGTTTTCCATAGGGCGAATTCTTTATCAAAAATAAATTAAACATTAATAGGAGTTGTAGGAAAGAATCTCAATTCAAAACTGCGTATATTCTCACTTATTTCTCTCAAACTCATCCAAATAGCAGGTTCTCCTATATAGGAACTATATGATGTATTGTATTGGTCAGTTCTGTGATAAAGGTAGAACATATTTCAAAAAATGCCGTCAAAATGGCATTGTGAACAGAGTTTCCTTAAGCGATCGTGATTGAAAAATTGAAGAAGTGATAACAAATTGCTTATTTTCTGAATCATTTTTAAATCCATTTTTGCTCTAAAACGCTTTCAATTCACAGGTTTCCTTATGTAGGAACTGTATAATATGTCTTATTGTCCATATATTTGATAAAGCAGAATATATTTTTAAAAAAGCTGTGAAAGTGGGCAATTCAAACAAAATTTCCCGATTCGATCGAGATTAAAGAATTGAGGATGTATTCAAATAACAACTCTGATTCATTTTAAATCCATTTTTGCTCTCAAACGCATCCAAATTGCTTCTACATGATCAAAAATTTCATCATCCAATTGACAGGTTCTCTTATTTAGGAACTGCATAATGTGAAGTATTGGTCAGTGTTTTGATAAATGCAGAATATATTTTTTAAAAATCTGTCAAAGCAAGCGCAAAATTTCCCGAAGCAATCTTGATTGAAGAATTGTTGATGGATTCAAATAACAAATTATTTGTTTTATGACTAATTTTTAAATTCAAATTTGCTTTCAAACGCATTCATTTGACAGTTTTTTCTTATTTAGAAACTATATACTGTACCGTATTGGCCGATTTTTTAATAAAGTTAGAATATATTTCAAAATATACTGTCAAAATGGGCATTTGAGTTGAATTTCGCTTAAGATAATTCTTATAAAAGTAGTTCTTACAGGAAAAGGAAATTAAAAATTTTTCAAAAGCGGCCAAATAAAGTTGTTAAACTGGATTTATCTCTAATCCAATTTTATTTTTTGCTGTTGAAATGAGTACTCTTCGAAATCTATCTCCGCCTATTGGAAAAGCCCACAGAGATGTTTTTCATTAATCTATGCGAATAACAGTGTTCGTAAGATTTCCACAAAAACTTATTTACTTTTGAAAAACTCAACCTTTGATCATGTAGAAGCAATTTTTTATAGCAAAAATATCTCGAAAATGTTGAACAAGAACTGTGAATAGATTTTATTCTAAAAGTCTTCAAATATTTAAGGTGATATCGGTATTAATTTATAAAGTTATTTAAAATATTTAATATTAGTAAATTATTTCATTTTACTCGAATATATGCCATCTCATCAAGTAGTAAAAATGCCTTGTCAAACATTCAAACTATAATTTCTGAGACGTGAGTAGAAATTGATTAAATTTATATACTTTTTAGAAAGCATAAAAATGCATTTTCCGAAAGGATAACGATAAGGAAAAAAATAAAAAACGAAAATTTATATTTCAAGATCATGAAGAAAACTCTTGTTTTCTTCCACTATTCCTTCAACTAAAGCCATAATAAAAAATTTATGATTCACATATAACTTCATTACGTTCATAGATGATGCTCTCTTTTTGTTTTTCTCGAGTGGTTATCGGCTGAAACAAAAGCTTTTCAATAAATTTATTAAAAATGAGTGCATCATATCTCTTTCAGAAAAAGAAATAAAAATAATAAGCCCCGTGTAATGGATATTTGAAATTTTCATACAATATTTTATTGCTTTATACTTTTACTGATTATAATCAATAATTTAAATAAAATTTACATTTCGTAATTTCCCTATGATCTAGAGAGATATATGTATTTAGAAAATTGTTATGAAACATTTATATGGAAAAAATTTTTTTGTACAAGAATTTTATATTTATTAAAATTTTACTATCCTTGACGTTCACATTAAATTATAATAACAAGCTATATAGATATTTTTTTTAATTGGCCCAGAAATCAATATTTTTACCATTGTTAGTAAATAATGAAAATTGATAAAAATAAATAAACTTGAAGAATATTAGCCTTATCCCATACGTTTAAAATGAAGTAAAAAAATAAGCAGTTAATGTGTTTGTTGAAATTAATGCTTTATTTTAAATTAAATTCAGAGTTCGTACTCAACAAGGATTTTCCAGCACCTTTTCCAGAATTTTCATAAAATAATACTTACCTTAATTAAGGGACTTAGTACCCTTCATTCTGCGAAATGACGAAAATATCGATTTCCCATCTTTTGCATAAATTATATTTCAGTATCAATAGTACATTATGATGAAGCTTAGTAAAGATCCCAGTATTATAAATACCGTTTAAAATAATTTTATTACATCGCTGTCTCTTTAAATGTTACATTCCACTTTATTTAAATGTGGTCTTTCTCAGTTTTTTTTTCGACGAATAGGAACAGATATTCGCACAGGTTATTTATTTTCTCCCAGACTAAGAACCTTATTATAAATTTAATACTTGAAATAAGACTGTTCAAGTCTAAGAATAGTTTAAAATATAATTTGTCTCAAACCGTTCAAAATTGTACAAGAAGATGCATTTTAAAATTTATTTAAAGTTAAAAAAAAATTGAATTTTGCCAGGGAAATCGAACAATACCTTGGTAGAAACATTTTCTTTCATTGAGTTCTTTATTATTTACCAAAAATGCACCTTAAAATGCTTTAAAAAAATCGAAGGGTACAGAATCCTTTTAATGAAAAAATCTCCAGCTATACTGAAAAGTACTTTACAAAATTTCTGATAAGAAAACATAAAAAATAATATGAAATAATTGATGTGCACAAACCTTGAAATTGCATTTTCAGATAAAAATAAATTTTACGTAGGACATCACCTTAATTAAATAACATTGTTCTTTTAAATTCTTAGGACAAAGAAAGCAAAAAATAATTCGCATTTAATTTGTGTCCTTCTATGGTCCCCATTTAAGGATTTCATAATTTCTAGGTTTTTGAATTTCTGAAACATTTTTGCAAATCTACGCCGATTATGACTTCTAGACCCCAAAACTACGATCAGTAAAGAAGTTTATATATACAGGGTGATTCTAAATTGTTTTTACATTAAAAAAGAAGTGATAGTACACATCAAGACAAACAATATTAAATAGGAAACCAAGAGTCCCAAACATTTTCCAAAAGAGATAGCCGCCATTAAAGTTTAGGATCCAAAATTTCAAATAAACATAAAAAACGGAAAAATTGAGCGATAGATTTGCGATTTTCAATAAAACTAATCATTATGTCGGTATATTCTCGAAAATAAATTATAAAAGTTGAATTTCGAAAAATGCTGATAGAGGGCGCTTTACACTTTGGAGTAACGAACAACTATTTATTGCCGTTATTTTTTGCATCTCATTAAATGGTTTCGTAAGCTTAGACTTAAATTTAAATTTTGAGCTCAAAATCTGAATAGATGGGAGTGGTTAAGTAGCAAAAACTGAACTGTGTTCAGAGCGTACAAATTTCAAATGATTATAAAAAACGGAAAAATTGGTCGATTGATTTGCGGTTTTCAATAAAACTATTCTTTATATCGGTATTTTATTGAAAATAAATTATAAATTTCAAAAAATGCCGATAAAGGGCTACAAATTTCAAATGATTATAAAAAGCGAAAAAATTGGTCGTTTCGTTTACGGTTCAAAATAAAACTATTTTTTTAGTCAGTATCTTCTTGAAAATAAAGTTTAAAGTTAAATTTCAAAAAATTCCGTTTGAGGGCTCCTTAAACTTCAGAGTAACCAACAAATAATTTTAACCATTATTTTTTTATATCTAATTAAATGCTTGTAAAAGCTTGTTAAATGTTTTCGAAATCTTAGATTTAAACTGAAGTTTTGAAGTGAAATTCTGAATAGTTGGAAGGGTTAAGGAGCGCAAACTGAAGTGTGTTCAGGAGTTGAAATTTAACCTCCCCCCCCCCTCGAACACAGTTCAGTTTTGCGCTAATTAAACACTCCCAACGATTCAGAATTTGGGCTCGAAATTTAAGTCTAAGCGTTTGAAAGCATTTAATGAGATTAAAAAATAACGGTTAAAAATAGTTGTACGTTACTCGAAAGTCTAAGGCGCCCTCTATCGGCATTTTGTGAAATTTATTTTTTAAATTTATTTTCAAGAAAGCACTGATTTAATGTGTAGTTTTAGCGAAAAACGCGAACGAATCAACGAATTTTTCTGTTTTTTATAATCATTTGAAATTTGAACAGTCTGAACACAGTTCAGTTTGTGCTAATTAACCACTCCGAACAATTCAGTTTATGAGCTCAAATTATCAGTTTAAGATTAAACTTACGAAAACATTTAATCAGATGCAAAAAATAACGGCAAAAAATAATTGTTCGTTACTCCAAACTCTAAAGCGCCCTCTATCGGCATTTTTTGAAATTTATCTTTATAATTTATTTTCAATAAAATAGTTTTACTAAAAACCGCAAATCAATCGACCAAGTTTTCCTTTTTTTTATAATCATTTCAAATTTGAACCCTCTGAACACAGTTCAGTTTGTACTACTTAACTACTCCCAAGTATTCAGATTTTGAGCTCAAACTTTAAATTTAAGTCTAAGCTGACGAAACCATTTAATGGGATGCGAAAAATAGTTGTTCGTTACTCCAAATTCTAAAGCGCCCTCTATCGGCATTTTTCGAAATTTATCTTTATAATTTATTTTCAAGAATATGCCGACATAAAGAATAGTTTTAGTTAAAACCGCAAATCAATCGACCATTTTTTCCGTTTTTTATGTTTATTTGAAATTATAGACTCTAAATTTTAATGGCGGCTATTACCTTTGGAAAAAGTTTGGGACCCCTGGTTTCCTATTTAATATTGTTTGTCTTGATCTGTACTATCACCCCTCTTTTATTGTAAAAACAATTTAGAATCACCCTGTATTTATCTATCTATCTATTTATCTATATACATATATATATATATATATATATATATATATATATATATATATCGGACCAAGTTGGTAGAAATAGGGAGGGTTTTTGTGAAAACCGATAAAACGTTATAACTTCTTAATTAAAATAGATATTGAATCAGTTAAAATTTATATTACTTCTAAAAAAATGGGCCAAAAGTTTATACATGACAGATTATTGATAAAGTTAAAAATGGGCTCACGGGGCGAAAAAAAACAGGGTTTTTGGGAGAAAAAAATTCAACTTCGTCAATTTTCAAGCTATCAAATCCTATTAAATTTTTTATAAATGTTCTCAAAATTATCTAAAACTTTTGTATTTACAAATAATTTTTTAATAGGCTCAACTTTTACCGATGAAAAAAATTAAGAACAAAAGGAAAAAGGGGGGTGGAGAAAAAAACCTGATATCCAAACAGATTATATTCTGACTTATTTTAAAATTCATTTTTGATTTTAAACGCATCCAAATGGCAGATCCTCTTATTTGGGAACTATATAATGTGACGGATTGGCCAATTTTTTGATAAAAGAAGAATATAATTCAAAAAGGTAGCCAAAAAGGGTATTTCTAACAGAATTTCCCGAAGTGATCGTGATTGAAATATTGAGGAAGTATTCAAATAACAAATTGAGTTTTTTTCTGACTCATTTTTCAATCCGTTTTTGCTCTCAAACACATCGGATTAACAGGTCGTCTTATTTAGGAACTATATAATGTGACGGATTGGAGAGTTTTTGATAAAGGCAGAATATATTTCACAAAGGGCGGCCAATATGGCTATTTTGAACAGAAGTACTCTAAGCGATCGATAAATTGAGGTATTCAAGTAACAAAATTGCGTTTTTCTGACTCTTTTTTAAATTCAGTTTTGCTCTCACACGCATCCAATTGACAGTTTCTGTTATTTAAAAACTGAATATTGTGCCGTATTGGTCAGTTTTTTGATAAAGACTAAATATATTTTTTAAAAAACATTGTCGAAGTGGGCATTTCGCACAAAATTTTCCTAAGCGAACATGATTAAAGAATCGCCGATGTATTCAAATAACTAATTGTTTATTTTATTATTCATTTTTAAATTCAATTTTGGTCTCAAACGCATTCAGTTGACAGTTTTTTGTAATTTAGGAACTATATAATCTGCGTATAGTTCGATTTTTTAATAAATTTAAAATATATTTCAAAATATGTTGTCAAAATGGGCATTTGAGTCGAATTTCGCTTAAGATGATTTTGATAAAACCATTTCTTACAGAAAAATGAAATTTAAATTTTCTCAAAAGCAGCGAAATAAAGTTGCTAAACTGGGTTTATCTCTAAGCATAATTTATTTTTTGTTGTTAGAAAGGAGCACTCTAGGAAATCCACCTCCGTCTATAGGCCAAGCTTACCGGGATTTTGTTCATTTATGAGATCTTATTTTTTTTTCGCGATAATTACACGTTAAAGAAAATAAAGTATATCTTATACAGGGTGATTCAAAATAACGTGGACAAAATGAAATAACAAATCATAGCGTCGCAAACTACCGTAAAATGGGGTGTATCGGAACAATTTTCACCTTTATTGTTAAAAAAAAAGCAAAAACTGATTTCTTAATTTTTTTATTTTTCTACTAGAAATTCCGGTCTTGTTTTGTTCTTTACTTTTTAAACAAAAACGAAACATTTTTACTGTTTATATATATGTTATTTATTTTTTTAATAATGTTCCGATTCACCCCGCAGATAGGGGTGAATCGGAACAATCCCATCCTTTCTTTATTCGGATTCAAACTTTAATAGGATTATTAAAAAAAGGTAATAATTATAAGGGAGGAATAGGAACACATAGTTACTGTGAAACCAAGCCTTTATTTTATATACAAGTAATGATATGCCTTTTTAAAAATTAGAAAACAACTTTGAAATCAAGAAAAATAAAAAATTATTTTAAGAAATTATATTCGAATTGCAGAAGTAGAATTTAATACAAATTCAGTCCTTTTCTGTGTTATCCTTTACTAGCAGTCATTGGATAAGTGAATCTATTGAGTAGCTCCAAGCTCCAATCGCTGCATGTATCAATACGATCTACTAATACGCCCTCAACCCCAGCCCTTAATACTGTTTGCATCCCTTTCTTTTTTAATTGTTTTTTTCATTTTGAGATATTTGTGTAATGTTGTGGATGTCAGAGAATAATTCTGTGCAGTTTTTCTAACTAATTTGCTATTTCTAAATTCTTTTATTGTATGTTCCATGTCTGTTGTATTAGGCGTTGACTTTTTTGTTTAACCAAGTAATTTCTTGGCATTTTTAAACTCTTCAAGTAATTAGAACAAATAAAATATTGTTACAACACATATTCATACATATGTTTTCATATATTACATGAAACTATTTCTGTATTGAAAAATAAACCATGAGAGAAAACGAGTTCCAATTCACCCCGTAAATCTTAAACCTCTAATGTTACAAGCCATTTTTCATTTTTTCATTATGTAGTTTAGAAATAAGTAGAATCTAATACAGCATATCGTTTACAGGTCTATCATTAATTAAAAATCCCTTCTCTTAGGTTTAGAATACGAAAAATACTGTACTTACAAAGTTTTGAAGACGTTGAAAAAATGAGGTTTTGAGGATCCTCTTGAAGTTTTTTTACATTCTCCAGTAGTGGTGCAAAAATGTCAAAACTAAATTTCCCAACTCTTAACACTAGAACCGCGGCGACGGGTCATTTTGACCCGTGTCATATGGATAGATTTCGATTCGAGTCAGAAAACTCTTAATAAAATAAGCTAAATATAAGCTGAGCAAAAACATTTTCAATAAATAACTTAACCAGTTTTAAATAAAAATTCCGGTGAGAAATATTTTTATAACACTTGAATGAATTTTCCCGCGGTTCTAGTGTTAATGTTATTACCTTCTTATAAAAAAATTGGCAACTAAAAATATCATCACATATATTTATAAGGAATTTATTTGTATGACCGGGAAGTTTCGTTCCTATTCACCCCGCTGTTCCTATTCACGCCATTTTACGGTACTTATTGAGTCACAAATACAGGGTGTTTCATTCTAGCTAAACCCGGTTTGAAAGTAATAATTTCGAATAAAATAAAAACATTGTAAAAAAACGCAACGATATGTACCTTATTTTGTGTGAAATATGATAACGTTACAAAAAGATCTAGAAAAACATATTGCTCAAGCAATCGATGATACCTTATAAACTGATTATCACAGTCCAAAATGTAAGGTTCTAAATGCATATTGCTGGTGCGCATAATGAAAACTTCTACAACTTTTTTATGGTGTTATCACATTTAAAACAAAGGTGAGAATGTCTGTTAAATGTTTTATTATAATATACTTCAGTTTTCTGAAATTTATTACCGTCAACTCAAATCGACTTAGGATGAAACCCCCTATATTTGTGACTCAATAAATGATTTGCGGCCCTACGTTCCTATGTGATTTTTTATCCTTGTCGTATGCCTGATTTGTCATAACAATTTGTCCACTTTTTTTTAATCACCCTGTATATTCTTTAACTTAACATATGCCTAGTTCAATTTTATTTCATTTTGACATTTAAAATTAATAATGATAATAAATAATAATTATTTATGTGTTCTGTTAATAATTATTGTTGTTATTATAAATGTTAATCAATGTGTTCTATTCAGATGGGTGTACATACAAAATGGTAGTTATAGGCATAGTTATATTCCGCGCAGACTTTTTGGACTGATCGAACATTCATTGAGGTAAATAAAAAAGAGAGACAAATACTTACTTAAAGTACTTACGTACCAATTTCTTCAAATTTTATCTTGTTTATTTATTTATTTATTTATTTATAGAAATACAAAACCAAATATTTTATTTATTGCAGGGCTCCCAACACATTTTAGCCCTCAAAAATGGGGAAAGGGAACCAATTTAATTTAATAGGGACTTAGGGGGACCATTTTTATTTTAAAAGGGGCTTCGGGGACCATTTTTATAAAAATGGAGGCTAAATCGTGAGTGTAAAAACATTTCACCCCTTTTCCTAAATATGCGAGTATTTTTTTTTTAAATTATCGCCGAGAAATTTGTTAGAGTGTTATCTTTATAAGATGTCATTAAACAACGTACACTGTTTTATTTATAAGCTTTTAAATATCCTACTGCAAGAGTATAAAAAAATCAATATTGGCATTCATATTGATAATACTCCTTAAAAGATAAAGAATAACAGTGAGCACTGAATTACAAAAAGCATATTACATAATAGCAACTTTTGAATATTGAAATTTAATATAATTGTTAATTATTAAACTCAAACATAAAATTTAGTTTCTTTGTACACTGTAGAAGCTAGAATAAGCTATAATGTTTATCAAGAAAAGCATAGTATGGCGAAGCCCTTGGTAAGCGATAAAAACCAATAAATCAATCCATAAAAAAAGGAAATTATTTTCATGATTCCTATGCGTTCTTCAAATAAACTAGAGGGTTTTGCCTCTTACGAGCTATGCTTGTTAAATCTCATTCAAGCACCTCAGACTCTAAAAACATGCTAGCTCGATTCACTTTAAAAAGATTACGGAATATTTAATAATAATTAAACAACCAATGATGATCTCCCTTTAAACAGACTTGCATTCATTCCCACTGCACTGGGGGGTTTGAGGTATAATTAGTTGCTGTTTAAACATTTAATTTCTATTTTCGTGATTGATTAAATAAACGTTGGCTTCATAAATTTTCTTAAAGTTAAGAAAATTGTCTTAAATAACGCATTCTAAATATATTGCTTTAAATCTGAGTAATTTTCAACAAAATTCTATTTCTCTCTTTAACGTTCACGTGAAAATATTTTGTTGTAAGAAAGGAATTATTTGCATTGTCTTAGAATTGGCAACACTTGTTAAAAGGATCACTGAAAATATGAAATAAATCATTTGTGTAAAGAATTTTTAAAATTTAAATGGTTTCGCAATATTATTACTCAGGCATTTCAAATGTGATGTAATTTCTCCTATCTACTGCTTTTAGCTTTAACACAAATTAATGTTACCATATATACTCGTGTATAAATTGATCCTTCCTCCCTCATTTTTAATATTCATATGTAAATACAATCTTTGTGACAAAATGTTAAAAAAATTCCTGCATTTAAAATGATCACTTAATTTTTACCTTACAGTTTTATTTCTCTTTTTAATAATCACAACCAAATACATATTTATTTAGAGGAAAAAAGTATTTAGGGGCTGTTTTTACAACAGACAACAAACTAAAATAATGACCTTTTCAAAATTCATTTAAAATTCATACATTTTTCATTATTTAAGAAAGATATTACCCAAACATTAAAATCATATAATATTTTACAGGTTTTAGTTCCAATCAAGATAAGAACCACAATCATAACATAAAGTTCGTCTCAAAGTTCAATACAAATGATACCCGAGAATAAGGTGTACTGATGTGCATTTTAACTTGTATACTTATCTTGATTGGAACAAAAACATGTCAAAAATGGTTTGTTTTTAATATATTGTGTGACACTTTTTTTACATAAAATGTTTCCTTTTTTCCTTTTTTTGAATATGATTGAATTTTAAAATTTTATATAGAGGTGATGTTCTTTGAAATCTTGTGTTTTAAAATCTAATCGATTTAAAAAACTTTTTATCATTACGACTTTATCAAAACGTGATTAAAAATACCTATTGAAATGATGAAAATTTAGTAAAAAAAACAGACAAAAAATAAATATATGCAGTCTGCACACCAGTAAAAATCTAGCAAAACACCAACCGAAGCTAGTAATATATACCCTTAGAAAAATGATTAAATTCCTATACATAGTTTCTGTTCAGCTATAAAAAATTGTTCATGATATGATTTTGACCAAATATCCATTGAATTGACCACAGAATATCTTTTTAAATAATTCCTCAATTTAAAACTGTCTGCATTAGTGTGTTTATCATCCATTTCTATATAACACTTCTGTATATTCTGAGTATTACCAATGTTCATTTTCTTGTATGCAATAGTTTTCTTAATAGTAACAAAGAGAGACTTTCGGACACAAAAAAATCATTAGAATTAGATACTTTTTAAAGAAATATTTAGAAATATATACCGAAGAGAGCATTAAAAAAGACATTGTATTTAAAAGTTTCTTTGATAGATTGAATGTATCTCTTCATCAAAATTGAAAACAAATTTTCATAAAAAAGGCAACAAAGTTTGTGTGTATACTAAAAAGATTTTTGCACATAGAACTACAAAATTTGGCAAGAAGGACCTGCACGTCTAAGTTAGTTCTTGTATATTTAAAAGATTATTTTTTTACCGTAATTTCGGGTGTATAAGCCGCGGATCAAACAATTCTTTTTGGACCCAGAAATCTTATTTAGTGATTGAAGATAAATATTTACGTCGATCTGACTAGTTACATTTATTTCTTAAAAAATTCTGGGTCGAAAAAGAATTGTTTTATCCGCGGCTTATACACCCGAAATTACGGTATTTAATTTTTGGTGGTAATTTTTTTTTAGCTTAATGTAATAATTTATTATCCTCTTATCAATAAAACTTATACGAAATTTGTAAAGCATTTTTCACAAAATTTTAATGCAAGTTTCATTTTTTTGTTCCTAATTCTGCTACAATTTTTGTTATTTATAAAAAGAATTCAGTTTCAAATTTTTAGCCCGATTGTAATAAATTTTGTCCTAATATAATTGCATTATAAGATTTGAATTTTTACAGCGATTTTTTGCACATTAGAAAAATAAATCCGATTTCAATGGTTTGGCCCAATATAGTACGTGTAGACGGAGAAGTTTTTTAGAATTTATACAGCACTTTCTGAATCTGTATGCGATTTTTAGAGATTTTTCCAGTTTTGCTCGATTTTTTAATTCTTAAAAGGAATCCATTTTCAGTATTTTAGCCAGTTTAATAAATTCTGTTATCTTTTAAATTTTATTTTTATTCGGAATTGGTGCAACATTAAAATATATATATATGCAGTTTGAGAGATTTTTTTGTGCATTTTCTGATAATTATGTGATATTCGGTTTGAAAAACTAATCATATAAGTAACTGGTTTGGCTAAAACAATTCTATTCTTGATAAATTGAAAGTGCATAATAAAAAAAAAATCTGTGCTACTTTTTGTTTTGTGAAGGATAAAAATAGAAGAATTCCAGAGGTTATTCTAAGTTGAAAAAAGAATTCTGAAATTCAGAGCAGATTTTCTGAAATGTTATACCATAGGAGGAATACATCTCCCCGCACAAACTATTAATTTTTTCAGCGGCAATTTAAGGAAATTTATGTTATGTTTCTTTGTTTTTTTCGAAGTTTTTTGAGTAAATTTGAGGTTTTTTGTGATATTTTGACGAAATTAGCAATTTTTTTGGGGGGGGAGGGGCGACTTTTTGATAAAGTTAGCATTTTTTATGAATTTTAGTGAGATTTCTTAATATTTTTTTTTTAATTTGCATTTTGTGATATTTTTTTAACATTCGTGAAAGAATTACAAGTGTTACAATGCTGTAATAAATTGTAACTCCACTGTAATAAATTTTGTCTTCTACAGTTTTTGAGATTTTAATGATTTTTAGTTTTTTTTGCCAGTAAAAGAGGACTAAAGGAGACTTTTTGGGAGGAAAAGGGACCATTTGGGGGCACTGTATTACCTAAAGTACATAACTACTTGTTTAATTCTTATGCTTTTTTATAAATAAATCTAATACTTTCACTTTGGTGATTTTTTTAACGAAACATTGAAAACAAAGGTTTGATTTACAACGCTCTTTAGTAGATCTATAATTTGCATGATCTGCCAGGTTTAAATTTTTTCATGTTACTTACACTTTTTTAAACAAGATCGAATATCCCAACGCCAAAAAATCCAACGCTTGTGGAAAATATACCTACCTGGTCCAGTTGCCACATTTTTATAGGGCACCTCGACCCATGAAGAAAGAAAGATAAAACATATGACGACCTCAGAAGCCAAGGGGTATAAGTGACGAAATTTCGATTTGGAGTAAATTGAGTTTAAAGATAATTGATGTTAAATTGGAACATCAATAACAATTGACTAAATTGAAATAGGAAATTTCTGCTTGTTGCATTCTGGCATTTGAACTCTTATTTCAATAACTGTTAAAAAAATAAAGTACAATTTTCTTTAAATGTATGATTAATCAATATTGTTTGTTTTTCGAAAAAAGTGGTTTATCTCTATAATCCAGCAAATAATAGGAAAATCACCTATATTTCTTTACCTGAAATGAGAAAATGCATATTTTCAGGTCGTCTGTGTACTTAGTTTATTTTTTTCAATTTTGTCACTTATACCCCTTGGCTTCAGGGGTCCTCATATATACTATTTGTTTTTGACATTAAAATTTAATTTTAAGTTTTCTGTCCGATAGAGTGAACGAAACAGAACAATTTACAGAGGTTCATATTTTAATTTAACTGAACATTAGCTTCCGGAAGCTGAAGTGTCAAAATCTTCCAGAGTCACATCGTAAAATCATGGCCCAGTTGCCCAACGAAAACTTATATTAAGTAGTTATAAAAGTTTTCATTATGCATGTAAACTGTATTCATTTGACGGTCTCCATTTTGAACTGCGACTGCCAATTCATACCATCACATCGACTGCTTGAGCATCCTGTTTTTACAAAACTTTTTGTGATATTATAACATGCCACACAAAATAAGGTTCATATTGTTGCCTTTTCAATGTCATATTTTGATTTTTCTCAAAATTATAACCTCAATGTAAGTTCAGTTAATGTAAAACTCCCTACATTTGTTACAAAATACGCGGTTTGCGATCTCAAGTTGTGTGGTAATTTTTCATCCTCTTCATTTTACTTGTCGATCAAATTTCAAAAAATTCTGTATATTTTTATTTGTTTCTATTTAAAGGTAAATTCTTTTTAAAAATGGATTAAAAAAATATTAAAATTTAAAAAAATATATCCATGTGAACAATTTGATTTATCTTATAAAAGCTTTTTCTTTGCATACATTTTTTATTTTAGAATACATAAACAAATAAATAAGAATTTGAATTTCAGTTTTGCAGAAATATTTTCAAAAAAAGGAATAACTTTTAAAAGATAAAAGAATTTCCTTACAAGAATGATCTTTTCGGATTTTTCTCTCAAAACCAATAATCCTGAAACCAATAACCTGGAAGATAATGCACTAAGACTTTATAAATAAAATACATTGTACAAAGTAGCGTAACTTTATCTTTATAAAACTTTAGATATATCGTATTAAATACTCAAAATCCTCAAAAAATACATCCTGAGAAAACTGCATTTAAATCTTGGAAGAAGACAATCACAGAGAACAATCTCTCGCTAAAAGCGTTAAAGTCTGTGATCTAACAATCGCATGCGTCATTTTGTTCCAAATATTTTAAAGATTTTTCTCGCTAAACAAAAAAAAAATCATGCAGTAAGCATACATTATGAAGCACTTTCCAACACTTCTAGAAAACTTGTTTCAAAATACAAACGTTGTTTGTTAAGAATGCAGATACCTAAATATACATTTTAGGAAACGTATGACGCATCTGTAAACCAGATTTAAACGGTTACTGCACATAGCTGGAAATATAAGCAAATTCTTTTCTGCTGCTTTATATATGAACCATAGATTTGTACCCATTCAACATATTGGGTTAAAATTTAATTTTGCTTAAAACTGCGTAACACAATTGAAAATTCACCTTTAGCAATTTCTACCAGTAGATGAAAACATACTGAAATTATTTTGTATCGCCCTGTATACTACCTACAGCTTTTAATACACGCCTCATATTAAGCTCAAATTAATTCAGGAAAATACACACTTATAACTACTGAAACAGTTTTTCAATATTTGCTATCCGTAGGCGGTCATTTATCCGGTTTTTGGCATAATCCTATGCATATTTTATTTATATATTACAAATATTTATTATTATACTAAATATGGTTGAACTTAAAAATGCTTCCCAAATTGAAAATTACTCTTTTTTTACAAATTTACACTAATTCTCAGTAAAGCTTACCGATTAATGTAGCCCAGCCTATAGTCTGACACACCGCTTAGTGTGCAAAAATTCAGTTAAATTTAAAACGCATATTGTAACTACAAACACTTTTTAAGCAATCGTTCTTATAGAAAACATTTCGTATACAGCCAATAGTATTAATGTTGGTATACGTCTGTGTGTTTCTTGTTAGTGGTTTGTTGGTGTTCTTTTTTTACATGGGGCACAGAGAGTCGTGAAAAGTGTCGGAAGACTGCTGAGCTAACCTAAATTGAGAAATTACAATTTCGTAAGAGTTCCACGGAAATTAACAAAGATAGAGCTAAAAGCCGAGAAAAAAAACGCGCAGATTTTAGGAATTTTATCGAAAGATAACGTAATTTGGCCGCAAGTGCCAGGACACAAATAAGCAAAAAAAGTTAGTGGATGTTTTAAAAGGGGCGTGCATCTCCTAATCTAAGTTGCGTACACATTTGAAACTTATGCAATCGGATGTGAAATAAATTCTCCTTTTATAAGTTCAAAAAATTATTACCTAGACACAACTAAAAGCCGATATATTAATTTTTATTTCAGTAATTGGAATTTTTTTATTTCAAACTGCACTTTTAAAAATCTTGTCCTAGTTTGAACACAATTTTAGTGCTCAATAGCTGCCACTATAATATGGTGAAATCTTGAACCAATATTTGGAGCTCCTGATGAAGCATAGTTCCAATAGTTGGAGTGAGGTTGAATTAGGAATCTCCAAATGCTGATACGAAATTTCACCATCTTATGGTGACAGCTACTGAGGACCAAAATTTGGTTCAAACTAGAGCAAAATTTTTAACAGTGTGTAGTTTAAAAAACAACCGCAAGTTTAATTTTATTTCATTTTCGAATGACGGGAGATGTAATTATCTGCACAAATAGTCACTTCAACAATTTAAGCAAGTCACGTGACTTTTTTTTTTTTTTGCTAGAAAACATTAAAACTTTTAAAATATTAAATTTACATATTAAAATTTTATTCAGCCTTGCAGAGAATTTTTAGCTCGTTTCAGATATTTAAATTTAATTGCGGTGAGTTAATTAATTTCCTAAACATTAATTTTTTAATAAATAATACGATCATTTCTTTTTAAATATCGCTTTAATTCCGACAGTCTCTGAAAAAGTTAAAAGGCTTCTAGAAGAGCGAGTTAAGCAAAGAAAGGTATTAGGGCTTTTAAAAGGGGTCTAGAACTCCTAATCTAAGTTGCATTTGAAACTTATACTGTTTGACGCAAAATTTTCCTATCAGAAATTCAAAAAAATTATTCTGGTGACACACGCACAAACCGATATATTAATTTTTATTTCACTAATTGGATTTTTCTTTCAAACTGTCATTTTAAAAGGAAATATTTCACTAAATGGAAATTTTTTTCACAAACTGCCGTACCTAACAAGGCGATCACTTTGAAACTTTCAGACAGTTTTTAACACCTGACAAATATTTATGAAAAATTTTATATTTATGAAACATATAATTTTTCTGAGGAAAATGTAATCATATTTTTATATCGAACAGAAATATTTTTTAATCTTCCGTTAATGTCACTTTCTCTTATACAGGGTGTATCTAAACTACTGGGCAAAACTTTAAGGGGTGATAGTACACATAAAGACAAATAATATTAAATGGGAAACTAAGGGTCACAAACGACTTCCGAAGGAGATAGGCGCCATCAAAAATTAGGATCCAAAATTTGAAATGATTATAAAAATCGGAAAAATTGGTCGATTCGTTTGCGGTTTTCACGAAAACTATTCCTTATGTCAGTATTGTCTTAACAATAAATTATAAAGATAAATTTCAAAAAATGCCGGTAGAGGGCGCTTTAGACTTTGGAGTAACGAACACCTATTTTTTACCGTTATTTTTTGCATCTCATTAAATTTTTTCAGAAGTTTAGACATAAACTTAAATTTTCAGCTCAAAATCTGTGGTTAAGTAGCGCAAACTGAACTGTGTTCAATGGGAGTGGCTAGGTTCAAATTTCAAATGATTATAAAAAGCTGAATAATTGGTCAATTGATTTGCGGTTTTCACTAAAACTATTCTTTATGTCTGTATTGTCTTGAAAATAAATTATAAACATAAATTTCAAAAAATGTCGATAGAGGGCGCTTTAGACTTTGGAGTAACGTAGAACTATTTTTTACCTTTATATTTTGTATTTCATTAAATTTTTTTGAAGCTTAGGCATAAACTTAAATTTTGTGCTTAAAATCTGAATCGTTGAGAGTGGTTAAGTAGCGCTAACTGAACTATGTTCAATGGGGTGGGGAGGTTTTATCTAAAACCATTGTTTATGTCAGTATTTCCTTAAAAATAAATTTTAAAGATAAATTTCAAAAAATTCCATTAGAGGGCGCTTTAAACTTTAGGGTAACCAACAACAATTTTTAACTGTTATTTTTGTATCTAATTAAATGCTTGCAAAAGCTTAGACTTAAATTTTGAGCTTAAATTCTGAATCGTTGCGAGGGGCTAAGAAGCGCAAACTGGACTGTACTCAGGAGTTGAAATGTTACCCTGTCCACCCTACGAACACAGTTCATTTTTTCACTTCTTAATTACTCACAACGATTCAGATTTTGAACTCAAAATTTAAGTCTAAGCTTTTAAAACATTTATTTAGATTAAAAAAAAAACAACGGTTAAAAATAGTTGTTTGTTAATCTAAAGTTTAAGGCGCCCTATAACGGAATTTTTTGAAATGTATCTTTAAAATTTATTTTCAAGGAAATACTGACATAAAGACTAGTTTTAGAGAAAACGGCAAACGAATGGACCAAATTTTTCTGTCTTTTATAATAATTTGAAATTTGAACTTCCCCACCCCCATTGAACACAGTTCAGTTTGCGCTACTTAACCACTCTCAACGATTCAGATTTTCAGCTCAAAACTTAAGTTTATGTCTAAGCTTCTAAAAAAATTTAATGAGATGCAAAAAATACTGGTAAAAATTAGTTGTACGTTACTCCAAAATCTAAAGCGCCCTCTATCGGCATTTTTTGAAATTTATCTGTATAATTTATTTTCAAGACAATACTGACATAAAGAATAATTTTAGAGAAAACCACAAATCAATTGACCAATTTTTCTGTTTTTTATAATCATTTGAAATTTGAACCTACTTACTTCCATTGAACCCAATTCAGTTTGCGCTACTTAACCACAGATTTTGAGCTCAAAATTTAAGTTTATGTCTAAACTTCTAAAAAAATTTAATGAGATGCAAAAAATAACGGTAAAAATAGTTGTTCGTTACTCCAAAGTCTAATGCGTCCTCTATCGACATTTTTTGAAATTTATCTTTATAATTTATTTTCAAGACAATACTGACATAAAGAATAGTTTTCGTGTAAACCGCAAACGAATCGACCAATTTTTCCATTTTTTATAATAATTTCAAATTTTGGACCCTAAACTTTGATGTCGCCAATCTCCTTCGGAAGATGTTTAGGAACTTTAGTTTCCCATTTAATATTATTTGTCCTGATGTGTACTATCATCCCTTAAAGTTTTGCCCAGTAGTTTAGATACACCCTGTATATACCTCTTCATTTGTATCGTAAAATTTCAAAGTTTGGTTATCTAACTTGAGAAATTTGGTTTGACACCCACAATATGCTTTTTAAAAATATTATAATGTAATGTTAATAGGATATTATGTAATTTATTTATTATTATAATAAGATATATTAATTTATATATTTTTTTTGAGAGAAATTATAATTTATGATAATATATTATTTAATATCAGTCGTAATGTGACACCTGATTGGTTCCATTTTGGTCACTGAAATGATGTGACAACAATAACTTCCAATGACGTCACTGTGACCTGACCATACATGCTATGAGGGTGCTGTTAAACTTATATTGGAATATGACTACCGTAATTTTGTGTGTATGAGCCGCGGATCAAACAATTCTTTTTGGACACAGAAATCTTATTTAGTGATTGAAGACAAATATTTACGGCGATCTAACTAGTTATATTTGTTTCTTAAAAAATTCTGGGTCGAAAAAGAGTTATTTGATCTGCGGCTTATACACCCGAAATTACTGTAAGTTATAACGCAGTGGCCATAGAGACCTTACAAGTGTTAAAAATAAAATTTGGGGGAAATTTCAAGATTTTTTTTTTTTTTTTTTTTACTTCATTCACATGGTTGACAGTTTGGCATCCATTTTTACTAAGAAACTTACGAGTTTATACTAAAAATTACGAATGATTTATTTTTTCATTTCTTTTAATAACAGACATTTCATCACTGCCTACTGTAAATATTCTTTTGTTAATTCCAGTGTGAATTTGAAGGCCAAACTCACAATCCTATTTTTGCATCATTAGGTCATATATATGTAAATTAAAGGATTTTTTTTTTATTCAGGTAGTCTGAATTAAGAAATTCTAATTTTTGTAAACACGAAATATCTGACATTTAATAAAGCAAAAATTATAATTCTGAGTTTTTTGTATGAATATGAAATTTTCGAATAAAAGGAAAAATTCTGAATTGCTCTCGTAATGCGAAATAGATTCAAATGAGTTTATGAATCTTTGATAAAATATTCGATGTTAATCATTGTTAATTAATTATTATACATTAATTGTTGTTTATTAATTAGTTAATTTCAGTTTTGGATTAAAAAAATTCTTTCTATTCAAATATGATCAATTAAAAGAGCATAATATTAGAATTATGTTGCTAAAATTCAGCTTCTTTAAAAGTATTGTATGTTCTTATGTTATATGATTTCAACATTTTTCTTTAAAAGTTAAAAATACTCTTTATAAGCCTAAATTTAAACTGCGATGCATAATTAAAAAGAAGAAACATTAATAGTTCTCTTCTCTGGCTCTTTTAGAGTGTATATTTTCATTTAGACATTTAGATAAAGTTAATTTTTTATAATAAAGAATCTAATGTAATCCCATGCAATATCACCTGTAGTAGTAGCAATTATAATTCAAAAGATAATAAAAAGAATTTCGTTAGAAAGCATTTAATATTTTCATTTTATACTTAACAGTGTAGTAAATTTAGTAAATTTATTAAAATGTTTATTTCACTCTTAATGTCACCAGATTTATTCATAAATTTTATTTTTATCCATACATTGTTTTAATAATAAAATATTTGCGGTACTTGTATTTAAAGTGTATGCAAGGCAGTTACAAACTTTAAGCACATTTTCAAGGAAAAGCAAATAAGATAACTTACTTTAATTACAAAAGTATGATTTGTTTTACTTTACTAGAATTATTTTAGTAAATTTCCTCATGGAATTTGCAAAAATCATAAATTTAAAGATTTTTCTGCATTTTAAACTTGAAGTGTAGTCAATAGTGATTACGTTTATTAAAAGTCTTTTGCTGTATTTGAAATAAAAAACAATGTGATTCAGAACGAATAGAGGGATTATAAATGGCTTACTTTCTAATCTATAAAAAATTATCAATAAAATTTAAAGATAATGTAAAAGTAAGCTCATTATTCATTGTGCAAGCAAAATCACTTCGTCCACACATATGCGAGTTCATACTACGCAACGATCAGAAATCTAGATTTTTGCAATCGCAATGTAAGTGCAAACTGCGGATCCTGCATAAAAGGCATCCATTGTGTTAGAATTTTGCAATTTTTGTTCCTTTTCCGAAAACAATTCCAGAACTCAAAATGCGCGTTTCTAGTGCGCTTGCGTTGGTAACTACATAAATGCTTCAACATGTACGCCGCACGGTGTTGTATTTAGTTCTAAAGCCTGTCAAAAAACTTTTTATTCCTCTAACAGCTCTGCGTTTTTCTTTGAATTGTAAAATAAAAATTGTAAAACAAAGTCTTGTTTAAAAATCAAAGCATTTATTGACAAGTTTCTTAAATATTGCTGTCGTCAAGAATATTAACACTTGTGATATCACTCTTTGATCCCAATTTTAGATTTTCGTAAAATAAAGATTTTCTTTTTTTATTTGCGTTGCATTGCATGCCTGTTATTAATCAGAACATATAGAGTCAGAACTTAAAAGAAGCTTATTAAGGACATCCATCTTGCAGGCCACGCAATTTTTTTTTATGTAGTTCAATCTAATTGACCTAATATGTTTATTGCGAACTTCTGTAGTCTTTTCAATTTGTTGGCCTATTGACAGAATAGCTACTTTTAAGGCAACTGCTCCAAGAAGAAGCACCTTGTGCATTGTTCCAAGTACCTTATGCATGGACATACATTACATTTACATATAAATATGTAAAATTGACTAATTTGCAGAATTTTTAAAATGTATTATAGGTAATTATATTAATGACACTGTTAATTACACATACATTATGTAAATGCAGTTTGCATGAAGTATATTCCTGTTTCAGAATAATCCACCACACTAAAGTCGTTATACATAAAAGTACAAAAGATTTTAAAACACTAAAATATGAACGCATCAGAAAATCATACGGGCACTGTAAGCAATCAACCCCATTCCGACTGATCACGTCCCCCAGGGGGATACCTTCTTTAGGCATTCACGGGCTTCACAACCCCGGGCACCTGAGTGATCTATCTCCTTTCATTTTCCTCTTACTCCTCTGGTCTTTCTTTCACCTTTGTTTCACTCTCACTGTGGTTTCCTTTTCGGAGGTGAGGACAATTTCACATCAGCCGATATCATCCTGTATATCGACTGATGGGAAATTGTAAACCACTCACTTGTTGGCCGTGCGTGGCGACCCGTGTCCCTGGAAACGGGGATCCTGGCAGTTGAGGGAAACCAACACACTGCTTTGGCCTCTGCTTCAGGTAGACGGGAGGGGCATATTGGTCCCGTATGTACCAATCGGCTGGTCAGCTGACTTTTGTCACTGGCTTTAGGAATCAAGTGATCGAGCAACTACTAGTCATCTCGTTAAGGGTGGAGATTGACATAGGGTTGTCTTGTGACCGTATGGACCCTGGTTAGCACTGGTGCACGAATGTGCATCCCCTTGTTGGGCTTGGTAGTGGGTGGTGCGGCCGGGGTCTGAATTATTTCTTTTCAATTATGGATGGAAGTACTTCTATTCCTTCTAATCCTCTCCCTTGTGGAGAGCAACAAATCGTATAGACTCTATCATTTACTCGTTTTTTTATCATTAAACGTACTGATAGCCTATCTGATAGTTCATAAAAACTTCACCATTTCTCATTGCTAAAACATTCCAGTCAGTCTTGGGGGATGGTCATTCTCACAAAAAACTACAATATCGGGATCTACTAGTTGAGGTTTCTACAGCTAAACAGTCACAAATTCATTCTAATTGCTCTACAATAGGCACCTTTTCCGTTTCTGTACAAATACATAAAATTCTAAATACTACTCGTGGTGTAATATCTGAGCCTGATTTGTTATTCTCTACTAAAGCTGAACTTCTAGAAAATTTAAAAGACCAAAATGTCGTAGATATACGCCGTATTATTATCCATGCCAATGAAGAAATACTACCTACTAAACATATTATTTTAACCTTCAATAGTCCTACTTTACCAGCTAAAATTAAAGCTGGCTATCTAAGCTGTCCAGTTCGACCATACATACCAAACCCTCTCAGATGTTTTAAATGCCAGCGTTATGGCTATACAAAAACAAACTGTCGTGGATCCGTTACCTGCGCACGTTGTGTGGAAGTCGGCCACTACAATAAATCGGGTGAAAAACCCGAACGTTGTGCAAACTGTAAAGGAGATCATACAGCCTATTCTCGCACTTGTCCTAATTGGAGCAGTGAAAAAGGAATAATTACTATAAAAATTACTCAGAATCTGCCGTACTCGGATGCCCGCAAACTTGTTGAATCCAGAACACCATCCGTTGGAATTTCCTACTCCAGCTCACTTAAGAATCAATCAAAATCTTTAAGACACATAAGTAAACAAACTGATTCCCAATTTCCACCCAGTAAATCTACCATAACACAATCAACCAGCACTCCTGTTAAAGAATCCAGTGATGTCTGTCTTCCTCAGGGTGCGTAGTCTGGAAGCACCTTGTAAGGACCTTTTACCAGAATTTTTATAATGTAATATTTGTTTTATTTAACGAAAAATAAATCCTTTTTCAGATATAACAACCATTACTTTAAAGAGATTCTGATGCTAAACGAATTAAAATCCTCCGAGTTTCTTGTTGACTACGCGCCCTGTTCCTACTAAAATGTCCGGAAACCCACAATTAGATAGCAAGCTATCATCCAAAGAACCGGTTAAGATAACTGGTTTAGAGAAACGGCGACAGAAATTGAATGCTCAACCTGTAACGTTACATGCATGCTGGGTGTCATTTGTAACGTTAGGTTGGTCGTGGTGGAGGTTAAATGTAGACATACTCGGTGATTAAGATAAAACAACAACGTTTATTGAAACGATAAAGGCTGAAGGGAAGTGGAGCAAGTCCTGATTTTACACAACTGAGAAGACTATGAAAAAACTAAACACATACTCACAAGCTTCGGCCTAGCTCAGTCGGGGCACCTACTAATACCTTCCGCTATCTCTTGGCTGATCTGCTAGATAAAGCTTAATTAAACAGCCCGTGGCTGTAGGTAATCCTTTATTCACAAACAATCCAAATGAAACTAAGAGGTTTCTTACCCCGGCCAACTCTCAAGTCAACTGTCGGAACTCCTTTCCACTCACTGGAGGCTTCGTTGCTACTTTTCAATCGGCTAGCACTTCGCTGAACAATACTTCACTTCGCTATCTAAATACCAGAGATCCTCACACACTGGCTAGACACAGATGCTCTCTCGCTGGCTATTGCCAGAGACACTCCTCATTCACTCAAACCCAAGCTTTTATATGCTGCAAACTGATATACTTCACATTAACATATTACTAATAACCGCAAGCTAACTGTAAAATCCGAAAGAGCACACACACTCTAGAAAGTTAAAGTAAAAGAGAGGATAGGTGTCGCTTTTACGCCTACACATGTTAACTTATTGACGTCACGATCTCAGAAACACTAGAGTGCCTTTATGGAAAGGTCACACCCTCACAAACCCAAAAAATCATCCGAACCCGAAACTAATGCCAAACCTAGAGCAAGTATTGAAATACCGCTGAAGTCTGATACTGTACGAAAACAGAATTCAAAACAAAAATCTCAGGCACAAACTGAAAGGAAGAAAACCCTAAGTCCAGCCTCTCCACAGTGGAAGACTGTGGAGAGAGGAAAGAAAAACTCCAGTCTTAGCCCATTTCTTAGAAATGTAAAAGATCCTAAACAGCTTCAGCACTACGTGGAAGAGGCTATGAAGTTGGAGTCATATAGCAATGAGTCAAATTTCATCGGACTCAAAAAAGACTCAATCGGACTCAAATCGGACCAACAAAGTTGGGATTCGGAATACAACAATAAACTGCATCGTGTAAAACCAACAATCATGACCTGGCCTACTATATATCCTAGGAAATCCGATGTTATTCTAACTCGCCTGAGAGTTGGACATTCAAGAATCACTCATAAGCATCTTGTACTTCGGGAGGATGCACCCATGTGTGCTCACTGTCATTTTGATTACCTGACTATTCACCATGTTTTAACTGATTGTCCGGGTCTCCGGCGCTTGTACAGAATCCATTTTAACTCTGCATCACCTATATTGACTAACCTAATTGGGGAAACACCTCATGGGGCACTCTTTGATTTTTCAAAACAGACTAGCTTTTATTTAGAGATTTAGATTTTATATCCATCATATGTTTCTATTCCTTATTTAATGTCTGGATGGGATTCCAAATCCAGATACCTTTTCCATTGTTTTTCTGTTAATTTCATATTTGTTACTTCCTACTCCTTGATTGGCGCAGCATGTCCCTTAAGGGATTTTGTGCCATAAAAATCAATACGATCAACCAATCAACCGACCGACTGATCATGTGTCATGCAAGTGCACTGCGCGTTTCGCATCTGGATGCAGTAACATTTTGAGGAAAAATAAATAAGGGTTAGAAACCGATTTTTTAAAACAATCATTATTGGCAATGATTTGGGGCTAAACACCACTCCATGCGTCGCGAAAAAGGACTTCGCCTTAGATCCGTCCGTTCATATTCCAAGAGGAGTCACATAAAACATTTATAAAGTATGTAAGCAAATTATTGAACTTTTACATGCTACGTCATTCTTATCAGTAAATTCTTTTTAATTAAGTAATTCAGTCATTTGTAATCCCTATATTAATATTGAATCACCCTGTGTTATTCTTGTGCTATAATTAATTTTCTCGAATAATATTTGATGAAAATGTCTGGTGAACACTGATGACATTATGATAATGTGAAAAATTCTATATGACACTGCCAACATACGAGAAAAACTTGAGAGTTTGGAAACGTAAGTTAATGTCCAGCAGTAATAGATATTTTCTAGTCTATTAATACATGAAAATTTTAATATGAAATTCCAGAGATTTTCATGAAAAACTGACATCGTGATTAATGCATATTCCGCGTGGATGATACAAACTATACATAGTTAAAAATTTGTATCATGCTACGAAATATATATAAACATGTGAAATTCAGCATATAGAAAGCATTTTCTCATATAGAAACATCAAAATTAAAAATAGTATATATTTCAAATTTAAACGCATCATTTATTCCCCACTCACAAACAGAGAAACAAGAAAAAGAAATTCCTTAAGATTAAAAACGTTAACCAGGAAAAATTATTTTACAGTATTTCTTAATTTAAAATAAAAAATGTGAATATGAATAAAAGATTTACCAATCATAATGATAAATCTTTTTTTTTAAGTCTAAAACTTATACGGAAAATTAATTGAATAAAATTATTTGAAACTGTGTTTTGTTTACATACGCAGCAGTTTTGTTTCATTTGTTAAGTAAAATGTCTGGTTCAGGATTTATTTATCTGATTAAAAATATTAAAACTTTTGTTAAATTGAATTGCAATAATTACAAACAAACCCTTTTTCTTGTAATCCCAGTTTCATAGAAAAATTTTAATAACTTTACAGATTTTTTTTCTGAGGTGTAAGAACTTATAACAATGAAATTAAAATGAACCGACAGGAATGCAATAATGGTTTTTGAAAACTTGTGGTTATAATTTACATGTTAAGTACTGTGTATGGGACCAAATTTACCTAAATGTGACAATGATATATTTCTTATTATATTACAAATAATTCTATTTATGCAATAAAAGTTAACATTTTAACATTTATAATCAATATTTTGTGTTTCCCTTTAGTATTTCACATGAGCAAATGAGAAATATATCATACATGGGTCATAACATAGGAAATAGCGTATTTCATTTAGCAATACCGGCCATGTACATTAACATACTAATAAAGAAAAATAATTAAATGAACAATCTCAGTTTTGGAAATTTATTAACTTATTGGTTGCAGAATTCCCAATAAAATCCATTGAATAGCATAATTTATATTCACAAGTGTAATACTTAACATTTGCATTCACAAGTTTTCAAAATGTAATTTTTCACTCTGTTATAAAATTAAACTTACGCACTTTAGTATTGAATAGGGTAACACCCCCAGTAATTGGCATGCACCAGTGATTGGCACATTTTACAAACATGTCCTAAAATAAGATTTATATCCAGTCTTTTAAAAATTCAAGACTATATATCAGTTATATGCTCATTTACGTTAAAGATTATAACTTTGATTTATTTTACAAGATGATAATAGAGCCTAGGAAAGAGAAACAATTATGGCATGTATCAAATTAGCCATTTTTGTTGCAAATTCTTCTTCTTTGGCTTAAGGAGGGCATGCTTTTCAATTCATTATTATCTGATTTATAATACATTTTAAATTTTAATTGACAACAGTTTTGTTTAGTTAAAAAGGATTACTTTAATTGTGTAAAAGTATTTTCGACACAAATATTTGGATTTCTGAATTAATGGTAGATGCCAATTAATGGTGCTTCAATTTTGCTAGTTCCAAGTAATTGGCAACTATTCCAATTACAAGGAATTCGCAAGGAATTTGAAATTAAACCATTTATTTTGGAAGTACTTTTTAAATTATAGACTAATTTTGTTTATCATTTGTTTTTATTTGAAAATATAAATTTTATCAGTAATTAGAATCCATTAAAGCTTCATATGACAATTACTGGGTATTAATGTAAGTATATTGTATTGTTTTAAAGTGTTCACATTTCAGAACTAATATGCTGATTTCTTACTCTCAAAAACCTGAAATTATGCATCTTAATCTACAATAAATTTATTTAAAGCGATTAAACCCAATGCAAAATGTAATTTTTTTATATATATAAACACATGCCAATTACTGGATCACAAGGTGTCATACATTGGTGCTCTAAGTGCCAATTACTGGTGATTTCAGCAACTTTTTATAAATATATTTTTATAAAAATACTTTTTCAATTTTTTTTTTTGCTTTTAGTGGGCAAAATAGATGCACAGATATACATTCTTTGATTTAAAAATATTTCCAAGTAGATAGCTTATTTCTTTGTAATGAAAATTTAAGTAAGTTTAACAACAAATTCTTAATGTGCCAATTACTGGGGGTGTTACCCTACTATAGTTCTTTTGTTATTCCAATTATTAAACACTGCCATACATTATGAACTATTATAAAGCTCCAAGTTTAAACAATCCATTTTCCCCTTTACAGCCTATACATTTTCCATTGAATTAAAAAAATAAAAAACTTTTACTAGGCCATGATAGTGTTAAAATTACAGGATGCTCCATATAAAAATATTCATAAATTTAAAAATAAGGATATATATGTAATGCAGTTTGACGTCAAACGCCAAACATATTTAATTTCACCCTGAAATTTGCTGCTCTATAGCAAAAAGTGGTATCGTCTTGAAGTAGTGGATTTCTAACGGTTTGAAATACTTTGAGTATAATATGTTAGGTACGCCCTTTCATAATGTTTAAATATTTTTTGGGGTTCAAGGATACTCCTTAGTTTAATAATTGATTTCATTTTCATCATAAATAAAAAAATTCCATATCTGCACTAAATTATGCTAGTAATTCTATAACAATCATAATGAATTCCACCTAATTTATCTATGAGTGCAATTTTCATTATATTTTTCATTCTTTCAACATCATATGTAAAAACTTTTTGTGTACACCAGGGCAGAAATGATTAAATTATGACTGATTTAATAAATTTCTTCGAGACTAATTGTTAATAATTCAATTATGACAATTCCCACCTTGCTCTATTCATTTACTGTGTACTTAGCGTTATTACAAATTCTTCAGTTTCTATTAACGTTTAAATTAACTTCATCTGATTTTTTTTTCAGAAAATACCATGCCCGATAATTTTTATGGGTCTCTTTTAAATGGCTATCTTCAGGGATCGCACCGTTCCTAAAATTTCCATGCGTTCCTACCATGATTTAAAATCGGTAATCTTTATTGTATAATTCTATTGTAGATGATATAGGAAATTTTGCCGAAGATTTTTGTTTTAAAATGCTGGTAGTAAAGTGTGAAAATTTTAGGAACGGTGCGAGCCCTGTATCTTAAATAAAATTGATTTCTTGAATTTCTTTACTATACATCCTTCTTCTTTAGACGAAAAATACGGCTTTGTGTGGTACTTTCTCTTAGAAATTACTATCCTTTTGTTTACGGACTAGGATGACGACTATTTTTATATTAATTTGCAGGACAATTAGTAATAAATTTCTTTGTCATAATTTCTCCGGAAATGATTCTGGTATAAATCAATGACAGATAAAAGTTATTAAAATTCTGTGCAAATAATATAGAACAAAGAAATAGTCTCTGGGACGATATATGTTCCAACCCCGTAATCAAATAATTAATTTTGTTAAATATTAGTCTCCGCGAGATTCATTTACATTTTTTGCGATGACTGTAATAGATACGTGTAATTCATCTCAATCAAGAGCAAATGACATGTCACAATACGTTAATTTCCTTTATGATGCCACTTTAAAATTTGTCTACAAAGTTAAACTTTTCATAATTCTGTGTTTCTTCATTATAATTTTCGTAATGTTTGAAATTCCGATTTGAAGATCGTTCCAAGAACACGAATAAAAAAGGTGCGTAAAAGTAAGAATGATTTAAAACGGAGAACGACTGAATTTCTTTAAGTGCCACCCTTTTTTGGATCCACAGTGTTATGTTATATATTTACAATATTCAGTAATATCACCTACGAAAATCGTATCTTATAAGTAATATTTTCTTTTTTGTGCACATGTCTGAGAAATGTTCTTTACTCGCGATAACAGCAAAAAACCATCATTATGACGCCATCATTTCTTCTATTACCTTTCTATCAGCCTTTCACCACCTCTCTAATAAGCAATGCTATTCACTTTGGTGTTCATTTATCTCCGAAATTGGAAGGATTTTTCGGACAGCATCTGTCCGAGAACACATCCTATGCCGTACAGATGCTGTCCGAGCCCCCCTGTAAAGGTAATGTCTGTAAAATAAGCTTGTCTTTATATATTGATATTTTTTCTCTATTTTTGCAACACTTTAGTATTATCTGATTAAATTCTGCTAGTAATTCTAAAAGAATTGTTATGAATACTACATATGGCATCATATTGTTTAATTCCACAGATTTTTTTTAATTTTTTATCTTTGATCAACATAAATTTTTTCGCCCTCGAAAACATTTTCTTTTAATTCAGGACACTACAAAGCTTCCAGAGTATTTTCCTACCAGCATTTTATGAACAGAAAACAAATGTTTCTTAAGTAGGGGTTTCAAGTGCTGCGCGTTTTGCGCAGAAATACAATTACTGCGCATGTCTGCGCTGAAATAACGTTTTTTCTTAAATTTGCGCTAAAACTACGCCAAAACATACGTAGTACCAAAATGAAATTTAGCACTATTTCGTCGATCCGAATAACAAAGAAAAATTAATATTTTTAACTTTTTCCAAATCACTAATTTCACCAATAAATGGTTAAGTGCGAGTATTACTCAGTCTCAGATGGTTCCGTACAATAAACATATGTATTATTAAACTCTTGGACACGAGCGACTGGTATATGTGTCATTTAAAATTCTCAGAATCCTTCATTATTACCAACCAGTTATTTTTTATATTGTAAAGTTTACCTAATTTAATTGGAGCATTTTCGCGATTCAAATATATATTTTTTACAGTTTTCAAAAACTAGTGGTTAAAAATTAGAAATTGAGCAAAGTGTTCTCATCGCAAAAAGAGTTAACTGTATTATTGACAAAAGTATCTAAAAAAAAAGACTTTGTAAAAACCTATGCAAAAGAGGGTTGGGTTATACAGGGTGCGTAGTCATCAAGAAACTCAGAGGATTTTAATTAATTTAGTATCAGCAATTCTTTAAAGTACTGGTAGTTATATCTGAAAAAAGGATTTCTTTTTTGTTAAATAAAACAAATATTACATTATATAAATTCTGGTAAAAGGTGCTTACAAGGTGCTTCCAGACTACGCACCCTGGTTATAGCTGTATATACTAGAAAATTATTAATGGGTATACCATAAAAGTTCAGAGAGATATGAAGACTACATAAAATCAAATATTGCTATTCTGTGTAACTCTTTTTTATCTTATCCTTATCTATTTTTAAGGAACAAAGTTTTGCGAATAAAAGGTAATGCATAGTTAAACTTCATTTGGCATTTCATGAAACTAAATTCAGTATTACAATAACATGTTCTTTTCCCAGTGTAGCTAACGCACAATTCTTATTTAATGTTTAAACTTAGCATTGTGCTAATAATTTGTAAATATGTGGGTCAATAGTCTTTATTATTTCCCCAATTCGAATTTATCATGCTTCATAGTTTATGAGTAAAATGGCTGTGACAGACGGACAGAGTCATTTTATAATGGTTCCGTTTTCACTTTATAAATACAGAACCCTAAAAAAATGAAAACAACGCAGTCAAAAAATGACGAAAAACATTTTGATTTCCTAAAATATCGCGAAAAACAATCGGATTTCCTGAAAAGATCACAGAAAACACGCGCATTCCAACCAAAGATTGCATAAAACACTTGCATTTTTTCAAAAAAGGAAAAAACCCATGAATTTTGCAAAAATCACAAAAAACATTCGAATTTTTTCAACAGATCGAGATAACACGGTATTGTCGTCAAAGGATCCCGACAAACGCACCATGTTCGTCTAAGGGTCACGAAAAAAAAAATAGTGAAAAAATTTCTAATTTTGTCCAAAACGTAGTTAAAAAAAAAAAAAAAAAAAAAAAAAAAAAAAAAAAAACTCAAAAAAACGCGGAAAAAATTCCAAATTTCTCCAAAGTAACACGAAAAACAGCAAATTCCGTCGAACATAAATCGAAATATTGCAAACAACACAAATATTTGTCGAAATATTTTGAAAAAAAACGTGAATTTTGTTAAAGGACTGCTAGTTTCGTGAAAAGAACGAGCAAAACGTGGTCAAAAGAAAAACCTAAAAAAAAAAATTTCGTCAAAAGATCACAAAAAAGCGCTAAAATTTTTAGAAGATCATGAAAGGAGCAAATTTTGTTGAGAGATCAGAAAGATCGCTAAATATACGCAAATTTCGTCGAAAGATCACGAAAAATACGTAGAATTGTTCGAGATCACTAAAAATACGCAAATTTCGTAAAATGATCGTTAAAAATACGCATATTTTGCCGAAGATCGCGAAAAATACGAGAATTTCGTTCAAAGATCGAAAAAATGGGATAGTTTTGCTACAAAATCAGATTTGCACTGCTTCAAAATGGATACATTGATCCAAAATCCAATCTTTGCTGCGCCAAAAATGGATTTTACCGCTCCAAAATCAGATTTTTGTTGCTTGAAAACTGCTCCAAAATAGATTTCATCCACTTTCATCCCCGTCAAATGTTTAAAATGACCATTTTTTTTTTTTTTTTTTTTTTTTTTTTTGTTCAATAGCATTAAAGATTTTAGCTGTAATAGTGACCTATGAGAATATTTAACAAATATTAATGTATAAAAGTGAACCTAAATATGAAAGAAAGTGATACATCTACTGTATATGCTTGGTCTGGTTTATATTTTCTGCTTAAACACAATGCATTTTGGATATTTCCAGAGTTATCGTATTAGACATTGATTCTAACTACAATTTGGTCAGTTAAGATATGAAACTTTCATCAGATATTTATCAAAACAAAAAGCCGTTTTCACCTTGTTATTCAAATTCAGTTCGTATTTTTCAGATGTTTCTCAAAAACAAAAACAAACTTAGAATATTGTCATTCCAAAGGCAGTTCCAATTTTTGTCCCCCAATTCAATTTTTTCTCTTTTTTCATAAACATTTATATATATATGTACAAAGAACTATTTAAAGATAGAGGATAAAGAAACATGCTTACTAATCATTATTAAAATCTTCGTAATCAATTTCTTTTCAAGTTTTAAATATTCTATTTGAAAGAAAAATAAATATCCTTATGCAACTTTTACTACTGCAGAGTTTTGAACGAAACAGGTAGTTTTTTCAAACGAAATACAACAGTTATATCCTTATTTAAATAAGAAACAGACAAAGTTTTCTTTTAAAATTTTTAACGGTTGAGAAAAGATACATACCAAAAAAATACATGATGTGAAATATTAAAGTTTTCATCTTGACATTTGTATGAGGGGAATACAATGGTAACAGACAAAGCCATGAGAAACATCCAAAAAAATAAATATCTGGACTTTTATGACGCTTGAAAAAATTTCACTCACTTTTGAATGCAGAAACTTTTTGAAATATTCAAAAATAAATCTATTGGATCTGAAAACACGGAAAGTACAAAAGACATACAATAAGGTTTGTTGTTTTCTAGGAATAAGATAAAATGCAAACAACATAAAACCATGCAGAATACAAGAAAGTTCTGAATTACGTGTATTGGGTTTTGTATTGTCATTTACAATTTAAATGAAATATTACTGTTATCAAATTGATAAACATACGTTTTGTTTTATATATCTGTTTATTATTCTTAAGTAATTTTCCACTGGCAAAAAGCGAATTTAATTTAAGTGTGGCGAAAGATTTTAATGAAGCGTAAAAAAATAAATATACAAATATTTTGATACAATAGTCATGACTGATTAAAAATTTCACTGACTCTTAAATATCAGTAACGGAGAAATGTGCCCGGAGAAATGAAAAAGGTCAATGATTATACACAAATTATCCAATCAAGACGATCCAATCATAAACTACCTTAAAGTACCGAAAATAACCCACGCCCTCTTTTAGCATGCAACAAATTCTAATGATTTAAAAAAGAGATTGAAACTGGAACTTTTTTAAATGGATGTACAAATTGCAGGGCATTTAAAAAGGCATTATAAACGGCATTTTTTCGAAAAGGAAAACTGCAAATATATTAGAGGGGAAGGTAGTATTTGGAGGTGGCTTACTTTCGGTATTCTATGGTACATGCAACATGAAGAATCACGCCCTATATTTTAAAAATATATCAGACTCCTAGTAAATAACGATTCTGTGAAACGTATTAAGTCAAGAATACTTTTGATAAAAACGGACTTAGTAAGCCAACTATAATCATCAAGTTAATGTTTGTTTACTTCCTTAATACTAAGCGAATTCTTTCAACTGATTATCACAAGGAAATGTAACTAACCAGAGAAAATTAATGTAATAAATGCAAGTAATGTAAAGAGAGTCGCCATACTTTGGATGAAAGTTCCTGTCTGAGCTAAAACCACCTGCCAATAATAATAATAATAAATATGTCAATAGAGCGAATAATCCGAAATCCAATTATTAATGAAAGTTCAACCGAACTTTCAAAAACCTCTTTTTCCGATCTTGCGATTTTAAAATGTATTAATTTTCTTTATTAACCCTTTGATTACGGGCTTGGGACATATGTCGTCCCAGAGAATATTACTTTAATCTATTAGCACCACTTTTTGAAAACTATTCTATTTCATAGACATATACCAGAATAATTTTAAGAGAAATCTATGACAAAGAATTTTTTCTAAAAATGTTGGTTTGAATAAATTTAAAAACAGCCATCGTTCTAGCCCGTAATCAAAAGGTTAAAGAGAAAAAAAAATGGAAGTAAAATTTAAAAATACTGAAACATAGGAACGCAGCTTAAATTATATGATAAAATGGAAAATATTTTATTTATGGCTCAATTGATGCTTTAAACTTTTAGTCCAATGTAAATAGATGGAACATTTTTCTTATAATAGCAAAGCAAAAAAATTTTGCTCTTATGAAATGTTAATAACCTATTGGATACCGACAGATTGATTTTTTGAATCCTCTCTGGAATTTTAATATGCTTTCTCAGCAATCATGTAAATACAATCAGTGTAGAATCATGTAAAACTTGTATGCATTTTGTAATGACTTATAATTTAAATTTTCACCTGTACGGTTATTATAACCACACCCGGTTACGACAGGATGAGATAATCAATGCTTTATTATTTTCGGACTACTGAGATCCATGTTTTTAAATGTAATTATAATTATACTGATGTGCCTGGTGTGAGAAAATTAAGCTTTTTAAAACAAACTTCATTATATAAAGAAAAGAGCCTTCTTTCTCAAACTGAAAATTTATGTATTATGCAGAATTTGTTATACTTTTAATGATGTAACTTATCTCTTTTTCAGTTTAGGGATAGAGCTGAAAATTACTGGTTCCTGAAACAATAATTATGGTATTATATGTATTATTATGGTATAATATACAACCTTACGTTTCTGTAGTTTTTGGTTCAATTTTTTAAAAATGTTACTTTTTTTAGCCCAAAGAAATGTATAGGGAACTTTTTTATTTTATTTTTATAAAAGTCTCTACAATATGAGTTAGATACTCAAAATACGTTATACCAGATTATTTGATTTGTATAACAAATAATTGAATCATCTTTCCTAATAGGATTGAGCTTACAAATAATTGCTTGTATTTCTAAAGCAATGATACAGGCTAACAATAGAACTTTAAATTTCATCCCGGAGAAATAGTCCCAGAAAAGTCTATTCTGTTATTGTGAACGACTGGATGATATTAATTTCAAATTGAATTGCCATTATATGTTTCTTCATTATAGTGCATTAGTATACGATATTGGGTATTATGTTCTACCTCTGAAATTGTCAGTTTCTAAATTGTGCATATATTCATTTCTAAAATTTTATCCTCTTGAGTAAATATCTATTAAACCATTTCCAAATAATGATGCCTTTTTCGTAATATTTTGATATTATAAAAATTCAAGCCTTATGACGTATAGAATTTTTTTAATGAAAACCATTCAATAATATTTAAAACACACGTTTCAAATTCAATTTTTAAAGTGCATTTCAACAACGGTTAATTAGTGGATTGTTAAATACAGGACTCTTTGTATTGAAGTGTTCTAGTATTTAGCAAATAATTATACCTGTCAATTTGATAATCAATAAGACTAATTAAAATTTAATTAGAGATGCAAAGCTAACATTTTCCCTGCGGCATCTATGGATTATAATAATTGTTAGTTATTAGTTGAACAATTTGCTAATATGTTAAATCTTAACATTAATTATCCATGTGACCTTAAAAAGCATGCACATTTACGCTGAAACTACTTTTACAGACTTTTTATTGAATGAGTAAAACAAGTAAATACTTATTTTGAAGGTACATCTATTTTACTTTCAACAAAACACCTTTAAGTAAATTAAATAATGTTTTATGATTACGGAATTTCTGATTAATTTTTAACTGTTAACTGAATTAGAAATTGGTATGATTTATATTGTTTAACACTTAACATTTGATAATTCTACACTCTATAAAAAATGTCGACATTTTCAAAGCCAGAAAGAATTTTTGTGATAAACCAAATTTAGAAACTAATCACCTATAAATACCAAAGAAATGATATACCAAAGAAATATCAAAGCGTTAAAAAATACACTTTGTTAATCTGCCACGAACGCCCAGTTTTTGATTTCAAAAAGATATAACATTTGTGTGTTTTCTTTCTAAACATTTACCTTTAAATTATCTACTAGATGGGGATAATCCGTGTATCTCGTTCATAATTTGTTGTTACACATTCTTTATGACTATTTTGCATTTTTTTTAATTACCGTAATTTCGGGAGTATAAGCCGCAGCTCAAACAATTCTTTTTGGACCCAGAAATCTTATTTAGTGATTGAAGACAAATATTTACGGCGATCTGACTAGTTATATTTGTTTTTTTTTAAATTCTGGGTCGAAAAAGTATTGTTTGAGCTGCGGCTTATACACCCGAAATTACGGTAACATTTTTTAACCCTTTGCGGCGCAGGACAAATTCATCGCTTAAGTGTTGAAATTAATGACTGACACCGGAATTTGAAAACAACTTTATTTGTAAATACGAAAACGCTATATTTCACCCATTCAATAAACCGTAATTTTCTTAAACAAAATTCCGGTGCGAATGTGGCGTTTGGGAATTAAAATTAAGTGGTTCCACTATGAAACCACCGCGCGGCAAGGGGTTAAGGAATGTTGAGCAAAGGCGTTTTCTTCTGAAAAATGAGTTTTACAAAAAATAAAGAAAATATATATACCGTAATTTCGGGTGTATAAGCCGCAGATCAAACAATTCTTTTTCAACCAAGAATTTTTTATGAAACAAATATAACTTGTTTGATCGCCGTAAATACTTGTCTTCAATCACTAAATAAGATTTCTGGGTCCAAAAAGAATTGTTTGATCCGCGGCTTATACACCCGAAATTACGGTATATATATAATGAATGCAAGTCTCCATTTATACTTTAATAGAAAACACTGCTCGGTTGATGTAGGAATTCAGGTGAACATTTTTTTTTTCAAACAAAAATTCTTATTTTCTCTCAACTTTTGGCCTCAAATAAAAATAAATAAGTACATAAATATATTCGACTGCAACGAGAACTGCAGCGAGAAATTATTGTCTTCTCCAAATCTTTAGAAAATCCTGACGCATACTCGTTTCTAGCTAAACTTGTAATTTATGAGTTACTCAAATCATCACCTCATGAAAGAAGTGGATAAATTAATTGTTCACAAAACTAGTCAAGACCTTTCATGGTCTTTTTCCCTGCAAAGCAAAAAATGATTCTAATCCTAGTTTATTTACGGTACTTTAACAAAATACAGGAAGGGATTTTTAACAGTTTCCGATTTAGTCGAAAATTATTAATGGCTTCTTTCCATAAATGTTTGACTTTCCATCTGTATATCTAATGCATTTCCTCTGTCATAAATGTACATCTCTTTCTACATAGTTTACATATTTTATTGAGATTTACCATAGCTTGTTCCGTTTTGGAGATGAAGCATTTACACCCTGAGTGCAGTATCACTCAATAGAACTTTGCTTATAAATAAAAGAGGTTTGCAGTTCATTTTAATGTTATAATGTATCAAGCAATGAATGTATCAAACAATGTTTTACACTAATAAAACAACAACTCACTTACTCTGTTTGTATTTCTGCATGCGTGTATGTGTGTGAATGCGATGGTTAGCGGAAATTAAATCGTTCAAATTTTTTATGCAGATAGTCCAAACCCTCTTCCATTGTACATGAGCTTTAGAATGTTAACATTCTTATAATTATTTGAGTTATTAATTAACAACACAAACTCACTCTCATCAAAAAGTAATTTATTTCATCTCCGATCGAGGAAATACGCGCGCATGCGTACAAACTCATTTACATTTTCGAATATATTTATGTTTTTTATAGTTTTGTTGTAATCTAAACTGACCAAACCGTTCAGTGCATTTAAAATTGAAAGATGTAGTTCAAAAGATTGGATTTTCCCGTTTCTAATGGTGAAATATTTTTTTTAAAGTTATATAGCTCATGCAGTTAACCCTTTTAAAGAAAATTTTCAAAACAAATTTGTTTTTCCGAAAAAAATTTTTCTCTCTTATTACAATGCCCCTCAAGGACCCAAATTTGAACATACTGATAAACCAAAAATATGCTTATAAAGCTGAAACCACCTTCCAAACGATGATGTAATTGGTTTTTAAAAATAAGAATTTTAATAGTTTCAAATTTATTATCAAATACAGATTACTTTACGACTCATACAGAGGCTTTTTACACATTTAAAGTAACTAAACGTCCGTATTTTAACACAAACTTTTCATAAAATCTCAATAGACCAGATTTAAAAATATTTCAAAACTTTTCGAGGGTCAGAAACATGTTTCACAAAATAAAATGCCTGAAAACATTGATAAATAAATTATAATTCAAGGGATTTCAGTGCAGTTTCTCTCAATTTCGACTAAATATTTTCCTTCTTAAATAGGCATTATTTTTTTATGAAATTTCAAAAAAGTATTGGATTTAGTTATATTTATGGTGTTATTAAAATTTCAGAAAATACGGACAATAATAATCAACAATTTTGCTACGCTAATAAAACAAACGCACAAAAAGAGGAAATAAAGAAACAATTTACACATAGATAGGGACCCTTAGTTTACAGACTTTGTTTAAACTATTTACAACTTATTCGTTTAACGTCTCCGCTTTCCATACAAAAAGGTCTTTGGTTCGAAATTCGATAAGACTAAGTTGAAATTTGAATTATAAATAGAAAATGCCATATCTTATAAATCTCATTGTTCAATGTATGTAATTAAAATAAATTTTGTAATTTTTTTAAATTCAATATTCAAGGTTTCTAAGTATTCTTAACTTTAAAACAACTGAATTATTTGAGAAAAATGGGACACAAATGAATGGAATAATAATGCATAAAAAAAACTACGTTTTATATTGTCCGTTCGATTTAAATATTTAAATATACTTCACCTATATAAACTCTAGCTAGAGGGACAAAAAAAACTGTATAAAGATGTAAAATGATACTAACTTGGTAGTACAAAGCGTTTGAGCGTTACGGTAATAATTCCAATACAGGGTCCCCATCTGAAGTAAGATATAATAAAACATGCTAGACGAAAACACAAACGACCAGTGATAAATTCCTTTTCACGCAGGATCTTTAAATTGCACAAAGCTTGATTGCATTTTTGGAGAAAAGTGGAGCTGAGACCTGTTATTTTTTTATTTTTTTAAATTATTACGTGATTCCTTTATACACAGGCTTTATTCTATCAGATAATAAATTTGCTCAAAATTGTACCGTTTTATATAGTAGTCTGTATAATAATCTATATAGTAGTATTTGATTGCAATTTGATTATTTCTTTTTTGGTATTACAATTTATGATATATTTGTAATTACTTTTTGATCTAAAGATGAGAAATAAAAATTGTAAATATTGAAAACATATTTAAAGTTTAATTGAATTCATCAATTAATTTTAAATATAAGATTTTAAAGTGTGAAACAAATAAAAATTCAAAACCTTAACGTGTGACTGTGCACAACTTTCCAACTGAGTAAGAGTCAGGTAAACGTCCTAATAACTTTCAGAATCTTTGAGTATCTCTCCCCCCCCTCTCTGTGCAGAAGTACAATAGAGGTTCCTGCATTTTAATGTTCATTTAACCCATTAGTGCCTAGCGTCCCTTTTTAGGGACGCTTCAAAAGGTGCATTCAGCACTGCTTTTGACACCGGTAAAAAAGAAAAGCAATAATTATTTTATTTAAATGATGCCTTTTCGTGATTAATGAACTAAACTTAAATCTTCTAAAAATAGTGGTGCCAACCAAATAAAATTTACGCAAAAGATGCTGGGCACGAATGGGTTAAAAATATTACTACGATTCGGACCGGAACACTTAGTTTGTTTACACTACAATATGTTTAGTATGTCATGCAATGTTCGTAGCATTCTTTCATGTATAGGTATATAAAATAACTTTATTACATTATCGTCAGTGGATAGTGATTGTTTAACGTAGTGTGTTTTATGAAATTTATATATTACTAGCTGAGCCGCCCGGCGTTGCCCGGGCCCGTAATAATATTCTTAAATAAACCTGAAATTTACACTGCAAAATCTCATTAAAAGACGCAATCTCGAATCGAATTCCCACTGCTTACGGTACAGTAGCAGAAGCGCTGCACACACACAAAAAAAAGAAGGGGAGTCCTAGAATCTTTTAGTTTCATATTCCACCAAAGGGAGTGAACACTTTTCTTAACAAAACTGTTTCGGGACTTAAGAAAGATATTTGATGAGCATATTATTTGAAAATGGGAGTAGATACACTTTTAAAATTGTGTATTAAATAAGTATCATTTATCCTAGGGCTCTGAAAAATCCGCATCTAAAAAGGTACGGTTTTAAATATTTGATCACGCCCCCCTCCCTAAAATAATTATTGCCTGCCCCCTACCCATTATCTGAGATACCCTACTCTTTAAAATCTATATTATGTGTTATAAACTATCTGAAAGTTTTATATTAAATAAATAATATTTATCACAGAGCTTAGTGAAAGCCCGCATTTGAAATTGTAGAAACAGTACAATTTTAAGTATTTAAACGCTCCCCCTAAAAAATCCCCCGTCCCTTATTTGATGCTCACTACTCTTTAAAATATGCACTATGTGTTATAACAGATGTAAATTTTCCATTTTTCATTTTTGGGTGAAAAAACTCCGAGCCAGGATTCGAACCAGGGATGTATTCGCTGAAGCCGCCAACGCTCTACCACATGAGTTATCCGGACAAGAACACTGAAGGACTAATTCACCCAATTCAAAGTGTTATAATTTATTTGAAAGCTCAAAAACTATCGTTTAGTGAGGTTTTTTTAGAAATTTAATTAATTTATGTTTCCACAATTCTTTTCCTTTTTAGAAAATTTACTTTTTATTATTTTTTTTAGTTGGATTTATACAAAGTTAGATATTATTAAACAGCATTTACAGATACTGTTCGATGCATAGCTTTAAAATATCCAAATAGTGTATTTTTAAATTTTTGACAGTGTGCCAAAGAATCCTTATATATAAAAAAAAAATTATGGTTTCGAAAAACTCTCTTTTAAATAGAGAAAATCATCCAAGTAACGAATTAAAAATTAATATCTAAGGTTGTAATTGAGCGATTGTGAAGAAATTTATGTATTTGAAATCAGCAAAAAATTTGTCACCTGGATATATAAATATTAAATTTATAAATTTAATATTTGAAAAAAAATTACAGGACGTCTATAAATGCCAGTACCCACCAGCGCCCAGCTGTCTGCGATGGACACTTGCTATCATTATGAAAGATTTCTCAAAAATCTGTTTCTTTAAACGGAAATACAATGATATTTTATAAATAGATTTTTAATGAATTATTCAACTATTTATAGGAGTAGGAAAATAATTTTTAAGATTTCTAAAAAGAGAATTTTGTCTACATCTAGTTGTCTAATTTATGAGAGGCTCAGTAGATTTTAAAATACACCCCTCTATAAAAAAAAACCGAGTACATTTATCGCCATGGTGGCCTCTATTTACAATAACCCTTTTCCTTCTCTTCCAGCTTTTGAAGAAATATTTTACGGATTGATAAATATCTATGCTTCTATTGAATTATGAGTATTTTTCCATTCTTCTAATTTAGGAATTTTAATTAATTTCTCAACTAATTATTAGAATTTTAAAATTCTGGGGGTCAGGCACAATAGGAGAGGCCTTGAACAATCTTCACAAAAAAATTGAGCCTTTTACGAGCCTCCTTCAGCCGTAGTTTTCGCTAGCCATCGCAGACACACGGACACACAGACACAGTGACAGGCACGTAGCCAGGGAGGGGGCTAAGGGGGCTGAAGCCCCTCCCGAAAGTTTGAAAAGATTTTACGAAATTATCTCTGTTATAATAAAATTCATTTAGTTTTTTTTTTCTTCCATTACATTAAAATCAATTGTATTTTTAGCTGTAAAAATATCCATTTATTCAATCACAGTTACAGTAATCCTTCATTATATCGATCATTTGGATATATTGTTTTTTAATAGATATTTACCACAAAAAATATCAATTCTTTTTGAAACACAATTTTAACTATCTTTATGCGCAGTAAAATTCTATCAAGTGTAATTCTGTATCATTAAGTTGACTAAGAAAAATTAGTATAATACACATATGGCATATTAACTTTAGGAAACAAATATAAAACATTTATTTGCATGTTATGATCTTTCTTAATTTTCTTTATCTTCATGCATATAAACGAAACTTAGAGCGGTCAATATTAAAATGTTTTGCACAGAAGGGAGCCAAGAACTTTAATAGCCGCCTATAATGTAAAATCATGTGAAGAAAATATAATTTTAAAGAAAGTATCTTTGATAATGTTGTTATAACTGTAAAAAGCTTTTTATTAAAAAAAAAATTAAAACACATTTTTGAAAACTAATGATGCGAAGAAAAACGATATGGTATCGAAAAACCTCCCCTCCCCCCCCCCCCAAAAAAAAAAAAAAAAAAAAAACGCTGCAGCATTTTCCAATTTTTTCAATGAACAACTTTTCTGCGAATTGTTTGCATGTGAATCTTTAAGGGGGGTATTCGAAAAAACGCTTTTCCACCTTCAAAAGCTCGAAATTTTCCGACACAATTTCAGACACATTTTTAAAAGTAGAAACATGAAACTTGCTGAGGGGATTTTGAAGAGATGTATAAGGTGCCGTGTGATGTCTTTTTACACTCAATTCATTAGAATTTGATTTATAAACAATTATTTTCTCAGCATGTCCCTTTTTTTCGTTCACAGATCTCCACCTTCAGAAAAATCGGTTCAGAGTGCTGTTTTTGATTGCTTTTTTGCAATTTTTTCTGCATTGATCAAAGAATCGACAATCACAGCACCTTGTGTATTTTCTAAATAAAACAAATTGTCAGTTGGATGCATTGGAGATCAAAAATGAATTTAAAAATAGGTAGCTTTTTATTTTTTGTAATGAAAGCTACCTAATAAATCGGAAAATAAGCAGTTTAAATCGAAATACACCCTTAATAGCAAAAAAAATGTGTGTAAAGTAGCTGCTTTGGCTGGTTAATTTTCTTTGTATTTTATAGAGCTATCAACTTCAAGGAATGGATACCTCTATGTAGGGATTTTTTAAAGCTTTTCATAGTACCACCGGAGAGAGTTTTATATTCCGTATTTGGATAAAATTTACCCCCATTACACTGTGAAGCCAATCTACAGATGTAGGCAGGTGTGCTGACGGGCTAGGTGGTGCTATTTGTTAAGTCAATATACAGACATTTTGAGTTATGTCTGGGGACGAAGTAAAAATTTAAACAACAAAACTGGCTCAATTTACAACCAGAAATTTAATTTAATAAAAAAAATTATTAAATAAAATTTCTGGGTCTAAAATAAACTTTTTGAGCCGCGCGAATTTAATGACGGAAAATACAGTATTTTGTCAAATGGCTAGATAAGATGGAAAGAAAATTTTTAATGATTGTTATTGTTTTAATTGCAAAATCATAAAACAGCAGCATATGGGTGCACTAAATCTTGAATTGATTTACGTAAAACCAATTCCAATAATATCAATTTTTTCTGACAGCAAATCTTGTTTAGAAATTAAAATTTAGAATTGTTTGGATGTTAGTGTTCGATACAATTTGATTTTGATGGGGATGCGTCAAGTACTCGATATGAGACTACAGCATAGCAAGCAGCTCGACTCGATATTGTTATGTAACTGGAGATGATGCCACGAAGAGAAACATTTTTGTTCCAATTTACTTTCCTAACAGCCATATAGTTTTCCAAAAACTGCAAAAAAGAAACAAAAATGAGAAAAATGGAAGAAATATCCAGAAATAATATTTCCTTTTCTTACAGATTCCAAAACGCATTTATTGTAAACCTTGTTTTTTGTTTTGTTTTTTTTCAAGAAAAAATGGGTACAGAAAGGACACAAAAAACATGCAAGATTATTTTCTACATGTTTCAGACATTAGAAAAAAGCTAAATGTATTTTTTATGCAATTCTTATAATTTATGCAATTAGATTATCATAAACCGTATGTTGTTTTAGCAAACCAAATTAAGATTTCTTTAGGAATATAGCAAATTAATATTGCCTTGTTGAGTCTTCGAAGAGCTACAGGATAAGAAGAAATCAGAACAGCTCTTGGACCAATGCATGAAACAATCTTATTTTGTGCAGAGAAAAATACGCCACTTTCAGATTACCACGATGATGATCCTCTAACGTTAGAGAAATTGATATAAAAAAGATTGTTAGCTAAGAATCTTTTAAATTTTGAGCAAAGTCTGGAGAGAATGAATTGAAACGCGATATTATAAATATCCGTAGAAATGCTATTTACTTCACCCAAGACATTTAGAATAAAATCACTCAAATATCTTTGGATACAGTTACCGAAGAATTAATAATCAAAATAACTAATGTGATCTGTTTTGTTACTACAAACAAAACGTGTAGCTTAATTGCTAATGAAATGCATGCGCAAAACAGCTAGACCCTTGTGTTAGATATGTGGACTATTATAAAATTCACAAATCCCAATAATTAAAAAAAATCTTTTAGGTTTTATTCCAATAAATGTCTTCTCTGCCAAAAATTCAAGAAAAGTAATATTGCAACAGTCTGATGAATTTTACCTTGACATATATAAATGTGTCACAAAGGCATATGATGAAGCTGCTAATATGTCAGGTCATGTTAGCGGGATCCATTCTAAAATTTTTCAGAGTATCCAAAAATTAGATACGTCCATTTTGAAAGCCATCTGTTAAATCTTGCCTTGTCCAATAACATGCTGATTCCCATAACCCGAAAGTATCATGGACTTCTTAAAGCAGTGATAAAAGTTTTTGAAAATCACCTAAAGGCAAATTTAGCGCTTCAGGAAGCAATTGCATAATCTACCCCATTAAACAAAAGAAAATGATTTATCCGCATTTGCGATACAAAATTTATCGAAAGGCATGAAACTTTTGTTGAGCTACGTACATTTGCATTAGCTCAGAAAATATTTTGAAAAACACATGGAAGATTTCTTTGGTAGCTGGAGCTATTTTGTCCGTCGGGAGAAGAATGATTTTCTTATAAGCCTGTCAGTTTGTGAGAAGGTTTTCTGTCCGACAAAGTCATAGTGAATTCGTCAAGAAAAATTTTGGGACATGCTATGGGCTGTAACTAATAGTAAGAGATATCCTAATTGTTTTACATAAATATTGCGAAAAATGCAGTAAAAATATTTTGTGAGATATTTTATTGTGCATCAAAACTTCGTAAGATATTTTCTAAATTGAAATAAAGATCCCAAGACTAACATTTAGACGGACAACACATACAAACCCTCAAAATACATCCGCTGAAAAATATTACTTTATTCCCCGCGTAGAAAGTCTTACTGAAAATTTTCATGATAAATTATCAAAGTAGCAAGTGAAAGCTGAACACGATTTAGGGTGCAAACAAATTGTTGACACCAACTCAGAGCTCCTAAATGTTTTAGTACTGTAATGTGATGTATTACAATAATATCAAACACTTGTCCATAGTGTTGGTTAAAAACCCAGTAACAACAGACAGTGCTGAAAGATCTTTTTCGACAACGAAAATGTAATTAAATCTTTGCCTCGAATTATTAAGGCCGATGAGAGACTGGGTCGCTTTGCGATGATTTGCCTTCAATGGGACATTCCAGTAGATCTTGATAAAATATTCAGCATCATGGCTAAGAAGAAATTATGATGATTGCTTCCGTTGCATTAGTAAATTTATTGTACCAAGAGTACTGCATGTAATATTTTATAATCAGAGAATGTAAAAAACAAAGATAATTTTTATGACTAAATATGACTGTAGGAATTAATTTTTCTTTGAAAAAAATGTGAAAGAAATTAATTTCATTTATGGATCAATATTTTCAAGACCTCGGACTCGCAATGACACTCTTCCACGCTAGTATTAATCCTGTATATTAAATCAATTCATATTACTTGCTTGCATTTCAATATTTAATTTTTTTTTTCTCATGAGATACTTGAGGATCATCTCAAACGCTGTTTGTGCTTTTTAGGTTTCGCGGAAATTTTTTCCTAAAAGCTATCCGGTTTCCGAAGCGTTTTGGAAACTGGAAGTGCTTTTGAAAGTCAAAAATTGCAACAGAAATTTAAAAAAATAAATATGACATAGCAATATGTGACATGATTATCAAGTATCCTATGCAGAAACACATTTTAAGTTTGTCTAATTTTTTGGTGTAAATGATACAAATTACTTTTGTCAGATTAGAAAAAAAATCCAAAATTCAGCCCCTCCCGAAAGGAAATTCTGGCTACGGGCCTGACAGAGAGCAATCTGTTATTTTATTAGTATACTAGCGAGCTACGCCCGCTATCTGGGCCACTTTTTCCAAACGAACCTCGATATTAAGCAGTATATAATAAGCAAAAAAATTCATTTAATAAGCAAGTCTTGGAGTTCGCATCCTCAAGCACTAAAAAAGTAAATTAAAGAGCTATGGTTGTTATGCGCCCATTATCCCGTTAAAAATATGTGATTTCGCACAGTGGGCTCTACGTGCCCACCGTGCAAAGGCGGCCCACCGGCCTACCACCCACCGGCGCTACGCGCCATGGTCGCCATCGTCCCGTTAAAAATATTTGGTTTTGCACGGTTGGCGCTGCGCGCCCATAAGACATTTTCTCGTATTTTTTGGTTCATCAAAAGCAGACTTTTACGCAGATTCTGAATATGTAATCAGTTTTACCTACTTTAAAAACTGTCTGTATGATGGTTTAAGAAAAAACGCGCAAAAAAAGTTTCGGTATTAAAAACTGCAAAAGACTACTATTAAAAAGAAATAAGCAATTTCATTAATATCAGAAACAACATAACTAACAAATAATTTTGGCAGCTCGTTTTCCGTTTGTACTAACAGAAATTAGTATTAATCGCGTAAATCTTAGGTTACACAATATTCGTGTATGCTACCAAAAAGAAAAAGTATGAAAATAAACCGTGTTTAACATTTTCTACCAATTAATTAGTTCTTTTTCAAAGAACCGAAACGAAAGAAAAAGTCGTTTTCCCGGGAGAAAAAAGAGGTTTTCGGCTGCTTCTTCTTTTAGCCAAAGGGGAAAAGTTCAGGTTCTTCACCGCAAGGTGGCGCAGTGTTCTGCCTCAGAGCTCCGTTTGAGCTCTGTTTGGGAAATTAGACGTTTTCCGTTCTGATTCCCGACTGGTTTTTAATTCATAACTTTTTTAATTTTGGTCCCACGGTCTCGAAAATGCCCGAAATGACTTTCCCGGAATTTTTCGAATCGAAAGACACCTCTCGCGACTTCCAACTCGCCCGCGTTGCGAACTGTAATCGGCTTCAAGCAGACAGACAGACAGAGGCGCACGGATTTTATTAGTATAGACTAGCTGAGCCGCCCGGAGTTGCCCGAGCCCGTAATAATATTCTTAAATAAACCTGAAATTTATACTGCAAAATCTCAAAAAAAAAAAAATCTCGAAACGAATTCCGGCTGCCTACGGCACCGTTTAGCAGAAGTGCTGTGAACATACGGCAAAAAAAGGGGGGGGGTCTGGAACTTTTAGTTTCATATTCCAGGGGGCAAAGTCTTTTCTAAACAAAACTCTTTGTAAACTTAAGAAAGATATTTGATGAAATTATTATTCGAAAATAGGAGTGAGTGCACTTTTAAAATTTCATATTAACTAAGTATTATTTATCCCAGAGCTCTTAAAAATTCGCATCTAAAACGATACGATTTTAAATATTTGATCACGCCCTCCGTAAAATAATAATTGCCCCCCCCCCTGCACATAATTGAACGTCCCCTACTCCTGAAAATCTATTTTATGTGTTTTAAACTATCTGCAAGTTTTATATTTAATAGATAATATTTATCTCAGTGCTTAGTGAAAAGTCCGCATTTGAAATGGTAGAAAACGGTACCATTTTAAATATTTGACCTCTCCCCCTAAAACATCCTCCCGCCCTATATTTAAAGTTCGAAATTCTTTAAAATATTTACTATATGTTATAATTTATCTGAAAGCTCCAAAAGGTTTTGTGAGGGTTTTCTTTTAATTTTAATTAATTCGCGATTCATCATTTATTTTCCTTTTATAAAAATCGACTTTTTTATTTAAAAAAAACTTGGATTCTTATAACTTTAGGTATTATTATACAGCCTTTAAAGATGTTGCTCGATGCATAACTTTAAAATCTCTAAATGGTGCAGTTTTAAAAATTCGGCAACGTACTGAAGAATCCTAATATAAAAATCATTTGCGGTTTCGAAACACTAGCTTTTAAATAGAGCAAGTCATCCAAGTAACGAATTAATAATTACTATATAAGGTTGTAATTGAGCGACTGCGAAGAAACTTATATATTTAAAATCAGCGAAAAATTCTTCATCTGAATTGATAAAAATTAAATTTATAAATTTAACATTCGAAAATATTTACAGATCGTCTAAAAATGCCACTACTATCTGACTACTATCTGACGCCCATCTGTCTGCATTGCAAAACATCTGCTCTCGTTCAGAAAAAATTCTCGAAATGAACTTTACTTCGAATTACTTTGAATGGAAATAAAATAAGATTTTATAAATGGATTTTTACGGATTTCTGAACTATTTACAGGAGTATGAAAATATTTTTTTGAATTTCTGAAAAGGGAATTTTTTCTGCATGTAGCTGTCTAATTGTTGAGTTTTTAGGCCCTTAATTTAAAATACAGCCCTTTATTAATAAGCCTAGTACATTCATCGCCATGGCAACCCTGTATTTGCATTAACCATTTTTCTTTTCTTTGTGTTTTCGAAGAAATATTCTTTGGTTTGATAAAAATCTATGCTCTTATTGAATTATGAATACTTTTCCATTCTTTTAATTTAGGGATTTTAATTAATTTCTCAACTAATTATTAGAATTTTGAAATTTTGAGGGTCAGGTACGTTAGGAAAGGCCTTGGACAATCTTCACCTAGTACGTCCCGTAGTTTTTGCTAACTATGGCAGACACACACTGAGCGATTTGTTATTTTATTAGTATAGATGGATTAAAAGGCCTGTTAAAATCTTTTACATGTTGAATAGGATATGGATATATATTATTTGTTATTCTTTTGCAGCATCACTTAAAATAAATAATCGCAGTTTTCAATGACAAATTATTGCAAACTGCATTATTCAGGTGCTTTACGTGTTTTAAAGATTAAATAAGTCTTAATGCATCGAATATAAACTTAGATATTCAGACTTTCGAATCAACTAGCTTATATAAACGATATTTCAGAAAAATGTGTTTTAAGCGTGTTACTCGTTTTTCAACGAAACTGAGTACTAGGATAATATGTCATGTAAATAAATATAAGCTAGTACACAACAATACTTTCAAATCACTAGTGTAAATGCCCGTCGTAAGACGTGGGGTAGAAATTGTGTTTTTCATCTAAAAGTAAAAAATAAATAAAATGGAAATATTTAGATATGCAACGTTCGGCTAGTTTATGTTGTAATAAATACACTATTGGCTATTTACAACACTTTTGGATAAACCAGGCTGTCCAATTAATATGCCATAATGAGTTAAAATTTCTAAATAAAAGAAAAAATTAAAAAATATGGAATAAAACTTAGTCTAAAGTTACTTAAAACATCTAATAAAAATTTAAAAAGTTTGCTGCAGCTATTGAAATTTCAGCTACTTGCCTAACAGCATCCAGTTTTTTATCTCTGACCCTATTTGTCTAACGTCCTACGCGGTACTATTTAAACGGTCGACCCATTCTTTCAAGAGATGTCTCAACATCTGCCATGTTGTTGCTTAAAAATTATTTATAAATAAATTTTATACGATTCTCTTATATCATTAATTGATATTTGATGGTAAATTACATGAACAAAATTACATCAATACATTTTGGTTTTAAAATCTATTAATAATATGCATTTATTTTACTCCAAAATTTCTTATTTACTTTATAAAACTCACCTTACTTTAGTTAGTAGACGGATAATTTTGCATGAAACTAATAATTTAGCTTAGTTGTAATTTGTAATCCTAAATATAGAGGGCAACACCATTAGAGATTTTTGGACAAACAAAAAATGCTATGCTAAATTTATAAAAAGGTTTTTCGACTGCACAAATTATTGAAATTCTGTTAGTTTTTAATCTTTCATAGAAAATTGTATTGAACAGAAGGGATTTCAGGTAGAAAGTATTTGTGTTTAGGCAAATATGTTTTCTCACACACATCTCAATACGAAATTAAGGCAGACGTGGTTGCAATTTATCGGATACTGGTAAGATGGATAGATTTGCCTCGGATTCGTTACACTGTGTTTTATTATACAGATATTATAAATATGTATGTGAGCACATACATTTTACAAATTAAAAGTAACAGCACAAAAGGCTATGGATATAAACATTGCCTCCTATGAGTAGCATTTATGTTATTTAGAATGCAAAAATGATTTTTTAATACTTTGTACGTGTCTAAACTCTAAATGTATTATAATATTAAAACACTGTACATATCTTGACGCATCCTAGGATGTCTAAGATTTTTATCCCATAAAACAAAAATAAACTACAGAATCTCAAACTACAAGAACAATTTATAAAAAATTACTAAAGCAACCTTTTGAAGTTAGGTTTTAAGAAGAAATGAATATATCATTTGCAAGTTTCTTTGCTAACACTCATTTTTAAATTGCTTAGAAAATGAGAAATTTTACATAGAATAGAAATCAAGAATTGTAGAATTCTTCCAATATCTCAGTCCTTTCAACTCCACAGGTTTTCCTCCCCATCATAAAAGTATTCAAAGACTATTTTATTATTTAATGGGGATAATAAAAGGGAAAAAGATTTAGGTTTAACCTTCCCAGTACCGTGAATTGATATATCCATTTACTAATCTGTAGGTATCATTGCGATAGAAGTATTATTTAATATAATATATTTCTGCAAATATAATGAGTTTTTTCAAAATTAAGCTATGATATTCCTATACGTTATTATTTCTTTATACCATAATTAAAAAAACATCTTTCTTTAGCATTCATAAATAAAATAGAAAAATCAACACTACAGCCTTGCCCTTTTGCTCGTGGTCAGAGAGGCTTAAACAGACTTATATTGAACAAATGAAATAAATTACCACGGGATCGTTCAATGTTGAACAGATTCTCAAATAAATTAAAACTGTAATTTGAAGACAAAGCAATTCTTATGAAATTATTTCAGACTGAAAGCAGCATGCTAATTAAAAAATATTTTAATTCAATAACTGGAATCGAAGAAAAGTTAGTAAACTAATTTAATTGAACCACTTAATACATTGCACAGCTAAATCTAAATCGCAAGTTGTTCTCGAAATGCAGTTTGATAATAATATGGTTCTAACGCAAATTTGAATAGTTGAAATGCTTTACTGGTATCATTATGATGATACACAAGCAGTTACTCCATTAAAACTAGGTACATAACAGTTAATATAACTTGCACTGAAGATATTAAATATAATCCATATCGTTTTCAGTTTGCAATATTGATATGCTTCACACATCTGTCATCTATCACCATTCGATTTATTATTAGGAAGTTTAATAAAGTATACTTAAAGTCTGAAACAAAGAAACAAATTTAAGTACTATTTAAACATATACTAGCTTAATGGCAATCGGATTTCAATTGCTTGAGATATTCCTATTCTGAAAGGGGCAATACTATCTTCAGTTATCCTTAATTCGTTCTCCTTAACATCTAGTTTTATAAAACACCTATAAGCATATTTATATTAAAAAAATATACTGAATAACGTGAACTCTGAAATAACGTCACTTCTATGCAAATGAAAGTAAAATTTGCAGTTTTCTAAAAAAAATCATCATCTTTGAAATAACGCCACTTTCAGCTATTTAAAATAAAAATGCATTTTCCCCCAAAATTTATCGAAAAATAGGCTTAAAAAACTGTGATGATTCTCATTTTGACAATTTTCCGCTGCTTTTTTGCATTGGAAAAACTAGACTGCAATAATTTAGATATATAAAGCAAATTTTAGTAAATTTTATAAGCAATATCTCGGTAATTAATTTAAAATTTAGAGCTATTTTTACAACCAGGAATTAGTATCATATCTCCTAAATTTCCAGGTTTTGAGTACCACTGTTTCCAAATTTTAATATTGGTTTTATTTAGTTGAAAAACTGTTATTCACTAAGCAGCTATTTTTAAAATTGTTTTCAAAGATAAACATTAGAAGTAATTTATCGTATTTTAGCTTGCTTTTTATCGCATACATGAGTCATTCATGTAGTATAGTTGAGTTATATTTTAAGCTTGCTTTTTAACATACACATAAACCATTCATATAACATAATTGAGTCATATTTTAGTATATAAGATGTTATACTTGGCATATTTTGTGCATCCTGATGCCTAAACTGTTTTTCTAGAGCTACCAATACTCTGGATTTTTAATTATCACTAATTTTAATTCAAAATTATGATTTATTTATTACACACTCTTAAAAATATCGTTATTTTTAAAGACTATCTATTTTCTGGTCAATGAGAACCCTTTACGGGCATTTATGTGTCGTTTTCATTTTTCAGAAAACAGACAATCTTTAAAAACAGAAGTAATTTTCACGCTATTTTTAACGGTGCAGATTGTTCTGTGATTAAATAAGATGATGATTTCAATTCAGAAATAGTTTACTCAGATGAGACTTTTAGATGAGACTTTATAAAATTTCGTAAAATTATAAATATAAGTAAAATGTAATTTGCCAAGCTATTTGAACTACAAGTATAAAAGAAAAAGGCATGATTTTATTGATTTGCACATTGATACAGATTACAATATTAAGCTGTTACATATGCTTTTGAGTATGCTTATACTTCCATGTATGCTCATGTCGCCTATATAGAATGATTAAATGAATATATCTAAAGCGCCACAATCTTTTATTCAAAAAATGATTCAGAGGAAGAACTGCGTTTTAAATAGCTGATGGCAACTGTTTCTATGATTTTCCTAACATGCAATATCAATATGATGCAGTTTTTTAATTCTACGACCGAAACATTTGATTTATTATAAGCTATATTCTTTAAATTATTCCGTTACCACAAATCACATGGATTCAGATTCTGTGAATGTGGTTTCCCGGAATTAATCAATGGAATTTTGCAATAACAAATTGTTCGCATTCTTAATGAGAGACGTCAGTGCAGATGAACGTCCCCATCATAGAGGTGTTGAGTGTAGCAGATCTTTTAAGAAACAAAATAAACCATGTTTTCTGCATTTTCAGAATACTATATGCAATATTCAGCACTTGAAGTACTGACTGTGCACTACCGGAAAAATATGTCAATAATATGACAACGGTCGTCATAAAGTCTTCAAGTATTGTTGTATATAGGTCCTTGACAAGAGTTAAGTTAAATTTTATTATTTTAAGTTTTATTATTTTAAAATCTTAAAACAATTCTCCGAATTAACTAGTGCAGACATTTGTGTACGGCGCACATTTTAAGCTTCTAGAGTCTGCAAATAGCAGCACTAACAATACTGCAGTTTATTTTTTTAAAGTAAGCAGCATCAATTCACTTCGTAGTCATGATATAAGCTCAAATATTCCCTGCCCGCAGTCTTTTTTTATATCATCAATTTCGAATAATTCGCAGATCAGTTATATAAGAATGGATCCAGGATAGTGGAATGATGTATTTTTGAACATGTTTTCTTCCATTTGCCTGTACGCATGAATATCATTTTCGCTCATTTGATAGACGCGACAGTTTTTTCCGATTTCATTCTTTATTATTACAACAGTACGTTTTAATTTTAGAAGTTTTAGGTTTGATGAAGTGTATGACGTTTTTTCTATATTCCTTTAAACGTCCTCTCAACTTCTAGTCAAACTTTCTGAACTATATTAATTTGCAAACTCTAGAATGGCTCAATTGAGATGTTATGCATATAAGTATTGGTCATCATTAACTCAACAGTTTCATTTGCAGAATGCTCCAAGTCAGGCCAAGATTAATTATAACACTTTGCAAAAATTTGTAGAATTAATACTCGATTGATCGATTTATACAGCAATTCCTAATACCCTGAAAAAATTTTAAAAAAATAAAGTTTAAGAAAAAACTTATAAATGTATGTCAAATACCCACTTAAAATGATTTTCTCATAAATCCATTACTGCAAAAAAGTATCAAAAGTGGCACTGTTTTTAATTATTTCATTGTTATTGTCGTATTAACCTTCCTACCCTGAATGGGTCTAATCGACCCAGTCCTATAACGCGTTTCATTCGATTCAAGCCAGAAAATTTTTCATAAAGTAAATTAAATATATAACACAAAGATTTAAGTGGAATAAGTATGTTAAATGCATTTAAATAAAAATTCTGGTGTGAAATATTTTAATCAAGTTTGAGTAAAATTTCAACAGGGTAGGAAGGTTAAAAGGCTGAATGTAGTATGACAGTGCGGAATGTGTTTATAAAATATAGAAAGTTTTTATAAAGAGTAGACTTCAAAAAAGAAAATTTAACTGAATAATAAATAATGATTTTATATAATGATTTGCGTAGCATTTGACTGTCATCGGTTACTTTAGTACATTTTTACATCGATACCTGAGATTTACACTCGTTTAAACGTAACAATGGCTTTTTAGTTGTTAACTAAACTTCTAAAATTGTTCTTGGACAACTTGTTTTGTCTTTGATTTTAGTGAACAAAACTGAAACTAACTTAGCAGCAGTTAGGTGCTTCCCTAGTTCCTATGTCATATTTCTGAATAACAAACTTAAATCTTCAGAAAGCTACTACTTTCAAGAATAGGATTTGATGTTCCACGCAATCAATTCTATTTTAGAACAGCTTTCTTCATTGTTAATCATGCGCAACTGACTTTCTTCACTCTTTAGTCGTCTGAACCATTTGTATGATCATTTTTTACGTGGTGTATCTTCACTAAAATCTTTTTTCAATATTTGATAAATTTTTGCCGTTTTCCTGATAAAATACATTTTGACAAAATTACTTCATCTTCCAAATAACTCATTTTCACAAACAAAGAATGTTAAACGATTACAAAAACAACTGCGCCTCTTTCTGTTACTAGTGAGAAGTGCTGTTTTGCGAAAATTCATATAATTATTTGCTCTAGCTCACAGAGACTTCTATCCTGGAAACTTTTAGATAGCATTATAAAACTGCTCTAAAATAAACATTATTCATGAAATTTGTTTGTAGATGCCTTAAGAAGAGAATTTTCTTTATTTGTGACACAATATTTCAAGAGCTGCTCTGTTGCCTAAATTTCTTTAATGTTCTCATTTAATGCAGTATTCCGTCACAGACGGCGAATTTTATCATCTGGTTGTTTTTCTTCGTAGTGTAATTTCTATGAAACATAAATATATTTGATTATTATTTTTTTAATAATTTGACAATATTAAAATTTCTGGTTTATTTTGTTAGTTTTGAAGGTTTCCTGATGCATGGAAAAGCAATTTGTATTGCTTTTCTATCTGTTTTTTATATTTCTTATTTTTTTCGATTCAAGGATTTGAAGCATGAAGCAAGATTTTGAATTAGGTGTTAAGAAATAAATAGATGTTTAATAAAATCCTCATCAAAGCAAATCTACATTTTTAACGCAATTTTTTTTTTGTCTTATTGTGAAGAGAGCATATATGTGTATACCTTATTAACCGTTAAATGCCTTGTGTTACCTTACAGCAACATACCCATTTTAGAGCTTTAATGAATTATATAGCCAGTATAATACATTCTGAAAATGCTATTAAATCTATTTTCAATCAGCAGATGGAAATAATTGTGCTGTTTAAGAATAAAGATAGATTTATTTTCCCATTTATTACTACATGTGCTTTTATGTTTTGTTTGGAAGCTTGTAAAATACACAATTTTTTCTGCAGTGAGCAAGTAAAACTTAATCCTTATCAGAGTTCTTAAAATAAATGTGTTATTATATACGTTACATAATTTTATTTCGAAAAATTATTTTTCAATTAAAGCACAAAGTTGACGGTTGGCAACTAACTGTTGTTTTTAGCCGTAAACCATACTTTAGTCAAAATTAGATTTACTAAATAATTTTCCCGTTGTTTATTTAAGAATTAAAAGCCGAAAAGCATTTTCAAAATCAGGCATTTAATAGTTAGCTTTATAAAAAAATGAATGACGATGTATGGCACTTTTATTGGGAGAAGTTGTGAAAATTTTATTTATTTATATAGTTAAATAAAAATTCTGTTCCTCTACATCCTGGCATTACTAACATCTTTGATGTTTTAAAATTTGAAAACATTCATGCAATTACTATTATTTATAACATTATACTTTTATATTTATTGCATAGAAAAAAATTTGTTGTAACATTAATATATATTTAAGTATATAATAAATAGTAAAGTTTCTGTTGTTAATGTAGATGAAATTGTCTTATCTTTGGCAATTTTCTAAATGAATTCCTGCTATACGATACCTAAAAAGAAAATCACACTATCATTAAAAATTCAAATGCTCTTGAGACTTACTTAAAATGAATATTCCAGAGTAAAAGTTACAGTCTCATAGGAGGAAAACTACATAAATATTGAATATGGATAAAATAAAAAAGAACGTATTTCATGAACAAGTCTCATTGAATACATACAAGAATAATAATTTAATTGAACGGCTCTTGTAAAATTAAATATATTTTATCGATACATTTCTCACATCTAAAATGAGAAAAGTAATTTTAGAAATTAATATTAAAAGATACTTTATGAAGCATATTTAAAACATTTTAATGCAGAAGAGTGACTTTAAACGAAAGATTTACTTTAGCGTGTTCTTTTCGTTAGATTGAAATGTATTATATATTTTTAAAGAATTTTTGATGATATGTAGGAAATATCTTTGACTGGTTTATGAGATTTTATTTCTATTAAACTAAAAGATGCATGAAGATTATTAGTTATATTATAAATGAAGACATTTTTATAGCGAAAAAAGTAGGAAGAAATGAAATTTGTTTTCTTAAGTTTTGTCAGAATGCAACAAATTATAATTTAAGTATTTACATGCATATGTTTTTTGTAAGTAGATAGGTAATATAAAACCAAATTATTTTTTCCTTTCTCATTCAATAATCCATAGCAGTGGTGGTGAACATATGACACGCGTAGCTAAGCTTTAAAGCAAAACATAATTTAAGAAAGGAAAAAAACTTATAAAAGGCACAAATGGGAGCGTGTTTATACCGCATACAGCTATTTCGAAGCCTCTAAGGCTTCATACTCAGTTCTGAAAAATTAAAATGAAAACAAAAACAAATTAAAAATGTGAATTAAACAAGGGAGCAACGCAGAGAGCCAGAGAAGACATAACTCGCAGCTCGAATGTTAACGGCGAAATGCGATCCATGATTGAGAAACAACCGCACAGTCACCTCTCGCTCAGACGAGGAGACTAATTAGAAATGCTACAGGATATTTGTACTCTAGTGAAAGTCCAAACAAAGACAAGAAACGATAATAGTGTGGAGAAGAAAAACGAATAACAAGAATGGAAGCCATATCTTTGAAAACTTACACTGTTGGCTGAATTCAAATAAATGAAAGCTTTTTAATGTTGACGTAAGCAATTTGAGTTTAATTTTGGTATGTGTGTGTGTTTATTTGCCTATAAAATCTAATTAAATAATATTATTTCATTACATTTTTTATTACGTAGTCTTTCCATTGATATATATTCTTATGGTAGCAATTAAACCGAAAGCGGTGTCATGAGTCATGAAACCTAAAAAATACACATTTTTAAAAAGGTTTCTACAATTTTGGTTACTAGTATGAATTAGACAACCACTACCCTATGTATGGGACAAGCTAGAAAAGTGGGGAATGGCTTGTTAACGATCTTAAACAGAAATATATTCAAAAATAATACCTGGCATACTTAGTGGATTGTTGTAACCAGAAAAATAGAAAATTTTTCAGGTGCATCGTCCAGTAATCATTAAGCTTCCAATGGCTTTGTAATAACATGTGATAGATTCAGAGCTCTGTGTATAAAAATAGGGAATATAAAATATCTTTTTGTGAAAGCGGTATATGTCATCGATAATGAAATTCATCGGCGGATGTCAAGGATTGGAATACAGTTTTAAATGCCCTTGACAACAATAAAACAGTTACAGATGCTTAAGAGAAAAGGGGGGGGGGGGTACATCCGTCCACCTAAATATTCCACTGATGTCATTTTGTCTCCTTGTTTCCATAGTATGAGATGACGTTGCTGCGCATTATTCGAAGATCAGTTATAGATTTTTGATTGTTGGACGGAACATCGGATTAGCTATGCTAGTATCTGCTTACATTAGTCGACTACGTATGCACCATAATTTCACATTCCTGTATACATTGTACCTAAACACGTTAAATATGCCTTCTACATATTTCTACCAGTGTACAAAATGTAGTTGACTTAAAACCGTCTTCTCTTCGTTACGTTTTGAATTCCACTAAATGAATTTTAAAAAGACAAGTAAACACGAGAAAAAAAATTATTGGAAGCACATGCGTCCGTTCCTAGATTCTGTTTGTAAGATGAGATTAGTGATGATAGGAAGATTTTGTAACATTTAACATTTCACGAGTCGGAAATAAGGGAGTTCTAAAAGATAAAACAAATTTAGCCGTTTACCAAAAAATCACTGAAAATGGGATATAAAAATAAAAAAATAAATAAATTGTAATTTACATTTTTCTCTTTTTAAGATTATATTTTTATTTTTACTCATTTTCAGTATTTCTTAAAAACCTTTTCCTGCTTATGTTCTGCATTTGCTTCAAGAATCAAGTATAATTATTTCTATTAATATTTGCGAATAGTAAATGAAACTAAATAAAACGGAAACCATTTAATCGTAAATATGTCAACAAAGAACCAACTCCAAACTTTTATTTATTAATAGTCTTCGTCTTCGTGATACATTAAAAACTTCTAGTGTCAGCTGATTTTCTTTTCAACATTGTAAAAATGTGAATACATTTGGCACAAGTCTTAATCAAAATAAGTATAATTAAGTAAATAAACTGAAATTTCTCTTTTTATGTATACGATCAACTAAAACTAGACAAGTGTTTTTTTTTTTTTTTTTTTTTTTTTTTTTTTTTTTTTTTTACTACATGGATTTATAATGTTTACATGGATAGCAGTATATTAGTTTTGAAAATTTTTTTTTATTTATTCTTCCTTCTACGATTTTTTTCGTTTTATCAACTGAATTTATTTTCATTTATTGTCAGTCAAATCAATCTTTGAAATAATATCACACTCAGTCATTTCTCATTGTTTACATATGTACTGTTGGAAAGTTCGACAAAATAACCTTACAATATTTATTTCACTTTCTAATTGATGATTTATAATATTGATTGATTTATACTTTTATTTAAAACATGGTGCGTATGCTGCCTAGTTGCGTATATTTATTTTTACGTCAAGTAATATAAACAATCGCAAAATTGAAACTGCAACAACTGAAAAATGAAGAGACAAGTAAAATCTTGGAAATCGATAAAATTCTCTCCATAATCTTTCTTCATAAATCGGAAAAACACGTTCGGCTAGTTTTACTACAGCATTGCATTTTAGGGGGTATTTTGTGTGGAATCAATATCTGTAAGCTTTTCATCCTAAAAGGCTGTAAAAAAAATTAATTTTTAAAAACATTAAACGTCTAACATTAAAAACAACAACATATTTTTATTTTACTAAAAGCTAATTAAAATGCAGCTGTCATACATGATTTACAAAATATTCTCTAATATACTTGAACCTCACGAGCCTTATTTTTCAAACTGAAAGAATCTGTAAAGAATTTTTTGATGAAAAGAAATGATGTTATGTTAACGCAATCATGTGAAATATTTAAGTTTTATTAACCAAAATATAACTTGAAAAAAATTGTCTCCATATTTTCTGAAATGAACGGCTTCAAAACATTCGTTAAAAAAGAGTTAATCGGATTATTTTTTTAGTTTTTAAGAATGAAAATAACTATTTCCCGCTGATTACTACGTCATTTCCATATGGTTAATTTATGGTGTATATTATTAGCATCCACTATACATTTCTTTTTAAACTTTTTGCTTAACTTGTTTCAGTTTAAAATAAAAAAGTAAATATCTATGTTAACCATGCGGAGACGATAAAACATCAAGTATTTGTAAAAATTTTCATTAAATAATAGGAATTCATACCATAACTCAAGACTATTTTATTTCAACATCATAACTTGTTAGTTTTATTGTCTATATATGATATCATATTCACCCGCTCGGTTTATTTTCTTTGTAAGATGCCATATTTACCTACTTTCTATACTTATTATTAATACCATATTACCCATCTAATATTATTAATAAATACTTGAGAATTTTTGTTTAGTTTCTAACGTGACGTTATACTCATGTCTTTTTTTTTTTTTTTTTCATTTTTCTTTTTCATTTTTTATCTTTTCTCTGAAAGGAAATTATTGAGAAGAAATCATAATTCACGATATTTTTTGGTGGAGGAGGGGGAATAACGAGAAAGAAGTACCTGTAAAATTTCAATTGATTCTGTATGGAAAATAATCAAATTTTGTATTATTAAAAAATATATTTAAATAAAATGAATGAAACATAGATAAAATTTCTTTTTCGGGTTAAAATCCATCTATATACAGAGGTAGAACAAACAGCATTAGTTCATCCGTTTAGACATTGACTTCATTCAAACTTTCACATATCGCATTTATACTGTTATAAGCATTCTTTCAGATAATTATGAATTTTGTTGATATAAACAATCATTACGCGACCATTATTTGCGAACTGCTCAGTGAAACCGTGAATTTAAGTTTCACTACGATGACACGGAATTGCTCAACTTTAAAATACCGCTCTATGACGTGCGCAATTTCTTCGTCGTCTTATATTTTCTGTATCACATGACGTTAATAATATTTCCACAATTTCACGAAATTAGACTTTCCTTTCTTTCAATGTAATTTTGTTAAAGCGTTTTTTTCCTATTATTTTAATTCGCAATTTAATTAATTTTTTAATTAATTGTCATGCATATAATTTCATTTCATTTTAAAAATTAACGGAGATCAAATATTCATTGATACGAAAACGTGGCAAATTTCTAATTTAGATTTTTAAATTGATTAAGTGCACTCGTAATAGTGTATGATCAGATTTTTAATTAGAGTATGCTTATGCTTGTTCTTTTTTGTAGGAAAAGATAATTTAGATTTTTATTTTTTAATTATGAGAATATAATTAACTATTCAAAATTCCAAGTATTCACTTTTTTGAAATGCAATTATAAATTTGCTATTTTCATTTCGAGTAAAATTAATGACTTATAGAAACGTATTAGATTGTTTTTCTAAATTTAATATTTAATCAAATAAATGGCACTTAAGGTTTTCTTCACGTGGAAACATAAGAACACAAAAAGTGGCTTTCTATCAGTTAGTTATCAGTTTTTTAAAAATCTATATCATAGAAGTATTTTTTGGAGGTCTAATCCTCCAAAAGACAAGAAGGTCATCTATGTCTCGATTTTGGATAGCATGGCAGATCTCCGAGATTTTCCATAGCTCTAGCATCAAAGGCCGGCATGTGGTTTACAGGATGGTTATGGTTATTGCTCTTCTATAAAGGGGACTTCCCGGTTGAAATTTGAATGATTATTCTGGTCTGTGTTATGTTGTGCCCTGTGCAACAATTCAAGCATGATCGCTTTGTGTTATTTTACTTTACAGACAATGATTTTGATAAGCAAATTGATTGGTTACAACAAATTTTTATAGTGAAGTTTTTTTTTTTTTAAGATTTTTCCTTTTTGACAAATTAGGAAGATGGGGGATTTATGTAGAAGCATGAAGAGAAGATTTACTGTACATTTTTTCTGCAAACCTTCCAACAATCACCAAATATAAGGCAGCATACAAAACAGCGCAACACGTTCCTGTGTTCTACCCCTCAGTGAGTTTTCTTAAATAATTCAACCTATGAAAATAAAAGTTACTTCTTAATCCAACAACTCAGCAAGTAGTAGAAAAAAGTTCCATTGTTTGACACAAGTTGGGAATCATGACTTCAAATACAATCTCACGATTTGGAAATATGTAGTGGCGAAATATGGTCACAATCGATATTTCCCAGTAATGTGCTTGTCCAAGACACTGAATTGTGAATTTTGTGCATGTTAAACTTCCGAGTTTGTTGTTTGCTAGAAAGAAATTTACTGTGCTAAATTAATCCTCAAGATCAAATTGTGACATAACTTACAAGCTTCCTCATGTGTTCCCAATATGTTGTCAATATATATATTTATTCTACTTTCCCTTTCGTTTCACGTTTGATGTTTGATTGTGTCATCACATCAGCTAGTATCAACTGTCTTTAAAAAATGAGTACGCATCTATTTCTCCAAGTTATTCAATACTTCAAAGACTTAAAGTGTAATACATTATGTGTTATCGTGTTATCGAATGTTATTCTTAAAAAGAAATCTTTCACTGTATATTGATATTTTTTTTGTCTTCAAGTTAATGGCAAGTCTTCATATTAGTGATATTATTAATCTGTAATTTTCATGGGGTTTTTTTTTTATCAATAGGGAGGTTTCATGGAGTCAATAAGAAATCTTTCATGTGTCTTTCGAGAGAACTAATCATCTAAAATGTGTTGGTCAGAAAATAATTCCCTAAATGTTTTATCAAGTAATCATCTGCCAATCACTTTCCGTAAAGGATTAATGTGGTGTAGGAAACTTCTTTCTAAGAAACAACAAAATCAGGAGGCCAAACTTTGGGTTACCAGTTTACCTCAAAAATGATTTTAAAATATTAGATGTTTTTAAAATACTAAATGAAAATCTATTTAATTGTGAATATTTTGATACCTTATTTTTATCCATACAACCAACCCATTTTTATCCACTGTGTGAGATTTATCAGTGCAATTACCAACATAAATTTAAACTAAATGATTTTTTCTTCATTTGTCTGTTTTTGTATTTCAGATAGAGATTTAAACTTTCTTGATATAGAAAGAAAATTTCTTTCTGTATGAAAATGTGTTACATTTCATGTCTGTATTATATTTTATACAATACATATCAATAAAAAATTACATTAAATGTAATATTAGATGTATCTAAAAATCCTTGCGCACTCTTATGTAAAATTTTTAAAAATCGTAAAAAAACTGGGGGAAAATATCAATATTTAAAAAGGTTGTAGCGAATTTAAAAAATATTAATTAAATTTGCAGTTACATTTTTAAAAAATCTTCTTTAACATGAACATTGATTTGAAGTAAGTTCACAATTTGAACCATTTATTTATTTATTTATTAAAGTTAGACTGCTTGGACTCGGAGACAAAAGTGCCGATCGAGACCTTATTTTCCTAAAGCATTATTCCAATTCGTGAGTCAGCAACGGTCCGTTGAAGACGGTCTGTTCGCCTGTTGCGAAATTCAGCAGCTGTAAAATAAAGGATCGTCTTTTTTTGCAGCTTGCTCACTGTGAGGATTCAGGGGATTTAGTGATAACTTCTATTCCTGTAAGTTCGAGTTGCATATGAAAAAAAATTTGAAAGTAGATGAGCGTTTAGAATAGCAGCATGTTTTTACTAATATGCTTATTGCTTAGAATTTGTCGAATATTCGGGATTAGCAAAAAAAGTAGACAAAGTCTTCTGTGAAAATTAGATTTTTATTTAGAGTATATTTATACACAGTTCTTTTTATGGGAAAACATAATTTGTATTATTTTTTAAGTCAAAGTTATGAGAATACAATTCAATATTTCATATATTAATTATTCATCTTACCAAAATTTCAGTTATAACTTTGTCACTTCCATTTACCACTAATTTTATCAATTATAGTAACATATTTGATTGTTATTCTTGTTGAAGTATTTAAACATGCAAATAAATGGTGACTTTTTTTTCATGAGGGGAGATAGGATCAAACACAAGAAAATTTTAGCAGTTAAATTGAAGCTTTTAAAATTTATGTGCATATTCTTTTGAACGTGCGAAGGATGGGAAAGTATATGTCACCCTTACAAGAGCAGAAATCGTGGAGTACCGGTTGAGTTCGTACACACAAGGAAATAAAAAAATCGACATTTTAGTACCAGGATTTTTCAAAGTGTTATTTGGCTTGTTTAATGCAAAATATTCAAATTTAGTGACAACCACCTCACAAAATTTCTGGTACTAAACTGTCTAATTTTTCCTTAAATTGCTAATATGTACTATCCCTGCGTACGGAATTGAAAGAAGATATAAGATGTGATAATGAGTCACATGCGACTATTTTTATATTCTGTTCTCGCCAGTATTTTCCTAATAGAAATTTTCAAATATGTTTCTTTTGCAAATGTTGTCAAACTGATTGCTAAGTACTTCGTATTTCTGAAAGTGGTGCCAATTGGAATTAAAAACCATTTTCCTGTGGCAGACCTGAAAACTGCAATCCGATACTCTCGAGGTTCATGAATGTGATTGTTAAAGCGTTTAAAAATTTACGTAATGCTACAGTATCGTATATAAATAGGAGATTCTAGTGAACTTTTCAAACCCGTAGAATGCGACCTGCTACACCATAAATGAATTGTGGTATGCAGGAAAGAATACAAGTTTTTAAAATGATATCACATAAAATTAAGAGTATCACAAGTATCATATTTATGATTACAATTAGACCACTATAGTGTTAAATGTGGATAATAAAATTTGTATCGTGATTAGAGTGTTTTAGTTTATTTATTAATTATCGCCATTGTTTACGTTGTTTTTTTCACTATCATTAAGATTCTATTTATTCTCCTCTCAATTCAATACAATTCTTAGAACGAATGGTACTGCCTTTAACACACTTTTGAACTTCAACTATTACTATCTTTATCACACTTGAGTTATGATGTCATAAGCCAATTCAGTGTTCACTTTCGAATCGTAACGCTGAACCATTTCTTCAATTTCAACTTTGAAAATATTACGGAGAGAGATTTGGTGAGTGTGATAGGTATCTGAAGAGTACAACTTGCTTTCTCGCCAAAAATTTCTGCAGAGGGATGAACTTGTTTACCGGTGCGATGTCATGCAAGAGGCCCTAATTTTCACCATCCAGAGAATCGTGCCTCACACGCCACATTCATTTCAAAAATCAATGGAAGACATCTTTGTAGAATGTACAAAATTTGATTTTCTTTCATTTTATTTCAGTGACAATAACGTACACAGATGCTTTATGGAAATTACTCGTACCAAGTCAAAAATATAAAAAAAAATGAATGCGACCACTTGATACGCATGGATCATCGTTAGGAATCTTGTCTTTTTTGCAGGGATAGCACCACCTGTAATTTTTTATGAGCGGAAATCCTGGAACTTTTTTAATGCCCTGTGTAAGCTTATAGATGTTCGTGTTACAATAGCAATTTTTCACATACCTTCTCTCATATGAGGAAGCAGATTGCAGGTGTACAACGACTACAGATTTCAGTTCCGGACCGCTTAATGCAATTTCTCGTTAAATTACTTCTTTTAATTTTAACTATGTACAAGCAAGTGGCTTTAAACTTGTTATTTAAACCTTCATACAAGCAAAAATATAATAATATCAAATGTGGAAACTTAGCTAGTCATTTTGTAATATATTTACTGCCAATGGCTAATTCTACATCAAAGGTTTGAATCAGGAATGCATTAATTGGATGAGTGATATTAGAAAACATATATTTATAAGTAGGAAATTTCTTTCTAACACACAAGGCACTACGTAATCACATAGAAAGATTAGAATAATTCGATGACAATCTGAATTCATTGTGCTATTTTCCCATCCATTTTTTTGTATAACATTTTAAAAAGTAGAGATCAAAATCGAAAGAACTCATTAACTAACACCAAACTGTCTCCTTTGGAGAATAGAATGGCTGCTTTTGCGTGATCTCGTGCATTTCTACTCGTCCATATTTAGAGATAGTGGTCATTCTGGTGTTTGTGAATCGTAAAACTGGATTCATCCATCCATAACAGTTTAAACAACCCTAGCATTTCATCAGCAATTTTAGACAACGACTACGTGGTAAGTGTTACTTAACGTACGCTACCTGCCAGTAAAAGGTAATAACGATGGCTTTGATTTGTAGCAATGCATTATATAAGATATTCCGTAGCGGAACTGGAGGTAATTCTAAATGCGATGCCACTTTACCGACGAATGACTTGTAGTCTTATATGCTACTTAGCAGTTCCACATGCTATATTTTCCTTTTCGAACACTATGTAACTGACGCGAAAGTTCATTAATTATGTTTTTCTCCTAATGGATCATCATTTATCTTGTGTTTTTCTTCAAATCGCTTCCAGATTTCCAGATTATTGTAGCACATTCTTTCTTAATGGAATAATAACTTGCCATTAATATTTTCGCTTGACAATCTGAATATTTTAATACAAGCACTTAATTCTAGAATACGAGACGCAAATTTTGCCTTATTTATGACGCAATTAACTTTTATACACATTTTTACTTGCCAATTTCCATTTTCATCACAAACTTTCCTTTTTTAGATTGTTTTTGTGGTTGGAAGTTTTGAAAAGAATTATTTTGCCAAATTCATATGTAACACCTGCGCAGAAGCTTCTACTATGTATGAAAATTTCTATTGAATTGAATAAGGAATTCACCAAGTAATTGATTCTTTTGTTAATCATATTTATTTTCATACGTGTACAATAAGCTTTAGATTTAGTGCCCGCTATTCGCGCAATTTGGAGCGAAAGTAAAAACTTTTTTGTTCTTATCCCTTTGAGATCTGATGGTAGAATTTTTTACCACTTAATTTTAATTCCGAAATGTCACACTGGCACTGGAATATTCGATCGTATTTATTTGAAAAAGGTTGGACGCATTTTTTCGTGTATATCATAAACCAATTTTTTTTTTGGGGGGGGGGGAGGAAATACTGGTGCCAATGTGACTTTTTTAATTATGAAGAAACTTAACCACCACAGCTCAAAAGGTTAAAAAATTCCTAGTCCGTCAGGACGCTTTGAGTGCAAACTGTAGTTTTCTTTTTTTTCTTTTAATGGTTTTAATTTTAATGAATTTTAAAATTTATGCACTTTTCTGTTCATCCTGCATAAGAGACCTCATTAATGTAATAGAAACACACAATTCACATTTTTAATTTTATATGCCGTCTGTCAAACAGAGAATTATATTATAATAAAACTTTCTAAATAAATAATTGTAAATACAAAAGCCTTTTAAGTAGATTACCATTATAACTTAATGTTATATATATTAAGAAAGTAAAGAAATACAGGAAATCTAATTTTAATGATCCCTAGACACTCTTTTCGCATTTCGTTGAAATTTATATTTACATTTCGCGGCAGTTACTAGAACTATTTCCTTTTATAATATTCTCAATGATATTTCATAAAATCTCAATTATATTTTCCAAAGAAAATTAATAATGATGGCCTCTCTAGTGAATATCTCAAAAGATATACTTTTATGCACAGTTACATAAAGATTTAAGTTGCCAAAAGTACGGAGAAATATAATATAATAAAGAAGGAAAAGGAGTTGATAAATGCCATAAGTTGATTTTCTCTAAGCACAACTTCTTGTGTTTTATTGAATGAATATATTTATTACAAATTATTTTATTTTTTAAAACATTGTGTAATTTAAGAACAACAGCCTTTTATAATTTTTTATTGTTTTTCAAAATTATTTAGAAGAAAATCTTTTACAATTAGAAATAGGTTATAATTTTGTAGTACAAATTTAGACCACAAATGCTTTAATAGGAAGGTTATATTTGTATAAGTCATTTTTTTTCATTTTTTGCACCGTTGAAGTGTTTGAATTGTTGCTGTAAAGACATTCCGTGATTATGATTCCTTACAATCTTTTTGATTGCTGAACGTAACGCTATTGTAATATTTTAATTTGCTTTTCTCAAAAGTTAATTATCTTTTTGGTCGGCTATTTTCCTCGAGAACTTTTTGTCAGCTTCATGTATTTTTATTTAAGAGAAAAATAATCGTGCATTTTAGGAGTTTATACCACCTCTCGTCCGCCTCTCCAAAACATATAATTTTTATTGACGAATTATACTTTTCCTGCTCGCAAAATTAAAGCAAAATGTAAAAAAAAATGACATGTTTAATCCACTGGACCGACATTTTCTCAAAACGCAAAGTTTTAAAAATACATGTTGGTATAAACTCCAAAATATTTCATGCCCTTTCTTAATTTACTGGCCAAATTTGATTCTTATTTATTTCATTCGGAAAAATGTCACTCGATGTGAATTCACTGGTCCCACCAGAAGGTACGATAAGGCGTGTTATTCATAATTCTACAAACAAGCATTTATATGCATATATATGTGAAAAATAATTAATATAATGCAACAATACCAAAATTAATATCTCTTTTTATTAAGCAAAAAAAGAAAAAACAATCGTAAAAAGCATGTTAAATTTAGGTCAAATAAGTAGATCTACCTCAATGCTTCAGCTAAATTCTAATTTTTAATTAATGTGACTTTGTTATTTATAGTAAAAGGGGAGTGATTAGAAAAGATTTTTAATTTAGTGTTTCTCAGTTAAGTCATTCTTATGGCTTCATGCCTACTTGAGGTTTCGAAAGAAGTTCTAAAAGGAAATTCATTTCCGCAATTTTTTTTGTCAGATTCAAGTCACTTGTCAGAAATTAAAATGCCATTTTATCTCGTTGCATCGAAACATACACAAGCAAATAAAGTATGTCGGGAATTACATTTTTATTATTTCTAACATGTATTCGTATCAGCCTCTTAAAACGTTTTGATTATTTTTTTAACTTAACAAAATTTAATAATTATAAAGTTTTATTAAATCAAGAATTTTTTAATTAATTCTTTATTAATCTCTAAACAAACAAGGGCCATAGGGCATTTCCTTTTTGACCCTGAACCTTCACTCTTAAAACGAAAGATTGGATTTGGCTTCTCAGGAAAGAGCTATAATTTATTGAATCGTGAATGAGTTGTTTTTTAAATGCTTTACTCATCTTGATTTAGATTGCTTATTTAAATAACTCATCTTGATTTAAATTGTTTAAAAACAACTCACTCACTTGAGTTGATTCAACTCTGTATGAGAAGCTGCCTTTCAAAACGTGAGATGAGCGAATTTCGGCTCAACTTAAGTTATTTTTTGGCTTACATTTTAAGAGAGTTTAAATTACGCATGGACATTTCTTTACTAATGAAAAAATGAAAATGTGAAAAACAAAAATTTGTAATTCTATGTCGATTTACTACGTGATTTTCCATAATCTGAAGGGAATAAAGAGGAATTATAAAGCTTTTATTTTTGTGCGAAACCTTAAAAAATAACTTTTATTAATTAAATATGATTTATTCTAGAAACTAGACAAAGGAATTTATGATAAACATCTTATTGAATTGTCGATTGTTTGAAAAGAAGTTTAGTTATTGGTCCGCGGGACACATTTTAAAATAATTTTTATTTATTGAGTTAAAATTTTGAACTTTTTTGTGATTATTAACCATATTATTTGTAAACAAAATGAGATAGAACTTCTCATATTTTTTTCAAATTTTTTTAATTTAAAATTACTTAAAATAGTGGGGTTATTTTAAAATCGTTACAACTCAAAGTATTATTTTTAGAACTTAATTTTTTCAACATTTAAATAAACAGAAGTATCTGAATTATAATTTTGATTCAGCATTTTAAAAAATATTAATTAAAAAAATAAAAATATTTAAACAAAAATTTGAAAAAAAATGATGTAACTTTTTAAAAAAAGTCATACTTTCAAAAGTAAATATTTTTTTTTCAAATTTGCTGAATCAAAATTAAAGTATAACTATCAAAAAGACATTTTCAAGTTTGAAATAGTTATGTTTAACGGTTCTTAACTAATAACAATTTAAAGAAGCGATGTTGCTTCCATGACGATCATTACTTTAAGGTAATTTTTATAAAGTAACCAAAATGAGAAAAAAAACAATTTTTTGTTCTAGTTAAGATGGAAACATGATTTAAATGTAATTTTAATTAGAAAAAAAGAGAAAATTTTCTTTTAGAAAATTTCAAGATTTTTGTGTCTCGGAGTCTCTTAAACGATTTTGACTAAATTTCGTACCATATCTCTATTAATTACGAGAGTAGAATTGAGCTATGTCACATATTGGAACAAATTTGGTTAGTGGGTCACTTTGGATAAGTACGGGTCAGTTTGTTAAAGCCGAGTATTTGGCATTATACATTAAGAGTGCAATATTTGACAAAATATTCACTACATTTGGCAGAAAAAACGTTAAAATAATTTAAATATGAGAAATTAAAAAAACTCATTATGAAGAAAAATGCATATTCACAGGAATCATTTCCATGACAACCATTGATTACACCACTATCGTTACATCATTTTTTATTAATAATTTTAAACACACTCATTTTTTAAACACGTACTCAAGTAGCCGGTTAAGGCTATCACTGTTTGGGGACCAGGGTTAAATTCCTCATTTTCTAATCCAACACAGCTTAAATAAACACGATTTCTGGTTTAAGTATTATTTTAATTCCATATATAAAAAATATCATATAAACTTAACTCGTTACTCCCTGAAACTCCCTGCGAATTTAGGGCATTCAATTCGTCGCTAATAGGTATCTGAAAAAACACATCACCAAAATGCCTAGAATATTTTACAACGCTAATCTTAAAATTAGTCCCGTTTATTTTTTAACTTGCATTTCGACTAAATGAAAGTCACAGTCCCTCACGTCCTTATTTTTTTATCATCAATATTTGTAAAGTAAAACATAAATCGCTTTTAGGAATATTTTAGACGTTTAAAGAAGATGGGGGTTCTTTATAATGAATGATTGTATTTTTATGGGTATTTTAATGAAGAAAACGTTTTGAATGCAAAGAAACGTATCGGATTTTGTTCGTCGAGTTCCGATGTCTCATTATATAGCATTTATTTACTATTCGTGCATAAATGTATTAAGTAAAATAAAAGTACGCATTTAGAGGTCGTCACAGTTTGGCACAATCGCCGTATATAACATAATCCAACTTTAAGTAGAGGAATGTCGCAATCTTACTTAATTACAGTACACTGTGTCTGGCAACTTGTGAAATATGAAAATTTGCAGGCATGTTTACTGACAAGAAAACGAGTTCAACAGTCTCTTCTAGCTTCTTTTTTGCAGGACTGAATTTAATTTGTTTGTGGCTCTTTTGTTTCTAAAAGTATTCATTCATCAAATCCTGATATAAAGATTTAAAGCTATATAAATTATAAACCGGTATAAATTTTCTACAATTCTCAATCTAGATAAATGATTCCGAAAGAAAATAAATAAAAGTATTACATGAAGAGAGTTTTCCTTAAACTTGTTTTCTTCTAAAAGATCCCATAATGGACAAACGAAAAATAGCTTAAACCAAACAAGCTCTTAAATCCTACATTTACGTCTAGGTAAAACAAATTTAATGCAAAGCAAAAAAAATGTGAAAAACATAAAATAATGAAAAATGAAACTCTTATAGCAAAATTTTCATACTGTCTTTACTTTTCGTAGTTGATTCATATGTTTTCATGATTTATATATATGTATATAATATATGTATTTGAAATAAACTTTGTTAAGCGAAATTTCGAGGACCGGAATTTCTAGGCCCGGGTCCAGTCCAGGGTTTGGCCCAACACAATTTTTACAATTTCAACTATTTCGGAAAAAAAGTCAGATTTTTAACATATGATTAAGATTCATATAAATACTACTGAATACGCATATATTTTAAAGATGCGATGGGTTCGAAACACATAAAATAGACAATCGCAACATTAATGATTACTTAGATTTTTAGATTTTCATCATTCAAATAAGGATTCATTAAAAATTAATATAGTTTAGAATAAAGAAAAGAAAGAGAGGGTTAAAAACATAATAACTTTTGAAGCTGTATAGTAAAAAGTAGGTTTATAAAAATATTTCTCTATCATGTATTGAGGCTTTTTTGAAATCCAAACAAGTTAGTTTATGATACATTTCTGAATTCATTTCTTTTCGGAAACGCATAAGATTGGCAGATGTTCTTGTTCAAATGACATTATTCCTTTTTGATAAAAGTAATATATTTTTGACAAAATACTATCAAGGTTAGTGTTTTGAATCGAATTTTTGGAATCAACAGCATGGCAAAGGAGAAAAATCTGCAGCCACGTGACAAGAATCACTTCTATCTCGACAAGTCATTTATTTATAAAAAAACGAAAAACGCTATTTGATTCTATATCGTTTCAATATTCAGACTTGCCAATTTTATGCCTTTACAGTTAAAAATTAGCCGAAATTGTGTCAAAGTTTTACGTTGTTGAAGAGTGAATTTAGGAACCACCTTAAGATATATTTCCAAATATTACGTTAATAGAAGTTCTGTATCACTATTAAAACTTTTACAAAACATATTTCCTACCTTAAACATCCAGAGAACATTTAAGTGTAGTACCGGTCGACTAAGAAAAAAAAATGCAAGCCTCATCTCCGCCTGGCAAGAATCTGCTAAAATATTTTAAAGCCAGGTCAGACACCATGTAGTCCGATGCCAATCTCTACGTTGGACAAGTTACATTTCTGTATTGATGGTGTTGAACTAGCATCGGCTCCTGGTGCACATTTATACTTTTCCTTACGAAAGCTATATTCATTGACAATAACTTATTTTTTATCGGATTTGAACACATCTTTATATCAAGCTGGCAGGCCCGCAAGATTTTTCGTATCGGCCTGGCACATTTGAAAATTCGTCTACATTCCACTGGTCTGACCAAGCGCGAGCCCGTGTAGACCTCTACTGGAATTATTTTCAGTTGCAATGTAGGGAAGAAATGCGATTGAATTTTTTTAAGTACCAGATTTCCCATAGTGTATTTTGCAAAATTTAATAATTCACAATGAGAACTGTAGCAAATATTTTTTGCATAGAAAATGAGATTTGCGATGCTTTCCATTCATAAGTTTAAAACGATGAAGAAAAATTATTCAAATATTTAATAGAATAACTTTACGTTGTTTAAACTATTTCTATATCCTGAGAGATGAGAATTCTACCTCCCTAATGGTTGATTTTCACCTTTAAATTTTCACCATTAAATAAATCACCATCAGTGATATTACTCGTACTGTGGGCTACATTCCAAATTTAAAAACTTTTAGATCAGTTTGTTTGATCGCAAAACGAGTTCATTTTCAGTAGTTCTCGGGAAGTTATCGGATTTTTTTAGAAATCAAAATAAATCTGTTGAAAATATCGTTGAGGTGTCTTTATTATTATTACGGTTAATAAAAATAAAATACGTATTCACATCATAAAAAATTCCCCTGGAGTTCTCACTGAATAAGTAGAATGCGGCTCTGCTTTCTCATAAAAAAATATTTAGAGAAAACCAGACATTTTTCGTAAACACAAAGTTTCACTATGCATAATTTAGAAAAGATTATAATGGCAATTGGATGAATTCTAAAATATTCCTTAATGTTAACCCCATTAAATAAAATAAGTAGTCCTTTTTTAATTAGAAAGGGTGTTTCTGCTTTGAAAGTGAGTATATTTAAATGTTATACAATTAATTTTTATTTTTATATATAGATCGCATTATTACAAGGATCGACAAAAACTAGCCTTAGCTTTGTGTGGTGGAAAACGTAAAAGATACCATACATTTACTGCCATTTCTGTAAAAATGACATTGACAGTGAACTTACAACTCCATTAAATAAGTTTAACTATAGAAATTTTATTAGTATTAATAAAATAGCTTCAAAATGTAAAAACTTACCTCTTGGGGACGAGCGACACGTATGCGTGCCGCAAATAGGCTTAAGAATCGTTGTTCATTCCCACCAGTAAAATTATACTGTAAAATGTACCTTATTCAATCGCACCATTTTCTCGATTTAACCCTTTCCGGCGCACTACTCTTTAAAGTTGGAATTTAAAGAAAACAAAAATTAGGCAATCTATTTAGGCCTAGAGGAGTACACAGGTATTGTTTTGTAAAGATTGCACTAACCATTTTAATTATACAGCTGTTGCCGAAGTGGTAACCTCCCATAAGTAAAGCATTGATAAGCGCAGTGAGAAGAGCATTGCTGTGAAGCGCGTATTACAGTAAAACATTTTATCTATTATTTAAAAACAGTAGTTTGATCTCTGTGATGCTGCCATCTAGAACTCATAAGAAAGATTTAAAGTAGCCATTAGAGTAGTTTTGTGTCTCTAAACAGGGGAAAATGTAGGTGTTGCCGACCCGGCAACACTGCGCGTTAAGGGGTTAATAAGCCACAAATTTCTGTTTTTTTAAAACCGGTGACAATACAATTAAAATTTCATAAAAGGCTCCAGTCGCGAATCAGATATTTACTTTTAACATTAGAACCGCCGGGTATTTAAAACAAGTTTTACAAAAAGCGTTTCTCACCAGAATTATAATTTGAAGCTATTTAATTTATCTAATTAGCATATTTTTGTGCTACATAATTTTAACATATCTTATGAACAAAATTCTGGTTCGAATCGCCTATAATCAATCTGGCAGGGGTCATTTTGACCCCCAATGGCGGTTCTAGTGTTAAATATTTAAAGGCCAGAAATTGATTTAAAGTGACAAATAGCCATATGACTATTAATCACTGCACATTTTTAATTTTAGATATTAATTTTGTCGAATATTAAAAATATATTTGTTGGATTCTTCTGGAATATCAGGATTACAAAAAAATATATATTTAACCTCAGTCCATTTGACAAGGAGTAGAAATAGAGAGCCAACAAAAAATCAAAGTAAAATAACAATATTTGGAAGAACATTATAAAATAAATGCACGATATCATCTATCGCCCTATAGCATACAAATTTATGGATATTGTACAATATGTTTATTCATTTGTTTAGGAATACAGTGCTCAGCAAAAGTTTAGACACTGGTTTTTTTTAACCTTTAAATAAAAAATACGAACACTTGAGTTTTGCAAATGGCTATGCTTTTTTAAATATATTTTAAACAATGTAGGATAAAAATACTGGTTATAGTATAAGATAATATTTAATTTAACTGAAAAAAGCGAAATTTGCATATTGCAAAAGTTTAGACATTTTTTTTATTTTTTGCCAACTGTTCATGGAAAAATACAAATTTCTAAGTTATGATGACATATGTCTGAAGTATTTACTTATGCCTCGATACAGCATCAGTTAGTGAAGATGCCGCGAGCTAAGATTATTCAGTTAGATGAGGTAATTGAAGTCAGAAAGCCGAAATGGAAAGGGAAGACTGTTGCAGAAATTTTATTAACATTAAATCGTCCAAAGTAGTTTGTCTATGAAGTATAGTCTACAGATAACTCCTTTAAAACAAAACATAAACCTGGAAGACTTTATGTGAGGACAAAATGAGATGACAAAAGGATCCATAAACTAACATTTACACAAATAATGATTGCTAATCACATTAAAAGTAAGCCAGAACTTTCTATATTGACGGATATGATTCGTATATGATTTAAAGAAACAGGTAAATCAATTTGCATGAAAATGATAAAACAATCAGCTTTAAAATCTGGATACAAATTGGCCAGAATGCAATGTACTTGAAAACATACGTCATATGGACCCAAATGGTACGCTATAATATTCAGTAACGACAAAAAAGTGGAATTTGAAAGGCACAAAAAGGTGGGCATACTATTGGCAGGACTTGTGTAAAGATCCTGGGACTTTCTTAAGTCGACAACAAGGAGGTGACTTTTTAATGATTTGGTCCTCACTTTTCTTTAATGCTCGAGTATCATTGGAGTTATCCAATAGTTGCCAAGCAACACAAGACTACGTATATAAGTTGAAGATTAATTTTTAGTCATTTGGGAAACTTTTAGCTGATACAAAGTATGGATTTTTGCAAGATAATGCGTCTATTCATGTTGCATACAAAAGAAGAACTACTGATCTCAACTGACCGGCGGGCGTGTAGTTCTGATCCGGGCCCAATCGAAAACCTTTGTAACATCATATGCCGTAATGTTTATATAAAATTTTTCTATACTTTTCTGTTAATGACCTTCGATCTGCCGTTGAACATGTTTGGTACAAAATAGACCCTCAAGTGACGCAGCATTTATTTTCTTCGATGAAAAGTAACATTCTTGCACTAACTGCAGACAATGTGGGTGCAACTCGATTTTAATTTGTAGTTATTTTTCTGTAAATATAGAAATTGTTTATACTTTTGCCCCAATGTTAATTGCGTTTTTTTGCCATTATATGTTGTGTGAAAGGTAAAATTCAAAATTTATTATTTGTGGATAAAGGATAAGTCACAAGTAATGTATGACAGATGAATTAAAAAAATTCGGTACATACTTCTGAATATAGAAGCGTAATCGTTCATTGTCTAAACTTTTGCTGAGTACTGTAGTATTTATATTTATGGAAATATAGCGATTTTCGTTTAAAGTTCAAAACATTCTCTCATGTTTTTTATAGATATCATGCTCGATTAAATTTAAAGGCAGTTTAAAAAATGGCAAAATAAAGTAGAAAAAAATGTAGTGCAAATAGAATATAAAATATCAATAAATTCATGAAATATGAGCAAATGTATGAAGTGATTTTTACCACGCGAAATATAACAAAAAGGTTTTTTCGCATAACTCATTAGTCAAACATATGGAGCAACAAATTTTAAAATTGCAGGCAAATATCGTAAAAACTGAGGACAGTAGAGTGAGGTGATTTTTAGTTACTCGCTAAAACTAGCTGAATGAAAAGGGATCTTACACAAATTGTTATTTTTACGTTATCTGACAGCGTTCGGTTCAACTTTTTTTGAAAAATCTATGTTTTTACATTATTTATTATTTTATATATATTATTTTATAGTAAACTCTATAGAGCAACTCATGAAAAAATCCTATCAAATATCATGAAAAGATAGAAAGATATCAGTTGCTCCCTAAAAGCAGCTGAATGATAAGGGATTTTCCAAATATAGTCATTTTTACTTTCTTTTATCTTTACAAAAAGAAAGTATTGGATTCGTGAAACTTTTCGAACTCCAATTTTTGACGGATATATACATTTTACGTGTCAGAGAAGCCCAAAAACATGTTTTTACAAAAGATCTCTCTGTGAGTCTATCTGTATGTGACAAAGCATTTCTGGGAGCTCTATCTCAAGAACAAATGCACTGATTATGTTAGAGCTTGATATAAACTATATCTGACTAGTGTTTGGTGTATATCGCTCAACAGGTGACGTTGCTATGGTGCACTATTTTCTATTTCCTCGACAGCCACATCTCAAGAACAAATGCATGGATTTTCATAAAACTTTATATTTAGTTAGTACTTGATATAACATGAGGCTGATTACGTTTTGGTGTAAATCACTTAACAGATGGTGCTGCCATGGTGCATTGTTAATGATTATCGCAATAGCTCTATCTCTAGAACTAATGTACCAAATTTTCTAAAACTTCAGATACAGTTAGTCCCTGATATAGGTAAGTGTTTGTTGGTTTTTGGCGTAAGTCGCCCTATAAGTGGCGTTGCTATGCTGCATTTTTCACGGTTTTGCAATAAATGTGTCTCAAGAACTCATGCATGTATTTTCATCAAATTTCAGATTCTGTTAGTACCTGATAAAACATTGACCCTGATTATTTTTTGGTGTATGTCACCCAAGATGTGGCGCTGTTATGCAGATTTTTTTTTACAATTTTCAATAGCTCTATCTCAAACATTAATGCACGGATTTTTATCAAACTTCAGATTCCTTCATTTGCAAACACTTCAATGAGGATATGTTATTGATTTGCGGAAACAAGCATTTCGTGAAATTATAGGATATATAACCCTTGGTAAATTGTCTGGCAAGTAAAGAAAGTTAGAAATAGAAAGTTTGCAGATTCTGGTAACTATGAAAACACGGTAGATTCATTTTATTTCGGAAACAACTAATGCAGTACCCTTTTAGGAAGTTCTGAGCTAGTAAGAAAAATTCAGAAGAGGGTTTTTTTGTCCCTACGTAGAATCTAAAATATCGACTAAATTAGCAATCCACATTGCTTCCCTAATAGCATGCATGGTCACAGAGACATCACAGCAACGTCACTGTGAGTCACTTTGGTCACATCACATCTGTGACTCAAATGCCACCACTCAGTGACGTCACATTGTGACTGAGATATGATTTTCTTAAAAATCTTTAGAAATTTAAAAATATCCTTCAAAACATGTTATTTACTTTAAAAAACGTGTTTCTGACAATTTAAATATCATCGCTTTTGTTACAGTTTCATCACAATGTTAATGTCAAATTAGTCACAAATGACACATTTTTCACAAATTTGTCACATTGTGACCACTTTGTGAAACGTCACAAAAGAGCTCTAAAACGGACGCAACGACTCCACATTTTAGTCACTGTGACTTCACATCTAAGTCACGTGACGTCACATCGAAGTCACGTGACGTCACATCGAAAATCGATGGTCACAAAGTCACAGTGTGACTTCACAACGACGTTGCAGTGACGTCACCATGCTTTACGGGTTGAGATATTGTCCCAACCCGTAAAGCATGGTGACGTTACTTTTACGTTATATTCTGTGAAGCGCAATCGAACCATTTTTATCTTGATTTACCAGTGGAATCTAAACTATAAACAGTTAGTTTTACACTGGAACCGCCGGGTATTTTAAACAAGTTTTACAAAAAGCGTTTTTCACCAGAATTATAATTTGAAACTATTTAATTTATCTAATTAGTATATTTTTGTGCTACATAATTTTAACATATCTTAAGAACAAAATTCTGGTTCGAATCGCCTATAATCAATCTGGCAGGTGTCATTTTGACCCCTAATGGCGGTTCTAGTGTTAATAAAACCTAAATTTAAAATGCCAATGTATTTTGTAATTTTTTATTAAGACAATGTAAAAACACATTTTTATTAATTTCTAAAACGTTAATTTTATTTACTAAGCTATTTACTAAACTAAATGGTGTACAAAACTTTATATATATATATATATATATATATATATATATATATATTAATTATGCAAACTAAATAATAAGACAATAATTTAAAATTAATATATTTAACTTAAAAAATAAAGAGAAAGTAAAACTCTCTTTATTTTTATCAGATAACTAAATCAGAAAAAATCTTTCAAAAGCAAACAATATTTTTATTATTTAGCCTTTTCATTAAAGATTTTCTTTCTTGAAGTAAAATCAATAAAAACGGCTACAATAAAAAGAGTGTTTTTTAATCCAATTAAATAAAATAAAGTTAAATATTTTAAAGTTAAATCTTTCAGATCATTATCTAATTATCTTCTTTTATTTTCAGTCTTAATAGAGCTTTATATTTTTGTGTACCTTTAGAAGAAATATTATTATAAGGTATTTCATTATACATAACTTCGTAATTTTGGGAGTGATACAAAATATTTTTATCTGCCTGACAGTAAAAATTAATATTAAAAACTATTTACAAAATATCTTTATAGAATTCCCGAAATATACTTATATAGCTATAATTTAAACACCCCATAAATCATTCGAGAGACACAATGACATCATAATACCATCATCCTGTGACTTTGTGACCGTCGATATCATGTGGATGCAAATTCCCTCTAAAGCGAATGTGAAGTCATCATGGCCGTTTTTCGACATTTCAAGTGATGACATATGTTTTCACTGCACTATTGAAAACATGAAATTTTTGTGTCGATTCTGAAGAGAGTCGAGTGACCGGATTTTACACAAAACCGTTTCGTATAGACTTTAGATCGGGTCGACTTTTTATTATTCTACAGGATTATGATGTTTTTCGACTGTGCATCAGATCTATGACCATATTTTACTAGAATTCAACTCAGAAATATCGATCATTTATTTACATGATTATGGTATTTGTGACGATTCTTCATCTGATTAACTAACAAGATTTAACCCAAATCGTAATCACAAAAAGTAGGATAAATTTTCACACACAAAAGCATATCTGTGATTTTCCTACCTGTTATAATTATTTTCTGTTTCCGATAGAAGTAATACGTAAATTAACACTAGAACCGCCATTAGGGGTCAAAATGACCCCTGCCAGATTGATTATAGGCGATTTGAATCAGAATTTTGTTCATAAGATATGTTAAAATTATGTAGCACAAAAATATACTAATTAGTTTCAAATTATAATTCTGGTGAGAAACGCTTTTTGTAAAACTTGTTTAAAATACCCGGCGGTTCTAGTGTTAAACAATTAAAATTGCATATAATACAAAATGCAATTGAAAAACTCTCGTAGTTTAAAAACAATGTTTTCGTTGATTACATGCATATGTATATTTCTGTTTAATAATTTAGAATTCATATTAATTGAAACTGATCTATGTAGAGATCTTTTTTGTTGTCCGAGAGTATAAGTTAATTTACAAGGACTCCATGAAATCTATCCAATCAGAACGACCAAATGCATTAATAAATCCGAATCTCCAAAATTTTAAATTCACATTATGATCACAATGTTGGTTCAGAAAATAGTTTGAATACAAATGTGATGTGACGTACGTGTATTGGTATGACGACACAATAACTTAAAAAAATTCATCAAAAATTATTTTCACTATGATTAACCCTTTGAGCTCTGGTGGATAAATTTCATCAAAATTCCAAATGTCACATTGGCACCAGTATTTTGCAAAGAAAAAAAATCGCTTAAAGATATACGCGGAAAAAAAAATACATTAAACTTTTTTCAAATAAATCTGTTCGAATTTTCTGGTGCCGTTGTGACATTTCGGATTTGAAATAAAGTGGTAGAAATTTCAACCATCAGAGCTGAAAGGGTTAATATGTTTTGAAGCGTTCTTGTATTCTTTTTTTAAAGTTTTCAAAGTTGTTCGCATTTTAATCACGATTTGATGACACTCAGTGATTGTATTTTCATCATAGATGTGAATTTACCATCGTGACTTGCAGTGACTGTATAAGAGAAATATTTTGTAAAGTGAATACTTCTAAATGCAACTTACATAAGTCATAAAATGTGTTTTACTTGCAATAAGGTATAAAAATGCATTTTTTGATGTGTAAATTGTTTATACAATGAAAGAAGATGCATAATTTGTTTGTGTGTACATTGCATGACGATAACAGCAGAAATCCCATGCACAGGTCTGAAAAATTAAATGAGGATAGATGAAGACAAATTTGAATGCACTTGAAACTGAATTTTTTCTTTTTTGTTAATTAATCTAAATATTAATTGAAAACCCTAATAAACACCGCAAAACTTTCCGTCTCTCTTATTTGTCTAATGGTTAAGACGATGACAAGTGCTGGATTCCATTCCACAAACAAGCATAGATGTTTATAGTGGGTTGAATTGCACTTCAAACAATATGTTTAGCCCTCGGGTGCAAAGGATGAAAATAGCGCTGTCAATCAGTCAGCCATAAAGCTATTAATAGAGGCTTTCAATGTGACGTCAATTATGACGGTTTTCTTGGAATCTTGAACGGTTGCTATGTTTCATTTCTTATTAAATATATATCGTATAAAAACTCCACTGTGTATAAAATATTAAACATTTTTCTGTGAGATAAAGCTATGAGGTATAATGTACAAAATATATAGATAATACAACGTAGCAACCGTTTGTTTGGAATCGGTTTCTAAGCAAAAGGTCATGATAGGCATAACAAATGAAAGTGGTAACTATCATCTCATGTATCAACTGCAAGCGGACAAACTTAAAGATTTTACGATCCGTTTTTTTCTGCAATAGCCCGTGATCCCCGTGAAATTATAAGAAGAAGAAAAAAACACATACATTAATTTTTCGTAATTTTACAGTTCAAATGGTAACTTTAAAAAAAAAAATAGAACTATTTTGAAAAAAAATCTACTTTTAGTGAATGATATGAAAACCAGCTTAAATTTACCGAGAATATTTTCTTTTCTCCGGTCTTTTATTGAAATTTTAAGAGATTTTTCACGATATTATTCGTACTTATAGTGAAAAGATTTTTTTCAATGTGGAGTAAAATAAAGCACTAAATTATATATATTTTTTTTTATCTGGCGAAATATTAAAAAATACAAAAAATGAAAATATAAGTTGCAACTGAGATGCGTTAATTCCTTCAAAAGTATTTTCAATGGTTTTTGTATTATAATTGCACTTAGGATATCTTTTCCCTTATGAATGTTTTTCAGATGCGTTTTTTTCCACAAAAGGATATATACATAAGTAATATAAGTAACAAAAAAAAGCTCTCAAATACTGGGAATATATTTTTTTTCATAATTAAAAGAACTCTTTTTTTTCATTTTTATTCTTCATGACTTGAAGCAAGATAGGAGATAATTATCATTTTCGAATAATTTATGATCGACTTCAAGTTAACAATAAATAAAAATTTACAAAAAATAACGAAAATTGGATGATTTTTCTAAATATTGCAGGATAATTAAAAGTTAAAGAATAATTAACAATTTAATAACATACGCTATTTGCGTATTTTTAAAAAATATGCAATAATCTAAGAAATTTCATAAGAGAAATTTTTTTATTTACTATAACAATTTACCTGAATATTAAAAATGAGCAACATATTTATTGATATTTTAGCTTAAGGGGATACTTCAGTCAAAGGAAACGACCTGTTCGCTAATGCTAATCCTATGGAAGAAATTTATAAAGATATCTCGGTTGTATTTTAATATTTTCTAATGATATTTTTTGCATTGGATGGCTGAGGTTGATCTGAATGCAAGAAGTTTTTCACTTTTTCGCTTTTGGTTGCAGATATTTTTTATGACGGTGCTTTCACTTTCCAAACTGGCTCCGAAAATGAAAGCGTCCCGATAAAAAATATCTGTAAACAAAATCAAAAAAGCAAAAAAACGGCCTGCATTCAAATTGATTTCAAGTGTCTAATGGAAAATATCTTTTAAAAATTTAAAATCCAACCGAGATATCTTTATAAATTTCTTCCATATGATTAGTATTACCGAAAGACTCTTTTCATTTGAACGAAATAGCTTCTTAAGTATTTTATACAATCTGAAATATTCAATGGGAACTCTTCTTAAGAAATATACGGAATTTTTTTCCGTATTGGAGATGTAACGGTTCTACATTTAAAGCGTTTTTCAAAAAACTAAATTACTACACGTGAGTTTTAATGTAATTATTCTTGACTTATTTCCCTGGATTTTTGCGCATTCAAAAAAAAAATATTGCTAAAATAAAAGAATGCATTATTGTTTTATTACCTGTAACCATGGCACAGGTATTAATCGATCCCATTTTCTCCCTTCAAAAGGTTTCTAATTCAATAAAGTGTAATTTTTGTATAATTGTAATTATTTTAACTCATCCTTATTTGAAATTATGTACTTAAGGAATTGCAATTTATGTTAGAGTAATATGTGTTTAATTAATATTTTTAGAAACATTTCTACTTCCCATTTATGTCCCTGTTGAATTTTATCGTAAAATTATATAGTTTAATTATACTAAATTTCATTCATATAATACCCGATTTAATAGTTCATTTATTTGATCATTTTAGATTATTTCTGCTAGCGATTACGGAACTCTTCGGGGAAAATATTGAGTTTATTTTCCTCTAATATAAACCAAAGCTCCTTTAAATCAATAAAAAGAACGGAATTGCAGTGTAAACGACATCTGATTTTGATTTCTTATAGTAACTCAGAATGAAAGTATTCATTACTTGTATCACATATGCCATTTAAATGCAAAATAAGTAACGAAATACATTTTAATATCTGTAAATTAAGCAAATGTATAATAAAATATTTCTCATTAAAACATTATATTTGCACATTTATGTACTTATATGATGCAGAGTGCTCACAAAGTATTGTTAAGTCTACAGTGGACTTTCAAGATCTCAAAAAAAATCATCAAATTGTCGAATTTTCATTTTTAGCATAATAACATTATATGAACTCCCTGCTTTTAAACACAAAAAGAATTTTTAATTTTCGACTATTTTTACTGGAGATAGAAGCATTTTTGTCCAATCAGCCGATTGCGCCACGCCCCTTTGTTTACTTTTTTGCCGATTCACATCCGTAAAATTTAGCCTAGTTTTTAGTTTTACCAAACAAAATGTTATTATTTTGCAATGAAATTATTAATTTTGTGATTTCGCAAAACAATACTTTAACTGCAACTTTTAACTGCTTCTTTAAGCGTTTGCTTACAATATATTTAGAGGAATTGCTTTTTGTCCCCAATCTTTTTAGCGTAAATTAAAAAATATTAATATATTTAAAATATTAAAAATATTTAATATATTTAACAAAAATTTGTACAATAACAAGTATTTATACCATGAATATTTCTAGTAAAATTTGAAAAAATTTCATTAGAAAATACAAAATGGTACTTTTGAGAAGTTTTTTTTAAATTCAGGTACCGTAATTTCGGGTGTATAAGCCGCAGCTCAAACAATTCTTTTTCGACCCAGAATTTTTTAAGAAACAAATATAACTAGTTAGATCGCCGTAAATATTTGTCTTCAATCACTAAATAAGATTTCTGGGTCCAAAAAGAATTGTTTGATCCGCGGCTTATACACCCGAAATTACGGTACTTCCCGTCCTTTGCATGAATTACTGCCGAAGCCACATATTTTATGTGAATTTACCATAAAAACATAAAGCACTCATATATAAGCTAAAAATGATATTTTATCCCTTAATAGTTGAAACTGTGTCAGTAGGAAAATATTAAGCAATTATAACCACTGTAGTTACTAAAACCTGTTTTTCTTAGAATGAATATTTTCGTCGTTTTCATGATTTCAAAATGTTCCATGAGAAATTCTTTATGCCCAATTTTTCTGATTTTTTGTTTAAAATGCTCTTTATGTATGTGTTAACAAATATTACTAGAAATAATTTTTTTTTAGACGCATGCAAATTTTTTAAATTTCAGTTATATGAAATTTTTAATGATTTTTTAACGGAAAATACAAAAGAATTAAGTTAAAATCATTTTTTAAATGTTTTACAAGTAATATGCTAAAAATGCTTAGTAACATTTGTTAACACATACATAGAGAGCATTTTAAACAAAAAATCAGAAAAATTGGGCATAAATAATTTCGCATGGAGCATTTTGAAATATTGCCATTTTTTGTTAATTAAAAAAGAGAAAAATCTGCATCTCAGAAACTATTGAATATATTTTAAAAACAAATTGTGAAATAAGAGATATATATATTATGATTATTTCCAGAAATTTTTAAAAAAAATTCAATGAAAATCAAAAATAAAATTTGTTTTGAGAGTCCACTGTAGCCTTAATCTGCATTAACTTTAAAACAATGACGGCTGCAATCATAAAGATTGTGTCTGTGTATAGTAAAGCGGCTTTTTGCAACGAAATGAAACCGCCTACAGTGCCACCTAGCGGTAAACTGTAGAATTAGCTTTCGTTTCTCGAAAACGGTACGACATTAACAGAATCCGATTTAACCTTTTCAGACTACAGGATTTATTTATGTAGTTTTTAAATTTTCAGTTATAAATTTACATTAAAAACATGCAAAAATAAATATTTAATGTTTTTTAATTATTAATGAACTCTACTATGATATTTTAACGTACAGTAAAATTAGTAACACTTTCATTTTTGTATATTTCATACATATCTGCTACAAGATTCCTTTATATAATACGTAGCTCGCTAAAAACGCGCAAAAAACAAATAGATGTTTTGTTTAATTCTGCTATCTGTCAGGCTCCATTCACTCCAACTTTTATTTTTTAACAACATTTATATGTGTGAAAAAAAGATGTAAAAGATGTGTATCCTATAGGATGTATCATATCTGAAGAGGTTAAATATGAAAATACAATTCAGTATGTTAAATGTGTCCACTATCGTAAGACATGCTTAAAGCATAAGACATTGCTGTCAACGATGGTCCCATTTAGGATAACAAAATTGATTTTCTTAAGAAAATAAACTGTATATCGCTTATATGCCTTAGTTTTATTAGTAAGTGTGCATCTTTTTTACAATTCGAATTCGTTGAATGTTTAAGATGGTGATGATAGTTATAAAAAATTTCCAATTGGAGTCCTATTGCCGTTCCTTTTATACAAGAACACACCAATTCATACTAATTTGGGGACTCTCTTTCACATTATCTTTTTTCATGTATCTCGTACGTTATTAAAAATTGTGACATAAACGTATCTATTTGTTGCTAGGTGCCAGTGTAAGCGAGTTAATTGCGCCACGCGTAGTTACTTTCCTATAATTAGACACTAAGAGCTTATCTTACGCTGTTGTGAAATCCATAAGAGTGCACAGGACTTTAATTGTCGAACCCATATATATATGAAGACGTTTATGGAGAGTACTGGTTAGTGTGACTGCCTATAGCTCAACAGGTCCAGATTTACGCTCCGGATTTGCAATGGTTCACTGAGCATTTCAGCGCTTCGTGATTAGTAAAATGATTACTGAGCAAGCTCACGAACTAAACACTTGGTTTAGCGTTAGGCTGACCCTGAAATTCCGACCAGGGCATATGCTGTATAGCTCCTAAGGTACTAGGATCAAGAAAATAGGATTGAATAGTGTCGACACTAAACCTTAATGGATGATAAAGCCGCAAATTTAGTTTAGTATATAAATAAAGATATACACTTATGTTTCGGGATATGTTTCATAGGTGGTACTGTTCCTTATAATAGTACTAGTATGGAATGTACAATATATAATAGTTTTGGATGTAAATTTGGTAATACTGATAGTTCTGAAAATAAAGGGAAATTTCAAATTAAAGGTTAATTTATAATTTCTGGGAGCGTGCTCATGCTTTTTGCACGAGAACACGTATGAATTTTTTTTATTCAGAGAAATTACACTTCTACAAAGTTTTTCATAAATGTATTAAAGTATATTTTAGAAGAGAAATTATATATATCAATGAAATGAATCATAATATCAATAAATGAGAAAAATGGAGCCATTTTCAGAATAAACTACATAAAACAATCATGACTGTCGTAAAATTTACAACAATATGCTGTCTTAAGAGTAAAAAATGAAAAATATATACTTTATTATTACATTATAATGTTATTCTCGGGAGTATTTCTGAAATTTCAGGCAGTTATTATCTAATTTTTTTCAGTAACATTCTATACTACATAATGATTGTTGAAGATACGGAAAGGTTACTTACAATCTAACGGTTCTGTTGAGGGGCTTTTACATAAAAAAATAATTGGAGAAATTGTAAAGACATAATTATTGGAAATATTATTGGAAATAAATCTATCGTATATAAATGTTTCTAGAAAATCGTACGCAAAATATACACATATAGTCTTATTAAAATCATTATATTGTTCGCAAAGGTGTTCTATGGGTGTGGTCCAAAAGCCCTTGAATTATTTTAACATTCACGTAACATCATATAAATTTTAATGTAAGAAGTTTTCACTTTTTAATATTTGGGTAAAAATGTTTCTCATGATCGAAAAATTGGTTACCTCTACATTCGTAAGAAATGTGCTCAATTAGATAGTTTTTCTAGTCAGACGTACAAACTTCATTCTAACTTACCCAGATCAATTCAATAAATTTTGTATACTATAGGAGGACTCAGGTCTAAACAAATGAAGTTAATTACAGTGCGGCATCAGAAGAAACTCCAATTCTTGGTAATCAAGTACAGATCGCTCTGCCCCCTAAGTCAAACCCGTTCATTTAGTAAACATTTCAAATACACTGCTCAAAACAATTAAAGGATATTGCAGTTTTAGGTGGATTTTGTATCTGGGAAACTTTTTAGCTGATTGATACATGATCGACAGACATAGTAGGTTATATGAGAATAAATTACACATGTTTGGCAGAAATAAATGCATTTTATTGCGCATTTGTGTACAAAAGGAAAAAAAACACAATTTGTACATATGAGAAAAAAAGAAAAGAAAAGGTGTTTTCTTCAAAGAAAATCATTTTCAGTAGGGGGTATGGTTTCCACGGGCGTCCAGCAAAGTTGAACACCTTTGAGGCATGGACTCAATGAGGCTATTAATGACGAGTTGGGGTATTCTGCCCCACTCTTCCAGAAGAGCTCTTTACAGTTCTTGAGAAGTTTGTGGGGGTTCTTGGCGGCCAGAAACTCGTCTTCCTAGAGCGTCCCAAACGTGCTCGATTGAACTCATGTGTGGAGAACACGCTGGCCATTCCATTCGAACGATTCCTTCTCGAAAAGGAAATCCTCCACCAGGTTTACACGATGTGGCCTGCAGTTATCGTCCATTAAAATGAAGTTATCTCCGATTGCTGCAGCGTAAGGGACTACAATAGGTCTGAGGATATCATTCCTATATCGGCGACCAGTCAGAGCTCCATCTCGAATGATGTAGAGGTCAGTGCGCCCGTCAATGGAGATGCCACCATACACCAACACTCCTCCACCGCCAAATCTGACACTTTCGTGCACGAACGCAGGATTATTCCTACTGCCACGGTCCCTCCAGATGAAAATACGCCTATTATCCAGATGCACAGAAAAACGGGACTCGTCAGAAAACAGAATATTGCTCCATTCATTTCTCCTCCAGTTGACATGCTCGGTTGCCCACTCCCTGCGGTCGCGACGATGCCTTAATGTTAATCTAACACATACCATCGGTCGGCGAGCATACATACCTACAGCATGGGGCCGGTTTCGGACAGTCTGAGTTGAAATTGTGGTGCCTGTAGCCGAGCGAAAATGTTGTTGGAGAAGAGTAGCGTTCATGTTTCGGTGTCTACGAGCTGTTAACGCTAAATACCGATCTTCATTGGGCGTTGTTGCCCGTCTACGACCTTGTCCTGGTCTTCGGCCTGCACATCCACTCTCCAAAAAACGGTTCCAGATCCTGGAAATGACACTTTGTGACACTCCAATGGCTTGCGCTACTTCGGCTTGAGTTAGGCCCCCTTCTAACCTACCAACAATCTACCAACGCTTCTGAATCTGTCAAATGACTTCGCTGAGACATCGTACTCATCGAAACAAAGCAATCACTGAATGCCGATCATCCTTGTCTTCATTCTCTTTTATCCAGTTGAAAGTCAAATTTCATTCGCTGCCGCTGAAGCGACGTTTTTGACGTCGAACTCAAAATTTGCATACTCCACAATTTGAAAACCAGAAAAATTTGCATTTGTGATTCTCTTCTTCTATTTTCGGCAAAAAAATTTCGTTTATATCTTTATTTTATATAAAACTTCAAATATTCTTTAATTGTTTTGAGCAGTGTAGTTCTTTTTTAAGTGAAGGCGAGGATGTTTTATCATTAGGTGGTTAGTATAATTTTCAAAGTTACATTAATCCAAAAGACATTTGTGCAGATTTAGAGGCTGTGAAAATATACCTACCAATGAAAAAGACACAGTGAGGTTAAATGTTATAGCTTTAAGCAAAAAATATATTAAAACGTAAAATATTGTGAGGAATAGGCAGCTTGATATAGTTTCTAGATTATGAAGAGAGAAAAATTCAGTTTTCATGGAAACTGATAAATCTGGAAAATTAGCAGTAATAAATCAAGATACCTATATAAGTAAAATGGAACATTTTACTGAACGGTTGTCATGCCATGTCCTTAATAATTACACCAACACTAGGATCCGCAGTAAAACACAAAAGATTCTTAGAAATGGTAATTATCCTGATAGTATTAAAAGTAAAATTAAGTTTAACCATACTGGTGTTACACATAGGATTATAGCTAGAATCAAAGATCATAAACCAGACATTTCTTTTAGGCCGATTTACAAGATGCCAAGGTCTACTAGATTGTGTTGAAAAAGATTATGCTAATTTCCTCAAAAAGGTTATTCCCTTTTCACATTTTTCTATTTCTTCTACAGAAGAATTTATTCACCGGATTGCCGCCGGTATTCTGCCGGTTGCAGCTTCAACTCCTTGGAAATATAAAATGCCAGCGTTTAATTCCTATATTAAAAGAGTGTACATTATTTGTTCCGACAAATTTTTTGAAAGATGAACTAGACCATATTATTAAAATTGGAATTGACCATGGATATAGTCCGAAAGTTATCCACAATTTAATCAAAAAGTGCAATAGTTATCTTCAAGTTGCTCAGTTAATCCGTCCGGCTTATAGAAAAGTTGCTTATATTCCAATAATGTTCGAGTGATAAGGAAAAGTTTTGATAAGTTTGGCATTCATCTGGTTGCCTTCCCCATAAAAAATCTGTTTGCAACTATAATTAGAAAACTGGACCCTATTTCACTTTGTTTCATTCAGTTGTTTATGAAATACTTGTACAATTAAATTATGGTTTGTTGATTTCATACATTGGCAAGACTATGAGATGTCTGTTAGTGAGAGTTAAGTATCATAAAATTTAATAAACAGTCCACAGCTTTGTCTAGATTAACGTTGTAGATGAGTATAAAGATAGTTCATTTTGATGACGTAAAAATTGTTTCTTAATGTTCCATTCCTCAAAAGTCCCTTATAAGAGAATTTATAGAAAATGGTTTAAGAAAGGAGGAAATATGTAATGACAATATGTCATTTCAAGTTCCTTAAATTTGGTTGAATATTTTGAAAGAAATACTTTTGTAATGTTTTTTTCGCTCATATTTTTTAAGAGTAGCCCAAAATCTCTACTGATGTACCTGTTATTCAGAATTTCAAAATTCTAATTATCAACTGAGTAATTAATTAAATCCAGAAACTGGCTCTCATCAAAAAATCGCCTTTTTTCCATTTTTTCCTTTCGTTTGCTTACGGTTGGTTGGTTGTGTAAAATTTCGCAGAAATAATTTAAAAAGCTAGGACAGGAATATGAATGGACCAGTTTGAATGTTTAACATTTCAAAAATAACTGTTTTTTCCGAAGACCTTTAAAATTCATAGAGTGGCAAATTGTCAGTTTAATTGAGGATTTCAGATTGTTGGCACTTCGTACATTAGAATCTATGTGTAGTTAGTTCTGTTGCAGTGTAAAAAATGTATCATATAGCACGATAGTGCTGTATAGTAGAGCTCAGATGCATCTCTAATGTTAAAGTCCAAAGTTTGCCTCTTAAAAAATTTGGAACCAATCATCGGATCGCGACGAAATTGAAAATGCAAAGTGTCCTAAGGCCTCAAACTTTAGCAAATTTTATCCAGATCGACCAATTAGTTACGAAAATCCAGAACCAATGTTTTGTCATTTTTTTCTTCGGGAAACAAGGTAAAAAGACAAATAACTCAATTATAAACCAAACCAGGAAACATTCAGTGACGTGTAATAATAGCTTGTGGAAAATATTTCCACTAAACCACAATAAAGTAATTTCTGATTTATACTAGTTACTTTACTATTAAAAGGAAATCCAGAATATATATGTTTTAAATTTGAAATTCTCCCGTCAGTATGCTTTATAAATAGTGTATTGTGGAAAATTACAATTGAGAACCTCAATCGGATTTTAAAAGTTCACAAATGCATTAAGTTCAAAATTTTTAAAAATGCAATTTTTACATTTAATGCAACAATTTCTAATACATTGAATTTTTTTATCAGTTTGAAATTACATGACAGCTTAGAAAATTAATAAGGAAAATAATATTTTAAAATTTAATTATTTTATCAATAAGTTAAAAAACTATTTTCTTGAGTAATCAGTTTCATTAGAAATTGCCTTTATAAGTTATCCCTTTTTATGCTTCCCTTTCTTTAAAGAGACAATTGAATTATTAATTACTTCCTTTTTAAATATTAATATGCTTTCGAGATCAGTTAAGATTAGAAGATTGGCGCACATCCGAATCCCTTTAATCGGACATCCGCAAGAAAAAAATAAATAAAATAAAGAACCGATAAATGTATCCATGTCGTATCCGCTTCCTTTAGTTAAAAAAATCTTTTTTCATTTATTATTAAGTGCAAATGATAAAACAAAGAAATCGAAATAGTTATTATATTTTTTACCTTTAAAAATTGTAATTTCTATTGAAAAATAATAAATAAATATTAGTTTTATAATTTTCACTCAAAGTTTATCTCCTTAATTATATTAGTTTTATCTGCTTAATAATTCTATTTTATATATAATATAAATTAATAATATTTATTATAGAAATTTCAGCGCACTATGTTCATCATTATAAATAAAGTACAATTTGTTTTAAACTTTTATTTCACAACGATTTTATACATTCCCTTTAATAAAATCTTTTCATGAATATTTGTACTATTTTTAAATGCATTATATTTTAATATAATGCGTGTATTTTATGTTGCATTCACGTTCTTTGACAACATTATTAGGAGCTGCAATTACAATCCACGTAATATCTGTATTTTGCGAAACCAAAATTAAAATGTTTAATAATATAGTTCATATTAGGAAATTGTAAGGGCACAATTTACAATTATAATTTATGTTTAAGTATAAATGGAATTTTGAACTATTTCGTGATTTTGCTTTTCGTTCAGTTTAATTTTGATTATATTCTAAAATTTTATTCTAAGAATTACATAACAATCACAAGGAAGTGCTTTAAATATATTTATTATCCTGTTATAAAATCTTTGAACTTTTTAAATTTCGCGAAAAAACACCGAAAAAACTAATGATAAGTAATAATTAAAATAATACACTTTGTCGAAACAACTTCAACGATGAATTCAATCTGTTCACCTTTGATCTTGTTCTCTTACGGATACGTGTATGCTTTATCTAATAAAGACCTGTTATTGTTTTAGGTCGAAATACATCCTGCATATTATTTATTTTATGACGATTTTTAAAAAGTAGAAGTTTTACATAACTATCTTAATTATTTTAAAATTAAATTAGAACTCTCGCCATAAGTTTTAATTTTATAAGGTTATATTCTCCCTTCAATCGTGTTTTCAGGTTTTTCTCTTTGTTTATTATATTAAAATATTAGCTTCTCCATCTTGAGTTCCTATTCCTTTCTTATTACCATAACTTCAAGCGTATACGCCGCGGCTTAGTTAAGTCTTTTCCAAACAGGAAATTTCATTGAAAAAAAGAAATCAAATAAGTCCTAAGCAGAAATAAGTCACATTTTATTTACACAAATTCTTATGATAAAGTGAGTAGGTAATGTACGACGGAAACGCGCAAAATTACGGTAAAGTAATATTTATCTTGACCCCATTTTCCTTACTTTTCTTTTTATTTCCAGATACCAATTTATGTATAAATTATTATAAAAAATAGTAAAGTTCAGTTTTCTTTACCAGTTGGCCTTTTGTTTAATTCCTTTTTATCCTTCTAATTATTATACTTTATGCTTTATAGAGCACTTTTATCTGTTGCTCTCAACGCATTCTTTTGATATTTCATCTTCTCCACTTTTCCTTTCATCTGCTAGGAATTCTTCCTCTACCTGTCCTCATGTATTATTTTCATCTTTATTGCGTAATTGTCTATAAAGTATGTGCGGTTTTTCACCTTAAGTTGGACCTGATTTTTGATATCTGAAGCGATGTCGTAAAGTTTCTTTTTAATATTTTTATGGTGTTCTTTAACAAAATTTTCCACCTTAATGTATCAATTTGAGTTAAATAGTGAACTACTCAAAGTTTCTGTATCAAATCTGTAAATCTGTAATTTACCAATATCGAATAATAAATTGCTTCACAATTACCTACCTGCAAGATACATATACTTATCCGGAACATTGTATATTGATTTGAATAACAAAAAATTATGATTGACTCAATAAAATTAAGAAATTTTATAAAAGTTTTCAAAATGGCCATAACAAATTTGAACTGATATTTTCTCCGTGAATCTTAGGAACTTTGTGGAAATGTATGATATATCTGTTTCGTGCATGTAGAATTTCATAAATTAAATTTCTTAACTTTAGCCAGTTATGTCTCTCGGACGAAATTTTAATATATATGTTGATATAGCGAGCCCATAGCAACAGGCTCGCTTCAGATGCATTTGGCCGACTCGACATCCGCCCCATAGCAAAGTACAACACGTGTACGACCTTGTTACAGCCACGTGTGAAATAATTGTTGCATAGTCAGCACTCTTCCCACGAAAGGGCCTCAGCAACAAGTACAGAGAGTGAGAATGATGCCGGATCCAGCCTGATGAAGACGTACTCAGCCGAGCCCTGGTCAAAAAGACCGAAGATGCCCCTTAATCTTAACATTTTACTTATTTTTCCCTTGTAAATAGTTTATATTAATAAAGAGTATTAAACTTATGTACTATTACCCCTAGACTCCTTAATTTACATGGGGGCGTCGGCCTACTTGTACCCCCAAACAACCTGCGCCACAAATTCTTATTCGTGCATATGGATTAATGTGCAGGAGTTCTTATTTTTGCATATGGATTGATGTGCAGTGTGCAAGAGGAAAGATTATATTTCCCCTAGTCCATCCGACAGCGAGATGATGTTTATGCTTTCTGCTTATCAGCGCGGTTCCATAACTCACTAGAAGGGAGAAAAAGAAAATGAAGAAACTGTGTCAGTAGTGTCGGTCGCTGCCTGTGATTTGCGATGTTCCTGTGCATACTGTGGATTTTATTTTTTTTCATTGAAAAAGTGACATCGATCACATTGGATTACACTTAAATAGCAGTAAGTGATATTTTTCTTACTATACCTGATTTCTTTGCTGTGAGTAATGGAGCTTCAAGCGATCCCAGTGATCAGACAGCAGTTAAAAACTGCCAAAGCCGATAAAATACAGCTTCTACATTTGTTTATTTTTGGAAAAGACGAAGCGAGGCGAAATCGTTCTAATTTAAGAGTTTATACCGGATTACCGTTTAAAGAAAGTAGCCCTGAATTCGCCAACAAATTGAAAGAAATTACTGATACTTTTGATCATTTGCAATTGATAACAGTCGCTAATCTGCTATCCATAGATATAAATGGGAATAAAGATGAGATAGCGACTCGCATTTTGGTCGCATTATCAGACATTGCTGCTTTTAAGGAAACATTTGGGAATATTTCGGCGTCGGAAACAGACATTGAGCATAATCAGAACGACAGTAGTGCCAGCACACAATTAATTTCCCCCCTAAAAATACAACCACAGCAAATGGTTGTACATTCGCAATACACTGCAAGTAAACAAAATATTTCTTTCACCGACATAGAACAATTAATTCCGCCGTTTAGCGGGGATAAGTCGGAAAACATCCAAACATGGTTTACACGATTCGAAACACTTTCGGAATCATTGAACCTCTCAGATATTCAAAAATTTGTTTTCGCAGAACGGAGTTTAAAAGGTTTAGCATTGCTAGTAATTAGAGCTGAAATTAATATTAATTCCTATTCAGCACTAAAGGAAGCTTTATTCCGCGAATTTCATCAAACGGCTTCGCCCGCACAAATACATCAAATATTAGCAAACCGCGGATGTCAACCAAACGAACAATTATTGGAATATTTTTTGAAAATGAAAGAAATCGCGCAGCGAGGGAATGTGGATGACATCTCTTTAATTCATTACACGATACAAGGTATTAGAGATACACCCCAAAATAAATCCATTTTATATGGCTGTTCCGATTTAGTAGAGTTTAAGAAAAAATTGCTAATCTATGAAGAAATTTGCGATTCGGTCCCGAATTTCAAAGCAACACCAGGATATGTCCAAAGGGACTCTCGGAAAACCCCCACTAGTGAAAAATACAATCAAATTATCTGTTATAAATGTTCGGAAATAGGTCATAAACAATTTCAGTGTAAACGCGCGGAGCGAGGTCCCAACGGCTCTAAACATTCTCGCCCCAACTACCGTTCGTCCCATTCGACGGGGCGAAATCCCGAAAATATGCCTTCCCACGAAGACATTAACCCTGTTTCAGAAACTGTCGTACACATCAATACGATACATATCCCTTCCAAAGTGTGTAGTACGGCTGCGATCGTAAAAATCAATAATATTTCTTTTGTAGCGGATGCGAACCCAGTACATAACTTAAATTTTGTTAGTAAAGAAACGTATCAACTGTTGGGATCCCCCCTTTAAATGATTCATCTATAACTATTTTCGATGCTGAAATATCCCAATTAAAGCCACTTCAATATTTTGTTGCACAGACTGAATTTAACGGTAATAAGTTCGAAGATTTTTTTTACTTAAATTTATCCCCTATGCAATATTCCATAATATTCGCTTACGGTAATAATAAACAGTTTGTAGAACGGAAATCGTTAACAAACATTTCTGAAAAACATTCGCCTTTACATATGCATCCAGCTCCCAACCCTCCCCTTCTCAACGAAATGACGTCAGCTCCTGTCTCTTCGGAAAATGAAACTACCGACTGTGTGGTTGAAAACGCAACTCAGACAGACGGGAAACAGTCAGCTGTCGAAAATTGTATCACCGTAGAACAGCTGCCCAATAAAGTTGAAAAGTTGACTTCAGATACTAAGGGTCATCTCTTAATGACCTCTACTTTTCCGCTATCACACCATCGTCCAGATTTAAGATGCCAACTCGACGTCATAATTCGATTCTTTGTTTATTTTTGGGTAGCAATGTGGTTAGCACCAATAACGCTGCAAAAAGAGCCGAACTATGCAAACATTGAAAAGTACGGATTCGACGTACTTGCTATCGTGCTAAATGATCTGTTTATTTCCGGGTTCCCTCGTATCAACACCTTACTCACACGTTCGTATTAAGAAAACAAAATACGAAGTAATAAGAAAATTTTCTCGAAAGAAACAGTTCGCATTACAGAAGTTGGTGTTACCTCGTGTTTTTTTTTTAACTACAATTCCTGAGTTCTAAACTGCAGTATTTGTTTTTTTTTTTCCCAAGATGATCTGCGAAGAAATTTCCCTTGTTTGTGTTTTTAGGATAATTATTTTTAAGACTTGCGAAATATGTGAAGAAAACCTGATCAAGAAATGTTGGATTAAGAAACAAAAGAAAGAAACCTTTTGTTTTTTTTTTTCAAGTATACAGAGTTGCACCATTACAGTGTTTTATTTTTTTTTTTATTTTTCCCAAGTTTTATTTTTTCTAGTGTGATTTTACAGTTGAAGACTTTTGTGACGAAGATTTAATTTTTTTTTCTCTCCATTTCGTCTTTTGTGCGTCAAGATTTTATAAATTGTGGAACAAAGAGCTTCAACAGTGTACCTGTGTGTTTATCTTTTTCTAACTATGCAAGCTGTGCTTTTTTTTTTTAGCTTGGCATAAAATATATTTTATTATTATTTTCCGGTATGCAAAGTAGTGGGTTTTTTTTTGTGCTTTGCCTATATTTTTTTTTTTACATACGCAACACGTGATTTTTTTAATGTTGCGTCAAGTGGATATTTAATAACTTTATAACATTTTAACAATACAGAACAGTGACGTATATTTCTTTTGCATACGCAACAGGTGTTTTTTTTAATGTTGCGTCGCGTGGACAATTAGAAACTGTATTGACTATTAACTTTTTAGTGCAGATGAACAGTTCGTGACCCCCATTATTGCCGGCAATAACCTCCAACGTTTTTCTGTATTTTGCTTATTATTTTCATTATTTCTAGTGTATTTGTTTTTTAGTTGGCCAACATTTTTTTTTCTCTTTCTTTTACTATATGATTATTATGTATGTCAATTTATACTAGGTATATGCATATTTAGATATTGTGTTTTCTTTTCGTACTTTCAAGGTTTACAATGTTTTATGTAGATGTGTATGTATATTATTATGATTGTTTTTGGTAATAGTTTATCTTAAGTATCCCTATCATTGTACACGTTCAGCTGTGGTCAGCTGCATGTCGGATTGGCCGAGTGTCGATAAATCGAGCCCATAGCAACAGGCTCGCTTCAGATGCATTTGGCCGACTCGACATCCGCCCCATAGCAAAGTACAACACGTGTACGACCTTGTTACAGCCACGTGTGAAATAATTGTTGCATAGTCAGCACTCTTCCCACGAAAGGGCCTCAGCAACAAGTACAGAGAGTCAGAATGATGCCGGATCCAGCCTGATGAAGACGTACTCAGCCGAGCCCTGGTCAAAAAGACCGAAGATGCCCCTTAATCTTAACATTTTACTTATTTTTCCCTTGTAAATAGTTTATATTAATCAAGAGTATTAAACTTGTGTACTATTACCCCTAGACTCCTTAATTTACATATATATAAAGGCAATTACTATTTTACTATTACGACTGAATAACTGTATAAAAGCCTATGATAAAAATTACAATGATATTATGTGTGAAATATCATTAACACAGAAATCTGTTCTGGTTATTTACTGGATATCCATGATAATGCAAATTTATTCGAAAACAAAACATTACATGCAGAGGCATAGACAGAGAATTGTCTGTTGAATAATTCCATATGCAAATTAATCTACACTCTAAAAAAACTGTTACATTTACAGAAAAAACTGCTGGCAGCAATGTTGCCAAATATCTTTTACATCAAAAACTGCCGACAACATTGTTGCCAGCTATTTTTGCCGTAAATTGAACGGATCTTTTTTACAGTGTAATTGCATTTATTTGACACACGCAAAATGCCCTACAAATTGCTAATGTCCTTATAAAGCACGTGGTATTATTGTTACTTCGATTACGCATAGCTTGTATTAAAATATTTTGAATGCACATGAATATTTTCTTATTTAATTAATGCAGTTGTCTTTTCAATTCATTCCATAAGTAATATTATCGTTAATATATGAGAAAATGCCTTTATGTTATTCAGAAGACTATTAAAAATTAATGTTTAAGACACATTTATTATTCGCATATATTTTTATTTCTTCTTTTAATTATAAGCTAAATCTAAAGTAGATATTTATTAAAAATTTCAGCACTTTGATGGAAAAAAATTGGTTCTGAAATGCTGTGATAGAAACGATTTTTGTTCTGATAATATCGTCGTGGAAAGACTATCTAAATATAATTCGACATTTTTTTTAAGTGCAAAGATTTATTAATTACAATTTCTTTGGTTACATTAATTAGATCATAATAGACTAAACACTGAGTTTTTGAAGCCCAAGCTTCATATATTTCAAAAGAATAATCTAAAAAACGAGTTTCCAATCCTATCGGTGTAATTCATGATTGTCTATACCGTTAAAAATTTCTGTAAAAACACAGAAAAAATCGAGACTCTCTGTATATTCAAACTAATTTTCTGTTAAATGCATTTGATCGAGTTTCTCAGTCATCATTTTACAGACATTTCCCTTATCTTACATGACCTTCCCTGCAGAGATTTCCATGTCTATGTTTATAGATATTTTTATCTTTTTATCATAATTTATAATTCAAAATACTTATTTATAAAGTTCTTTTGAAATTTTTTTAGAAATATTAAACAAGAAAATTTAATTTAAAAAATGACTTTTTAAAATCTTCTTGTATTTAGTGGGGATTTTTATTGACAATCACTTTGTAGTTGCTTCATACGCCAGAAGCGTTGAAGTTGTGTGATGCTATTCGAGAGTGCAGAAGTATCGGGTTCAAACCCCAGGACGGCTAAAATCAAATTGGGAAAATATTAAATTATTGAAAATAAATTGCGTCGTATTATTTTCAAGCTGTTATTATTATTACAATGTTATTGTTATTGTTATTATTATTTCATTGGTAAATGAGCTATAAAAATTTTAATCTTCTAACAACATAATATGCAAAATGAATAAAATAATAAAAAAAACAATCACTTTTAAATAATGAATTATTTTTTTGTTTATTTTTATGTTATTTCTTACTTATTTTTTTTTTAAATAATAACGCATAAAAAATAAATCGTGGATGACAATTAAAAAATACATAAAATACTCTCGATTACAAAGTAATGAATGAATTAGATTAAGATATTTGCATTAAAATAAATTCATTGCATTATTTTGTTTATTTCTTAAGCTAGTTAAAAAATTCAAATCGTTTTAAAAAATAATAGGTCTTATGTATTACTCTAAGATAAAATGAAAAAATCGTTTACTAGTTTTTAACGAATATATTTGAAGCGAAATTTTCAAACAGTACAATAGATTTCTCTCCGGTGAATCATAAAAGACATATTTTGCTCACGAAGTCAACAGCTTCTATAGCTCAGTCAAGAAGATGCTCTTCCAGATTTTATAGCTCACTCAAGAAGATGCTCTTCCAGATTTAGTAGCTCAGTCAAGAATATGCTCTTCCAGAAGTCTCAGGATCAAACCCCAGGATGGCTAGAAAAATAAAATGTTACTGCAATTCAAATTTACTCGGAAAAATTCAGATATTTTGAAGCTCTTTGCAGTCTGAGGGATTCACTAATTTTTAAAAATAAATTAAACTATTACCAGTAAAAACTAATTTAAAGAGTATTGAGCATTTTTAACGATGTTACTTTACAGAGTCAATTGTAAATTTACCGAATAAATTCTATGTTATTTTTCAGAATCTCGGTTTTTCTAATCTCTGTGATTCTACTAAAGACTTACGATGATGGATTACCCGTAGATTCTTTGCAATTTCACAGAAAATATTTTCACAGTGTCATCTTTTTGAAAATTTATTACAAATACGTTTAAAGCTTAGTTTCAGATAATCTTCAACGAATAATTAAGATTTCTTCTACGGCCGAGAATTGTATGTGGCTGCTGTTCTCTTACGCAAACTACAAAATTTATAATTATAGGAATACTACTTTACAGGAATATTGAGCTGTAATCATTCTATCAGTAACTTGATGGGTCTTAATGGGGGTTAATGCTGTTTTTCATAAAGTTAATATTACAGGGTTTGCTTCATCAAGAGATTCAGTGAATTTTATGTGTTTTTTAGCATAAATTTCGTAAAATACTGGTAGCTATATCTGAAGGTAGAATTTGGTTTCTTTAAATACAGTGTAAAAAAAAAAAAAATCAGTTAAATTTACGGCAAAAACTTCTGGTTGCAGCAGTTGCTGAAGCAATGTTGCCAGTAGTTTTTGCCGTAAAAATTGCAGTAAAATTAGATGTTAATTTTTTTATTATATCTAATTTTACTGCAATTTTTACGGCAAAAACTGCTGGCAACATTGATGCACCGTAAATTTAACAGATTTTTTTTTACAGCGTAGGGCAAATATTACTTTTATAGAAATTCTGATAAAAGGTGCTTAAAAATCTTTGAAAATTACGAACCCTGTATTCATATGACTTTTTACGGAAATGTGCAACAAAAAACCATTAAAACCAAAGAAAACATTCAAGTTATCATCAAAAATGGCTAATCCATGGGTTTCTGGAAATAAATTCAATCCTGTTGTATAAGATTTGTTGAAACTATATCAATATTATAATGAGGTTTCCGCTGTTAGAGATAACTATTTCTGCCTCAAAGAAGCTTAAATCTTCAAACAAATAATCCTATGTTAACATTAGCCATAATAACTCCCAGTATCTATGTTACATAGGCAAGATGAACGTTTATTGTACATAGATGAACTAGATAGCACAGGAGAACGTTGTTTTATCCGTTATAGGTAAGAGAATTTCACTCTCGCACCATATCTATAAACTTACCTTTCAAACACTAAATGCTACTGAATTCATGCATAAAACGAAGGGAGATTCCTAGCTCAAGATTTGTGACAAAATTGTGTTTTTTTTTCGTTATATCATATGCACATCTGGACATCATGTAGTTGTTTTCTAATTTAATTTAATTATTTTTTACTTTCTCATGAATTTATAACACTAATATTGCTTTCATAATTGCAATAAATAATTATTGTGCTGTTTGTAAGAGTATCGTAAGTTAAAATCCAAGTGATAATCCTAGATATTTAGTGTTTTCAGATTTGAGGTAGTTGTATATAATAGATTAGAAAGTAATTACAAACGCTAATTTAACAGTTATTACTGTTTAACAGAAAATTTATAACTTTGTTGTCGCTCTATCGTTTAAAATTGGTTCACCTCATTAAAATTATATTTTCTAAACATTCTGAAATAAAAAATAATAACACAAAACAGAATAATCAATTTCTTAATTAATGAATTTCTAAGAATAATAAATTTCATTAAAATAAGAAAATAAGCTTCTCCCGCACCTCATTAGTTTCAATGCACTACAAAGTCATAAATGCAAATAAAATGTGACATATCATACAGATATAGACGTACAAGAACTAAAATGTCATTAAAAACAAAAAAATAAACAATTAAATTTCACCAATTGTTATTGTAAAAATGAGGAATATTTTCACAGAAAAAACGATTAAAAAATACAAAAAGTGTTTAAATGTAATTTTGAAGAGGTGCTTTGCTTAAGAATTTTCATTATGATCATTGTAGCAATATGCTATTTCCACAAATTTAGTTTCAATGTCATTATTACAAGTCTACTACATTTTAGGATCTTTGTCTCTGACGTAATTCTCTTCGTCTCTGTCTTCTGTCTGTCCGTCTGTCACAGAGTACGTGCACAAAAACTCTTTAAGTCAGAAACTTCAAATGTTGTGTACTTATAGCTAAATACCTCGTGTCAGACGACAAATCAAACCATTTTGTAAATGTCTATTATTTTAATTAAATTAATTGTATCAATATCATCCGTCATTTTTGCGATATACCTTTTACAAGAGAATCTTAATTTGAAAGTTTTGTCGTGTAGACGTCATAGCTTAGAGGTAAAGCGTCTCACTAGTAAGCAGAAGATTGTTAGTTGGATCCCCGGTTGTATCCTGTAAGTTGAAATTTTCATATTACGATGGATTTAATTAAAACACATTTCATTTTTTTTTGCCAATTGATAGGTTTATATTATTAGGGTTTCGTTCATCTGAAATTCCTAATGTTTTTAGGATTCCGTACTCATAAAGTGAAAACGGAACTATTATAGGATCACTCTCGTGCCTGTCTGTTCGTTTGCCACTGCTTAATCCTTATATATATATATATATATATAAAGTAACGATTTGGAAATGAACCTGTGAAAATCTGCGTAGATAACCGATGGACCAATGAAAATCTACGCAGATGCCAAAAAGGTCTGGCCCCAGTTCTGTCGCCAACTTTGTCGTCAACTTGGCGATATATCGCCAAATTTGGGGACCAAATTTAGTCGCCAAAGGTAACACCAACTTGGAGATATCTCTAATATTTCACCAGTTCCCATATACTTCCAATGGAAACCAATAACTTTGCTTGCTTGTAGAAAATCAACAAATTGAGACATTTTAATACAACAAAAATTAATATTAGCTTATGAATAGAGCTTAATAAGATTATTTACATTATTTTTGAGGGCAAATACTAACTATTTGCAAAATCCATAACAATATATTTATGCGAAATGTATTTATGTGAACTTCTCAGCCAAATATATCCATATGCTAAAAATTATAGAATTTTGCATCAAATAACTAGAATTGAAGGACAAGAATATGTTTTAAATTTTATAACCTTTAATTTTGATGACAAGCGATATGTATAACACACCAGCAACTTCGTAAGTTGCTTTCATAATTGAATCAAAAAATAATTGTATTCCATGTGTGGAAGTTAAAGTTTATTCAAGACAAGAAGATGGTAGTAAGACCACTATTCTCAATAAAACGTCACAACATGCAGATGCAGATCCCATAACATTTCCAATTTTATTTCCTCATGCTGACCTAGGACAGATGTGTCAAAGAAAGGTAAGAAGATTACACCTTTACAGCACTTTGTACATCGTTTAGCACCGCGTAAAAAATATTTTAACCCTTTACTTAACTCAGTTTACTTAATTCATTTTACATTAGCTTATTTTACAAAAATCAAAGACAAAAATAGACGCTGAATCTCACAACAACGGTTGATTTGGTCTTGAAAATCTCCAATCAAAGGAAAATGAATGGAAACTCATTTTCAAGGAGATTCCCACTTGCTTTGAAATTACAATTCAGCCTTTTTAAAGCTGATGAAATTGCCGTAGTAGAATCTGGTGTGTCATAATGAGGGATGGCGAGCGTAGCTCGTAGGGGGAAGAGCTCCCTAGTATCTTAAAGAAAAATATGAAAGGTGACCCAATATTCTTAAAACATTTTTGTACATACACACAATCTTTTCCTTATGTTCATTGTTACAAATATTCTAGTCAAATATCCAAATTGTAATAGTGAATGTTTACATTTTTCTGATTTTTCAATTCAAAACGTCAAGTAATATTCAGACTCGTTTTTTAACACTAGAACCGCCATTAGGGGTCAAAATGACCCCTGCCAGATTGATTATAGGCGATTCGAACCAGAATTTTGTTCATAAGATATGTTAAAATTATGTAGCACAAAAATATACTAATTAGATAAATTAAATAGTTTCAAATTATAATTCTGGTGAGAAACGCTTTTTGTAAAACTTGTTTAAAATACCCGGCGGTTCTAGTGTTAATTATAGTCTAAGATCCGGCTGCAGAATCAGTGTACTCATCGAGTTTTTGCTGAAAACCAAATTTTTACACATATTTATGATTAGGAGAATTTATATCTACCAGGTTGCCTATCAAAATGTGGCCGCTAGTATTTTTAATTAAATTATTAATTCATAAACCGTAAGAAATTTCACTGACTTGTTTTTTCAATAAAATGTCGTCTACTTTACGGCAACACCTATAAAGACTCTGAAAAATCATGGTTGCCGTTGCGCACCTGGCCGCACCTCTTCGCAGCCAGGTATACACAGGTATGATTTTGTTACATTTATACACCCACAACTAGCGTTGCAAAGGTTAGAAAAAACCGGGTTTAAACCCGGGAATAAACCGGGTTTTTAGGAATAAACCTGGAAAAAACCCGGGATTTTTTGGAATAATTCGGTGTTTTGGGAATAAACCTGGGAATAAACCTGGTCTATTGGAAATAAACCCGGGAATAAACCGACTTTTTGCAACTCTACCCACAACATACATTCATAATTTATTTATCAAATTAAAGCTAATTTTTTTCTGTTTATTATTATATACGGTTGCCTAATTAAATCTGGCCGCAAATAAGGGTTGCTGGCTGTTAAATATAGTAAATATTAAAAGTAGAGTGAAAGAGAGCTAGCGCGTAACACCACTAGTCAGACGAGAATAGTAATTGCCAGCTTTCGGACGGTTTAAAGCCATTGCGCATGCGTCAGATGCTAGTTTTCTCAACGGATCAGTTGCGACTTTTATTCTAACAAGGAAGGTCTCCATACGGGCATACTCAGAAAAATCTGAAAAAAATACAGAATGTTCTTCTCATATAGTTATATACGTTTATAAAAAAAATTTCGGCGGAACCTCCTTATAACGTCCGTAAAAAAATAATAAAATTTTCGTTTATTTGGCGATTTATCTGCGGTTGGCGAAAAAACGAAATTTTGAAAATATGCTTTTACGCTTCGAATTAGCGTTGCAAAGGTTAGAAAAAAGCCGGTTTAAACCCGGGAATAAACCGGGATTTTAGGAATAAATCTGGAAAAAACCCGGGATTTTTAGGAATAATTCGGTTTTTTGCGAATAAACCCGGGAATAAACCTAGTCTATTGGAAATAAACCCGGGAAAAAACCGACTTTTTGTAACTCTACTTCGAATACTTTTTAAAGAAAAAACTTTCTATGTTCAATTTATTTAAATAAGTTTAGTTTAAGTAATTTTAGTTTTGCATTTTTACTTTACTTTAAGTGTAATTTTGTCATATACGTTTATATGTACTTATAACAAAATGAAACTAATATATTTTATCATTTAAAACACAATTTAAATTGATTAAAATTGTTCCAAATTGAAAAATACACTGTTAAAAATCTGCTGCATTTTGTTGCAATGCACTCCCTTGTTTGTATAGAAAACGGTTACTTGGCCGTGAAATGGAGCTTTCTCATTGGTTGGAATAGAGATATTATATACAAGCGATGGAGTGCGTTGCAGCAAAATGAAGCAGATTTTTTACAGTGTATGAAACAGACGATTCTGCAGCGTCACTCCACCGCTTTTATAGAAAACGGTCAATTCACCGTGCTATGGAGCATTCTCATTGGTCAGAAGAGAGACATTCTATAAAAGTAGTGGAGTGACATTGCAGTAAATGCTGCAGATTTTTAACAGTGAAGTCAATTAAAATCAATTTTCAGATTCGTTAAATTCGTCTGCTTTTGGCGAGATTATTCCAAAATATTTTATTTTTTTTTTACATATTTACTATATTTAACAGCCAGCAACCCTTTTTTGCGGCCAGATTTAATTAGGCAACCGTATATAATAATAAACAGAAAAAAATTAGTTTTAATTTGATATATAAGTTATAAATGTACGTTATGGGTGTATAAATGTAACAAAATCATACCTGTGTATACTTGGCTGCGAAGAGGGGTGGCCAGGTGCGCAACGGCAACCATGATTTTTCAGAGTCTTTATAGATGTTGCCGTAAAGTAGACGACATTTTATTGAAAAAACAAGTCAGTGAAATTTCTTACGGATTATGAATTATTAATAATTTAATTAAAAATACTAGCGGCCACATTTTGATAGGCAACCTGGTAGATATAAATTCTCCTAATCATAAATATGTGTAAAAATTTGGTTTTCAGCAAACACTCGATGAGTACACTGATTCTGCAGCCGGATCTCGTACTATTAAGAGTCCTAAGAGTATTTTAAGTCAACTTCGCACAACTCTAAAGTAGGTGTGATAGGATATTCGCAATTATGCCTTATAACCAGAAAACTCACTTTTTCTATTTGGCTTATTATGATATCTTGTGTCCTAATAACATGTTATTTATAGATTTTTAACTTTTTTAACATTTTTAAAGGAGAAGCAGAGAAATATCCATTGTTAAAAGATGTATCAAAGATAATTTTCTTGCATATGGATCGTGTAACATAATTTGACAATGGATCGACAAAACTAATATGAAAAAATAATAGATTATTTTTTTCTGGAATGTAATTTAAATCATATACTGCTAATATACAAAATCCCTTTCCGTTACGATGTGTAAGTTATTATTCTAAGTTTTTTCCATTGCAGCTTAAGAGTGAATGATTTTTGAACAAGTGAATTTAAATGTATATATCTCGTCATAATCAGATTAATATTGGAAAAAATCCCTGTCGGCTTGGCCTATAGGCGGAGGTAGATTTCGAAGTAAAGTGCTCATTTCAGCTACAAAAAATGAAATAAATTTAGAGATAAACCCATTTCAGCAACTTTTTTTTTTACTTTTTTGTCCGCTTTTAATCAATTTTTAATTTCATTTTTCTATAAGTGTTGGTTTACTCAGAATCATCTTAAGCGAAATACGGTTCATATGCCGACTTAGATAGAATTTTTGAAATATATTCTGATTTTATGAAAAAATGGACTAATACGGTACATTATATAGTTTCTAAATAAAGGAAATTGCCAATTGAATATCTTTGAGAGCAAAATTGAATTGAAAAATGAGATTTAAATAAGAAGTTTAATATTTGAATACATTCTCAATTCTTCATTACCGATCGCTTCGGGAAATTTTTCTCTATTTGCCCACTTTGACCGCATTTTTCGAAATATATTATGATTTTATTTTAAAATGACCAATACGGTACATTATACACTTTCTTAATAAGAGAGCATGTCAATTGTATGCGTTTGAGAGCAAAAATGGATTTAAAATTGGGTTTGAAATTAAGCAGTTTGTTATTAGAATACTTCCTCAAATTTTCAATCACGATTGTCTAGGGAAATACTGTTCGAAATGTGTACTTTGAAAGCCTTTTTTGAAATATAATCTACTTTTATTAAGAAATACGCAAATGGGTCACATTATATTGTTCCTAAATGAAAGAACCTGCCATTTGGATGTGTTTAAAAACGAGTCAGAATATAAGCAGTTTGGATTTGAACTTCTATTTTTTTTAAATTAATTTTTGCTATAAAAATTTGTTCTATAAAAAACGTGTCACCATAAAATATGATTGAGAAGATGTAAAATAAATTTAATCGAATTTAATATCACAAGAATTGGCGAAGTTATGGATTTTTTTCTCCCCAAAACCCTATTTTTTTCGCTCCTTGGACCCATTTTTAACTTTATCAAAAATCTGTCATGCATAAACTTTTGTCCCATTTTTTAGAAGTATTATAAACTTTAAACTGATTCGATATCTATTTTAATTAAGAAATTAGGAGGTTCTTTCTGATTTCACAAAAACTCTCCCTATTTCTACCCCTTGGTCCGAATTTGCCCATTAACGAACTTGACCGAGATTTTATGTCCCTTGATTTTATGTATCAGTTTTGGAAGAGATTGGAGCAGAATTATAGACGTCATCGTGTCCATAAAAAGTGGTATAGACCGATAAATAGATAGATAGATAGATAGATAAAGATTTTTACTGGTGGTAATTTTGAGGTCTAGGACAATGATGCACAACCTTTTTAACCAAAAAATCGTTTGCCAGCAGAATATTTGAAAAGCGGAGTTTCTTTTCTTTAATCTCAAAGTTTCTGTCATTACTATAAGGAAAATTATTCTGCATAAAAATAGTGGTATCATTTTGGCCCGCGGGCCAGAGGTTGTGCACCCCTGGTCTAAGAGACATAATCGGTGTAGATCTGCAAATAATTTTCAGAAATTCCAACATGGGAACGACGCCAATAGACAGTATTTCATAAAAAAATCTACCTAAAATGCACCAACCATAATATGTATACATGAAATTAATCATAAATGAGGTCAAAAATAATTTTAGATTTACCTCTTAATAATAGGTTGGTTTTTCCAACAATTGGTTCGTAAATGGCTTTGTTTTTTGGAGGCCAGTGAACACCCTTTGCACGTTAAACTCTGAAAACATCTTTAATAAGCTCGTAACTATATTAGAACTTATCAGAAAGGGGAATGCTGAGAATAGTTTGAAATACGTTAGGCCCGCCACACACTAGGGAGACATGCGTCAAAAATCGTGCAAGGTCAAACCGGTTTTTTCTATGTTATCAGGGTGAAATTGTCGCATGTCTCATGTTTTTTCGCTCAATGTCTCACAGGTGTGTGGCGGGCCAAGAAAACTTAGCTCAAACATACTTTTTAATTACATTACAAAAAGTAATTGAAATAATTATTACTGAAAAACTTTAAAAGCAATCTCAGAAAAAAATGTTTTATATTTAAATGAGTTTTATAGAATTTTAAAAAGCTAAGTTGGATATTTAAATTTAATTAATCATTAATTAATCATCGAGACGATAATCGAAGGAACTAATTGTATAAAAGTTTGGAGTAGTCTTTTAATTAATTAATTGAGCAATTTACTACAATCCTACTTGTTATTAGAAATAACTCTTTTAAGTAATAAAGTAAATGTATTAAATTTGAGCTATAATGTTTAAACATTAGTCGCTTGTAGATTAATGCGTTTGTTAGTATTTATTCCTATCACATGCAATATAATCAGAGATAATATAGCAATAACTTAGTACATGGCAAATTGCTCATGTTTGCACCCTATTTATAGATAAATATGCTACTCTTTCATCAAAATCGAAACATATTATGCAACATTTGATATGAGATACTTTTTCTCATAAGACAAGTGTGATGATAAATATATTGTATAGACTTTTATATTTGTACATTTTAAAAGTAAAAGAAAATTTCTCGTTTGCCTAACATTTGTTTCAAACCCTTTGCATCACTAATGCAGGGCTTCCAAATGGTCCGCGAACTGAACATCAGTATTTTTGAACAGAAAATTTCATAATATGTTTGAGCTAGAATAAACTTCCAAACGTGGTTTCTTGACAATTTGCAAGAAAAATGTAAAAAGAAAATTTCTCTAAAAAAATTCTGATGTTCAGTTCGCGGACCATTTGGGAGCCCTGCTAATGGGATATTTATTTCATGATTTATAAAAGTAGAAGTTATTAGGGTTATTAAAACCCGTATTAAAGTTACCGTATAAGAAGGCATTAAATCTCTATATTTTTCGCTTTTATTATATAATTGTTAGCTATTTCGAAAATTAACTTCATTCAACGGAAATATTTCTTAATAGTAAAACCAATTATTGGCTTATCTATACAAATTCCGAAAGATATTATGAATAAAAGGATTCCGTTTTAGTGTACTAAAATTCCGAGATTAAATAATTACCAGATAAAAATTTGTATTTATAATTCTTGGTGTTACACAGCTTTCATTTAAAAATGCATTTCGATTTTAACTTTTAGGAAAAGTGTATTGATCTACGAAGATTTATTCAGTTATTTATTTCATATTTATGATGGTGTTTTATAATGATTAATATTTATATGAATATATATATATATATATATATATATATATATGTATTAATCCTTTCACAGCGTTATTTTTTGTTTTCAAAATAATTTCTAAAATTGAGCCTTTATCTTATTACATATTTCAAATCTACATATATTTTACAATTAAAACAAGGCAATTTTTTTTGGTAAAAGAGTTTTTTTTTTTTAATACACAGTTAAATCATAAAAAAATGATTGCAGAAATCTTCGGTTGAGCAAATATTGCGATATTTGCGTTGCCCGAGAAATTCGCGCAATTGCCAGCGAGAGGATTAATATATAGGCTTCTTACGAGGAAGGTCTCTATAGTGGGCATACTCAGAATATTTTGAAAAAAATGCTAGTTGTACTACTTACGTAGGTAATGAAAAGGATAAGTTAAATTTAGCGGCGGAATCCCAATAGAAAGTATATAAAAAATAAACATTTTCGAGTATTTGGCGCGAAAATATGAAAGAGACACGCGATTTGGCTAGCAGGATTTTTTCCCGCCAAAAGCAAACCATTTTAATGCATCTGAAAATTTCTTGTTAAATATTTCTGAGAAGCCTTCATTATTCCCACCAATTATTTCTATTGTAAAGTTTACCTTATTTAATCAGAGAATGCTCGTGATTCAATTACAAAAAAATTTCTGCTTTAAAAAACCGGTGATAAAAGATTAAAAAATAAGCAAATATCATTCGTCGCGAAGAGGTTAAAGAGTATTCGACATGAAAGCCTGTTTTTTTTTAAATTCTTTTCATTGCCAACCGGTGATAAATCGCCAAATAAGGAAATTTTCATCATTTTTTTTACGGACATTGTATGGAGGTTCCGCCGAAATTTTTTTATAAACGTATATGTATCCTCATGAGAAGAAAATTCTGTTGTTTTTTCAGATATTTCGAAGTACATAAACTCGAAGAAAAAACGAAGGAAAAAAATATGGAAATTTTCAATCTGACAATTTTAAATAGACACAAATTTCAAGAAAAATTGTCGGCTCTATACCACAAGCCATGGAAATCTGAATTAAGAAAGTTAATTCTATGGTAAAGAAAATTCCATTTTAACATTGCTGGCGTGTAGGTGCGTAATTTGCATGTTCTACAAAATGAACATGAATGTTTCTTTCCGAATGTCAAAGTGGCAACAGTACTGTATACTTTGGTTAGACTTTGTGTGAAATACAATAAAGAATTTCCTAGGAACCGGTTTAACGATGTGAAATATTTAGTCCAACTCAACGTGTTACTTTTTGATGAAAATTTCGAAGAGTTACCTCAGATAGTTCCACAAAAAACACTTTAGTTACATAGAATTAATAGTATATGTGCGTAGTTTTTGGATCATGATATTTATGTAATGGACTGGCAGTTAGTTGATTTAGATCCGATGAAGAATGCTTGCGTTTATCAGTTTGAGAAATGTACACCAATCGAAAACAGTATTTTTGTGTTGTTAATTTATGTGCTTCTGTAATTTATGAATAGGAAACTATTAATCGAACCACGTTAAAAAAATATTTTCTCATTTCCAGATCTTAATTTTATTGTATAAAATTGAAACTGGTGTTATACACAATTGAAATGAAAAAAACTTCTTTAAACACCATAAAATAAGTTAACTGCGCAAGGCCTTTCGAAAGAACTTAGTCTTTCTTCGTCAGGCGCAAAAAAGACGTGCGTCCACAATGAATGTAGCGGCACAACATGTATCGTGCCGCTACATTCATTGTGGACGCACGTCTTTTTTGCGCCTGACGAAGAAAGACTAAGTTCTTTCGAAAGGCCTTGCGCAGTTAACTTATTTTATGGTGTTTAAAGAAGTTTTTTCATTTCAACTTAATTTTATTGTTATTAAAGATTTGGTGGATGTACAAAGTATGGAAAAAACAGTTTAAAATTATAAAGTAGTAAATTTCGTATAAAATTTAAAAATAATATTTGCTAAATTTTGTTATCTTATAATTTGATTTAAAATAATAAGTAATTCGTCACTTATTAAAAATAAAATACATAATTTGTGGCAAATAGCTTTTGGTTTGCTTCTTCTAGTCAAAAGAACATGTTGATCATATCACTGAGAAATATTGTGCATGTGTTATTCTACATGTGATACATAATTTTACATAAAATAATAGACGACAAAAAAGAAATAAATTTAGTGGTGGGATACTTTTTACTGGTGCCTAGATTTTTGCATCCCTGGCTATATTGCTGCCAAATGAGGATATACTAAATTACTAAGAGTCGGTTTGTAATATTCAATGTAGCGACTACAAATTGTTCAACAAATTAAAAAAATTAATGAGCTTTACAAATTTTTCCATACATTATGTTTCACTGTATTAAATATACAGAAATGACAGATATATGAAACGAAAAAATCAGGCTTTTATTCTAAAATGAGTGAATATTGCAAGTTTGCAAATTTATATTAGTATTCACCTGGAAAATATTCCTAACAAAAAAAAACATACTTTTAAATGAAATTTATAAAATAAAATTTATTTTCTCAATTCTATTGCAAATTTCACCTATATATATTTATTAATATATATGCTACTCATTCATCAAAATTAAAAATATTTATGATCTCATGAATTTTGATAATTTTCTCCTAGGACAAATGTGATAATAAATATACTGTAATCTCTCTTACATTTACGATTTCTAAAAGCATGTGACACTTTTCTCATTTACCTGACATACGTTCTAATTACCTCTCCATTTTACTAATGGTATATTTGTTTCATGATTTCCAAAAGAAATAAGTTGTTATGGATATTAAAATTCGTATTGAAATGTTCTATGTAAGAGGATACTAAATTCTTATATTCCTATCTCTTAGTATATAATTATCAGCTGATTTGAAAATTAATGCTATTTAATAGAAATAGTTTCTAAAACTAAAAATTTCTTAAATTATTTTATTTTATTGTAACTTTGGTTAATTATGCAAGTTTGGAAAGATTATTTTTTTTCTTATCAAACTATCAGTTTAATTAATTACTGTGAAAAATTATATATATATTAAATTTCTAAAATCCTAAAAGTCTTATTTTTTTATTCAACCGTCATTATGATAAGCGTAATGCTTTCGAAAATAAAATAATTTTGTGAATCATTCAAAATAGATATGATCTTTGATTATTAAATATTCATAGCTGCCAACTTTCAACTAATCTTCCGTAATACCTGGTTTAGTTTGATCCAGGTTAACGTCATTTCAAACCAGAAAATATAAGTCATGATTTTTTATTTATTTAATTTCAAGATTGTTAGTGGAGCATATTTAATTTTATTTCTTTGAAAAATTTCTGGTTCGAAACTCATTTAACCAGGGTCAAATTAACGCACTTATTACGGATAATCTATGTCAGGTTGGCACCTAAGAATATTTCTCCACAGAAATATTATAAATTAGAAAATACCAGCATAAAGTATGAAGTATATTGTGAAATAACATACTAAAAATAAAATAGTGTTAGTTTAACTTTTCATTTAAAAATAAATATTGATTTCAATTTTTGTAGAACCTTTTTTTATTTTTAATATGTTATTTCATCATTTTTTTTATGCTGAAAATTTCTAATTTTTATTTTTTTTCAATCTGCATTAGAAGAAAATATTTCAATCAATTTTTTTCGACTGTCGGTTTTCATCAGAATTATATGTTTTAGAAAAATTAGATTTATACCAAATTTTTACCAAAAATTGGGTTTATACAAAATGTCTGTCCGTGTATCCCTATGTTTGTGGTTTGGAATTGCAGCATCGAAAAGTATATGAAGTTATGCATAGAATTGAGCCAATTTTTTTTAGATGTTTTGGCCTATAGAAAGCAAGTAGGTCCTTCTTTAAATCTAATAGTATCCGCCGGGGGGGGGGGGGGCACTGTAATATCTGTTTTTGTGACATTTTCATTATCGTACTATCGAATACTATAACTTCATATACTTGTTTGAAGTATATAAAATTATTGTACAAATTTTATGTTTATGGTTAGCTAGGATAAGCAAATCCGAATTGAATTTTGAAAAAAAAATCACCAAAAAGGAGCGCTGTAAAATCGACTTTTGTATCATTTTTTTATTTTCCAACATAAAGTGTATAAAGTTGCGCATCGAATTAAACTTTTTTTTTTTTTTTTTTTTTTACTATGGCAAGCAGATCTTTGAATTTTGAAATATTCCGCCGGAAAGGGGCATTGTAATCGTGTTTTTATTTGCCTTGTTTTTTCGTAGTTTAATTGAACATAGACGACTTTTTTAGCTACAAAAACTCCGCATCTTGATAAACGGCTACTCGCAACCAACTCGTCACTTGAGAATAATAAAATTATATCTGTCTTTTTGAAAAAATTGACTTATTCATATAGATAGGCTCTATTTGTATCTATGAAGGCATTTTTGTATCACAATGATGTTATATATAATTTAATATGACCTTACAATCATAATATGACATTATTTTAACCCAGAAATGCCTTCATAGATAGAAATATAACATTTCTATTTAGGTAAGTCATTTTTTTCAAAAACACGCATAGAACCTTCTTATTCTTAGGTGACGAACTGCTGACAGAATAACAACAGAACATGATAACAAAAACAACAGAATAACAAAAAATATTGATTTTATTAAACATCATGATAGAGATTAGCTTGTTTTTACTCTGGTTAATTAAATGAAGCAGAAATTTAAGGTAAAAGTCAAAGTTGGTATATTATTGAACTAATAACATTCAATTATTAACATTTATAAATATTTTTTAAGTATTAAGATTTATGAGATTGAAGGAAATTTTGGGATTGCCACATCCAAGTATTTAATGCTTATTAACAATTTGCACTCGAGAGGTGACTCTCACTCACCAATTATGTTGTCAGATGTCCCTCGTAATTCGGGATTCCAGATGCTTTCGACACCACTGATATATTACAATTTATTTCGCCATACTTTAAACAAATTTCCGAATAATCTGTGATAAATTACGGGTGTCCAGAGCATTTATAGCACCCATTTACGAGGGACAATATTATTCAGTGAGAACCACTTCTCGAGTGCAAATGGTTAAGAGAAAGGTATAAAAACAATGATAAGAGCTATTTTTAAGTGATAAATAAAAAAAAAAATTCTAAAGTATACGCTTACCAGAATGGCGGCTGCATAAAAAAGAATGACAAACTTATTAGCATCCATATGTGACATATTTTCCTACAGAGCAATGTAACATTTTATGAGAACTTTATATCCACTAAATAGAATTTATGTCCGATTCTGATACAAAATAGTCACAGTGGAAACGTTCTCCATAGAATTTTATTATTGATCGTGAAGAGCTGACGTGACAGTTTAAAAATAATGATTTTACATATTTATATTATGTTTTCTAGTAGTCAATAAACAGTAATAACTGACATTTTTTACTTTGCATCTAATGTCTCCTGCAAATACTTCTAATGATATTTTTTATTCAAATGTATAAAAAAGAATTGCATTACATAACATTTAAAAGGAATTTTATTGGTAGGATTGTAATTTCGTATTTTTTTTTTATATTCAACCCTAAAGAAGTGTAATGTTTAATCATTATAGCATGAAAACTGATACATTTTTTTTCCTGTGAAAGTGTCCACTTTCAACGGTGGCCAATGGCTAATTTCTAAACCGTTAGTCATAGGCTTATAGTTCCAGTTGCAAAAAAGCTTTTAAAAAGGTAAAGAATTCTTTTTTAAGCGATTTATATTTTTTAAAAATATATTTAAAAAATACGAAAATGTAATTTGTAATTTCTATATGGTCCTTCGGTCCTATTAGTGATATTTAGTAAAAATTTTCCATCATTCTAATAAGCAATACAAAAAAGGGTCCTATTCATCTAACATTAAAATTGACTGAGTTATGAAACGGACTTAAATCCCTTTTCTCTAACTGAATATGGGCGAATCGGGCTAAGCTTTAAGAATCGTGCACTAAATGCTTAAAATATTATAAAGGGCGTCCATTTCTAATGCTGTCTAATAGTTAATTCTTAAATCATTTGTCACAGACATATAGTTCCAGTTAGAAAAAATGTTTTAACCCTTTCCGGCGCAGTGTTACCACTCCGGCAACACCTAATTTTATTGCCAAACTTGCAAACGGTACCAAGAAACTTTTATAGAAATTTCGCTTTTCCAATGATAGCGTGAATTTGGAAATTCGTAAATTTTATAAAAGTCGTTTTTAAATTCCGGTGTCAATCAACAATTTCTTATTTTATGAGCAGACCTTTACGGCGATTGAAGGCCAGATGATCAGTGCTGAGTGTAGCGTCGACCTGGCCTTCAATCGCCGTCAGCGCCACATATTGTTTGAGATGCGAACTAAAATAAAAAAATTACGGTAAAAAAAAACTCCTGACATTATACATAACCCTCCTGCAAAAATTTTTTAAATAGCTGTCACCGTTTGCAAGTTATTGAATTTTAAAATCCATCAGTCATTTTTGGGACTCCCGGTATGTTTTCCTAGTTCAAAATTCATATTCAAATTTTAACTCACTTTTAAATATCCGATTGAGGTTCAAATCACATGCTTGTGTATATCCAATGACAATGCAATATTAATACGATTTTAGGTTCGTGCCATTTATTTATTTTTTAGGACTACACCAAATTCTATTAGGTTAAGTAATAGGTTAACCCTTTGAGCTCTGATGGTAGAATTTTCTACCACATAATTTTAATTCCGAAATGTCACAACGGCACCAGAAAAGTCAACGTAATTTACTTGAAAAAGGTTTAATGCATTTTTTCGTGTATATCGTTAACCGGTTTTTTTCTTTGCAAAATACTGGTGCCAAAGTGACATTTGGAATTTTGAAGAAATTTGTCCACCAGAGCTCAAAGGGTTAAGTAATATATTAGGTTAAGTAATAGAATTTTAAATATGTATTATTTTGTAACGAACTGTGACTATTGTTTTTCATAATTTAATTTTACATTTATTTTTTACTTATATTTTTAATACAAGTTGTATATTTAGCTTTAATATGTAAACATCAACAAAAATTTAAAAATAATGTTATAAAAAAATATCTAACTCTCAATGTTTAATGTTAAATTTTATATCTGACCTTTATTTTTATTTCCAGTAAATTTTTGACTGACTTCTATATTGCAGCAAAAAAGATGCTACAACTTTAAACAGCTATTACTCGGTCGCTTTTAATCGCAGAGGAATGGGACTTTTATGTCTTACTTATTAGAGTAGCGGTAAAAATTTACTAAATATCACTTATAGGACCGGGAGACTGTATAAAAAATTTCATTTTCGTAATTTTTAATTCTTTTTTTTTACCAAAATCGCTTAAAAATATTTTTTTACCTTTTTTAAATCATTTTTGCATATGGAACTACATGTCTATGACTAACGGTTTAGAAATGAGCCATTGGCCACCTTTGAGACTAAACGAAAACAAAATATATGTTTTCATGCTATAATGATTAAATATTGCACTTCTTTAGAGTTTAATCTAAAAAAATACAGAAATTACAATCCTACTATTAAAATTCCTTTTAAATATTATGCAATGCAATTCATTTTTATATATTCGAATAAAAAATATCCTTAGAAGTATTTGCAGGAGACAAAACGTACAAGGTAAAAAATTTTTTACTTTACAAATAATTTTTCATAGTTAAAATATCGTTGTCTTTGAAAATGAATGTCATTTTCCTGACACACATTTTAATTCTTTATCATGTATAAATATGATGCTGCAAAATAATTCTTCTTATTTTTGACATAGTTCAAGTCAGAAGTAGTAAAATCATAGATACCAGCAAGATCTTTTAGCTATTTCATTGAAAATAATGAGATTAAATTGTTTGTAAAAATTGAGTCCATAAGTTACGAAACTGAACTTTACACGGAATTTAAGATACTATATTGAAAACATGTTTCTTTAAATAAAATTAAAATGTTCGACCTAAAAAACAAGAATGTTTAAAAAAAAGAGTGGAATGTCATTATCCTGACGTACACTGTAAAAAAAGATTCACGAGTTTACTAAAATTTTTTTGTAAATTTGTATTCCACAGAATTTTTTAGTAACCATTCCAAACTTTATTTTGCAAGTGAAACAAAGCTTTCTTTTGTAAACTGAACAAAAGAATTTTTTGTATAACTAACTTAAACTTGTATGAGCCACCAAGCAAATTTTAGTAACAGCTCCAAAATTATTTTTAGTAACCATTACTCACAGAATTTTAGTAGCTATTCCAAACGCAATTTTGCAGAGCTAGATTTTCGGCAACGCTTCAGTAGTTGGCAGCATCAAACATTGCCAACTGCTCATGCTCAATCTTGATATGCTTCTGAAAGGGTGGGAAAATTCTTAGATCATTACCGATGGTAACTGCTACGACAGGATTTTCATAACCCCTTTACTTAACGAATACTTACACTGCATACACTCGGTGCGTCTTTGGTGGTGTCGAGCATCGAACCCGAGACCTTTCAGTCACGAGTTCTGTGCTATGACCACCAGGCTATCACGGCCACACCAAGTGAGTTTTAGTAATAGCTATTAAAAATATAAAACTATTAACTCTATTCGTTGTTAGCTTTTTCTACAAACTCTTAGATATTTTCTTGTAACTGAGTAAGATTGGAAAAAATTTTTAGTTATTGCAAAGATCACTAAAATTTCTTTAGTAGATCGACCTTTTTTTTACAATGTACATATGACAAGAAATGACGTATAATTAAACATAATTTCTTTTTTTATTTAAGTTTTTCAAAATTTAGCAATTTTACATGGAAAATCCTTTATTCTCTAATAAAAAATAAATTTACCTCTTGAAATTTTGAATTGTTTTCAATGGATACTTTTAACATCTCAGATGATCAAATCTGGCATTTTGTGAATTTCACACTTTACATTAAAAGTTATTCCTATCATATCAACAAAATTAGGAAAAACCATATTGTTTTAAAGTAAGATATTGTTAGTTACAGCCATTTTCCATTAAAGCAACCGCGAATTTATGTAATTTTTTCCTAGCACAAATGAGACGTTCAGAAGTCAGCCTGATTAACTCCATCAAATAAAAATGCTTATTTTAAACATTTAAAGTTATTTATCTATAATATAACAACTTTTTTTTCAGTATATTTTGATTATACTCATTAATCTTCTTATAATCAAGGGTAATTCATAAGCACTGTATAGATATATAGAAAATTTTCAACCCAGTCATGTTATTACCTGAATTTCTAAAAAAATGGAGTTAGTCGAATTGATTTCTGAACACCTCAAATTTTATGAGACGTATACTATATATTCCATAATGTCAACATTCAATTAAATTCTAAAGTATTAGGTAATTAATAGGTTCTAATTACCTTTCATTGAAAATTCGTTCGCTAATTGAAAATCCGTTTCATTATTTCCAAAAGAAATTATTGTAGATAATGAAACATGTATTATGAAATTCCAGGCGCTAAATCCCTGTATTCTTATCTCTTAGTCCCAATTCTCATCTAATTAGGAAAGTAATTCTATTTATTCATCGGAAATAGCTCGTAACAGTAAAATAGCTTTAAATTATTATATTTGTTTATACCAATGAAGTTTAAGAAAAATATTAGGAATAAGAAAGTATCGTTGTAATTGAGATTAGAGTTAACCATCAGAAAAGAAGATACTATATGTATTATGCATTTTGATGTTTAAAATTGCATTTAAAATAAATTTTAAATGCCTGAAAGTATCGCATTTGTATAGATTCTCAATGTACCATTTTGCAGCTTATCGTATATTTTATTTAGTCATTTTCTAATTTCAAACAACCGTCTATAGAAGACTATAGAAATATATTGATAACCACTATGCAACACTATCATAAAGGATTCATAAAAATATTCTTTTTTCAGGAGTATTATACTTAGAAGAATGCATAAAATTGATCAAAAGCTTTTTACTTTTCACGTGTGACTTATCATGCTGAAGAGTAATAAAGTTTTCTCGTGAGAATACAAGATTCACTAAATAGAGTAAAAGCCACTGCAATAGTGTAAAATGCCTTTGCAAAAGGAAGCTAGTAAAACAATTCTGTTTACATTAAGTCGTTATGTAAAAATCAATGCCAAGCTCTAGTAATTGTTTTAAAATATCGTGAGGTTTTCACATTATTCCGTTTTATATAATGTTTATAATTATTACATACAAAATAATGAGATATATATGAAGTTAATAAGAAATTAATGAGCTTCTACGCTATAATTATTATACACTGTTCGTTTGTGGATCAATATTAATCTTAATATTAGAATTTAACATCACTAGACCAACATATTTAGAGTAAAATATATTATTATAAACTAGCATATTTCAAGATGCACTCATCTTCTTTCTCTTTTCATCGATAAATTTATTATTCACTCATCAAAAGGGAAACAATTTATGCATCCCATGAATTTGGATAATTTTCTCGTGGGACATGTGAGATAATAAGCATATTTTACTCTACCTTGCATTTGCATTTTCTAATAGCAGAGGAAATTTTTCTCATTTACCAAACGTATGCTCTAATTACCTCTTTGTGGAATCAATGAGATATTTATGCCGGGAATTCTAAAAGAAATCTTTTATTAATAGGTTTGAAACCTGTATAAACCCTTTCCGGCACGGGCAAAATCTGTAATAAAATGAGAAATTATCGACTGACACCGGAATTCACGAACGAATTTTTTAGATGTTTTGAATTACCTAATTTAAGCTTTTATTGTAAAAGCAAGATTTTGTAAAATATTATTGGTGCCGTTTGCAAGTTTTAAATTAAAATTAGGTATCCCAGACCTGGCACAGTGTGCCGGAAAGGGTTAACCTCTTCAGTCCTGGAGTACCCATTTGGGTACATTAAAGCAAAAGGCAAAATAACTCCAAAAAATTTTAATAAATGCATAAATTTCTGCTGCCGCTATTCAGATACATCACATTGTTTCTATATTACCAATAGATGTGCTACACGTTTAAATAAGGAGGAACCATGTGACTTTAAAAATGAAACATTCCCAAGATGGATGACATAAGCAGTTTACCAACGACTTTACGTCAAAGTATGTGAATAGTACAAATTTGTGAGTGAATTTTAAAAAAATTATTGAATTTTTTACAAATTATATTCTTTCAAGAATGATTTGTAGTTGTTTGTAAATGTTGTTCATATGTGCATGGATGTTGAAAACATCTGTAAATATGTTGTACCCATTTGGGTACAATGGGTCTACATTTCCAGGTAAAGAAACTAATTTTCTGTGTAACTATTGTACATACTTGGTTATTAACAAATTTTTTTAGAAACGAATAAATTATTCAATTTAGTCTTATAAAAACAATTTAAAAGGACTTTTTTCATTTTTAAAATTAATATGAAGTAATGTACTGAATTTACTGCTAAAAAATGTCATTCCTTTTAGTAACTTTAAAAATTTCTAACATGTTTGAAATGTTGTACAGTGTTTGGTATTCTACAATTGCGATCAAATTTACACTTTGCTAATTCTGTTTCACATTCACCTGATACTGAAGATAGCCTATGGAGAGTACGTACTTTACTAAATCAGGGTTCGTACAGTCCTACCACTAAATTTTAAGAATATTATCAAAGTGTTTCGCTGCACAAAAATATCGTAAAGTCTGTGAATGAAGGTGGGGATTGCGAATGTTGTGGTTAAAAATTAAATATAAATTTTCTTATTTTTAATAGCGATGCCAGAGTCCTTAGAAATTCCAAGGAGTGTGCGAACCTTGTAAATGTAGTAAAAAATGCCTGTCTTAGAATTCCTGGAACAAAATTTAGCTCAATTGATGAGCAAAGATCCCGTTTTTGGGGAAACGTGGCTTCCGTCAATATCTTCGTTCAAAACACAACCCCTGGAATATAAAATTTTCTTCTTGCCTCAAATGATGGTGTAGTACTGAATTTTCTCTTGTACACAGGAAAAAATGTCATTCTTGTAGAAGATATGAAAGACTTGGAGCTTGGTGGAGCAGTTGTAAAAATAATAATAATAATAATAACTGAGAGTGTACCCGTAAAGGAAAGTAGAGTTATATTCACTGACAGATATTTCACTGTAGTGAAAAGAGCTGAATATCTTCTTTTAGAGTGAATTCTGTGTTTTAGGACAATCATGACTAATAGAATAGGTGATGTTGCAAACAAAATGCATGCTGTGAAAAACAGTACAATGAAACGTGGTGAGTGGACTGAGTTTACTAGATCAGATGATAAAATTGTGATGGTGAAATGGAAGTACAAGAAATATGTGCATATTATGTCCACCATATGTGGATTTGAGTCCAGTGAGACATGTGAGCGCTAGTGTAAAGATAAGTCAAGGCTCCTGTAACCAGACGAGCTATAATAAGAATGCATAAAGCACATATGGGTGCAATCAATCTAAACGATAGGTTCATTGCTTGTTATCGTACTTCTATGCGAACACGTAAATAGTCAGTTTGGATCTCTGCTCATTTTCTCGACTTAGGTTAATAGTCGGGTTTTGTATATGAGAGATTATAGGTCCTCCAATATTTCGAAAAAAGATCAAATGTGTTTACTCGAATTTTGTCTTTACATTGCTGAAGTCCTTATAAAATGTGAAAAAGAAAAGTTTACTGTTGGAAGACCACGAAATTCAGAGCAATCATAAAATGAATCTACATTAAAAAAGAATAAGAATGTCTATTCCTAAAAATGAGGTTCGCTATGATGTGTATGGACATTGGCCGGAATATGTTACTAGGTTACATCAATCTCAATGGCGCATGGAAGGATGCAAAGGAAAATCAAGAGTGAAATATGTGAAATGTAATCTATATGTCTTCAGAATAATAACTATTTCAAAAAATTCTATAATAAATGATATTTTAATAGAAAATTATTATTAAAAGGTATTGATAATATTACAAGATATGTACAGTATATGTATAGTACACATAGTATAGTAGCAAGATATGTCTAATTATTACAAGATATATATAATATTTTTGCACAATAAATAACTTTAGGTAAAAAATCATTTAAGTTGTTTAAATTGATATAATTTGTAAACAATAGATAGGTCTATTTGTTGTAAAACAAAATTGGTCTTATTTATTTAAAGAATGACATTTTTATTCAGTTATGACCTGATGTACCCATGTGGGGACATAAATTTTAACTATTTAAATTTTTTTAAAATTAACAAACTAATTTTATTTTCTCATTTCTAAGCCTAAAAGTGCCATAATTTGCTAATAAAATAAATTTTCTATGCAGCAGATTTTTCTCGGGACTGTAGAGGTTAAAAGGTTTCCACATCAGAGTACAAACTAGATACTTACATTAATATCCCTTAGTATATAACTATGAGATTGTTAGAAAAAAATCTCTTAAAGGGAGGGTCTACTTCTTTGTGTAAAAATATACGATTTTTTTGTCTTCTGCATTTCTTGCATCCCTTAAGTAATTAGATTCTTGCCATAAAAAATTGTAGTATTATAATACCTTACAGCATTTTTAGTTCGTTAAATGTAACGCTGCTTGTTATGCAATTATAGAAAACGTTATGAAACGTAAAAAAGTAAAGCAATTGTAAAAATTGAAGCTTGTTTTTTTCTATTCTATATTTGAAAATATCTCATCAAATAGTCACTAAAATATATATATACTTTTTTTCTCATAAAAACCCTTAACCCTTTCCGGCACGGACAAAATTTTCTTTAAAATGAGAAATTATCGACTGACACCGGAATTCACAAACGAACTTTTTAGATATTTTGAAACCCCTAATTTAAGCTTTTGTTGTAAAAGCAAAATTTTACTAAAATATTACTGGTGCCATTTGCAAGTTTGGAATTAAAATTAGGTATCCCAGACCGGGCGCAGTATGTCGGAAAGGGTTAACCCTTTGAGCTCTGGTGGTAGAATTTTCTATCACATAATTTTAATTCCGAAATGTCACAACGGCACCAGAAAATTCGACCAAATTTATTTGAAAAAGGTTTAATGCATTTTTTCGTGTATATCGTTAATCTTTTTTTTCCCTTGTAAAATACTGGTGCCAATGTGACATTTGGAATTTTGAAGAAATTTACTCACCAGAGCTCAAATGGTTAATATGTATATTTTCTTCATGTGAAAACTACATTGGACACAGCGGTAAATAAATACGAAATAGTTCTGCGCCATTACGAATTAACCTTCCTACCCTGTTCAAATTTTACTCAATATTGATAAAAACCTTTCACAACAGAATTGTTATTTAAAACATTTTTATAGGTTTAATTGACTTATTTCGATGAATCTGTTATTTAACTTTCTTTGTGAAAAAAGTTCTGGTTCGAATCGTATAAAACAAACTATAGTCATGGGTCGATTAGACCCATTCAGGGTAGGAAGGTTAATATAAAATACAAGTGAGAGGCACAGAGTGATTTATTTTTGTTCAAGTGTAACACTCCATACACTCTCACAAATGGATACTCAAATTTCACGAAATTTTCTTCGTTTTTGACGAAACCGTTTCCTGGGAAATGCTCCGAGCGAATATTTCGTCAGAAAGGCGAAATTAGTTTATTTGCTTATTTGACGATACTAATTTCTTAAAAAGTTTCGTCAAAACAGCGCTGGTGATGCCATCTATCGAAAAATTTAGAGGCACCCGTAATTTTTAACAAAGGGAAAAAAAAGCGCCATCGAGGGGATTCGAACTAACAACCTTCAATATAACAGTCCACTGTCTTAGCCATTACGCCGCAGGGACCTCGAATAGGATTGTTTTTAAAGGTATATAATGGGTTCTACTGTGTATTTATATTTTTATAAAGTAGTTTGTAATTTTATCCATGTTGTTAGATATCTTTTAAGTTTTAAAAAATAAAGCTAATTTATTGTTAAGGTTTTCTTCTGGTGAACGAATAATTATAATACGTCTTATTTAATATAATTTATTAGAGAAATTTTCTTTGCTCAATGAATGATTAAAATATGGTCTGATTAATTTTTTGCACGGAAATAACGAATTTTGAAGTGTATATTGGAAAGTTTTTTATATGCTATAATTTATAAGATAAAGCTAAGATTTTATCACTACTCTTTATAAAAGGGTGGTGTATTTTTTGTCGTCCGAATATCTACACTAGGGATATAGGACCAGGGGGAGTGCCCTTCGTGGGGGTCTTTCTAAGGGAACCTAACCCGTATTTACGCAAGGTTCGAAGAAAACCACGAAAACTCCGAACGATTAGGCCGACAGCCGGATTGGGTTCGAACCCAGCACCTGCCGTCTACCAGTTGAGAGGTCCGTACCTCTCGGCCACTGGTGGGGCCCTTTATAAAAGGGAGAGGGATGAATTGTGTACATTTTCATTTGATTGAATTCCTAAAAATTTTAAAAGCTAAAAAAATAACTATTTCGGAAACAATAACTTTCCATATTTCAGTATTTTTTGAAAAGCCCTAAAAAGTACTGTTTTAAAATAAATTATTACAGGACTGACAAAAACAACCAAATATCTATTTGCTAAAATCGCAAGAATTGCGGAAATAGAGTAGTGCGTCCTTTGACAAACAACTTACCATAACTGTTTCTTTAAAGTGCATTGAATCTGGCCATGACTGACATAACAGTTTCGTCAAATATTTGAGGGTTTACGTTTTCTTAAAAGTCATGTGATTTTGATACAAAATGATCGTCAAAAACGACGAAATATAGCCCAAGGATAGCTGTATCATCTATCAAGTGAGATCTTTATTTCTGAGAGTGTATAGTTACATTTTATATATTTATTATTACACATTAGGGCGTATCGAAAAAATCCAAATTTCTTATATTTTTTTGCGGTAGTGCGGGAAAGTTGTAAATTCTCTTCATTAAAAAGTGTACTGAATCTTAAAACTGTGGGTTGATATCTTCTGTCGGCTCAGTGGGGTGAAAGTTCCGAAAATTGGACTAAAAATGATTGAAATGCAAAACTTGATAAATAATCAGAGAGTTCGTTGATCGGTTTGGAGTAGTACTTAAAATATACTATTTTTAAACAACAACTATTTTTTAACAACAGCTGTAAAAAGTTTTGGAATTATAGGTCAATATCTTCTGTCACCTCAGTGGGCTTAAAGTTTCAAAAATTGGACTAAAAATGGTTAAAATACGAAAAATTAATAAATAATCAGAGAGTTCGTTGATCGTTTGATATAGTGCTTAAAGTTAATATTTTTTAGAAACAGAAAGTATAAACAGTTTTGGAATTATAGGATAATATCTTCTGCCGCATCATCGATACCAAATTTTAGAAATTTAAGGCAAAATTTAAAATAAATAAACGCCACACTTTCCTCATTTTGATGCAAACAGAAAGTTTATTTCGAACACACAAACAGCAAAAGCATTATAACTTGTAATCATGGTCTCAAATATTGACATGTGTTTCCTGGATTGTAGTGTCGCTCTAATGAATCTATCCCTGTTCTGCTGTCCAACTGTTTTTCCAGAGGCTGCAGTAACTAGTTTAATAATTCGCTCGACTACTTGTGTGTGCGAAGGAAATTTAATAAAGTCCCAGCAGTCCATTGGCACACCGTTCTGTATCATCTTCAGAAGTCCTTGAGAACTGATCTCTCTAAGAACTGGCGGCGATGTCACACAGCAAGATTGCCTGTCAATGAGATCTACGTAATCTGTAGCTTCAAATTTAATAGTGGGAATAACAAATCTGCGAACGCAGTTTTTAACTGGGCTAATTTCCCTTGCCTTGATAATCCGTCGAGCTGCAAGGGTCCTAATATGATGTCTCTCATCAATTAACATGGCCAAAAGCATATTTTCTGGAGCTGTAAAGTAAGCATTGCGAGAAATATCTGGTTCAATTACGTCACGATATTTCTTAGGCAAATAGCGAGATGAACAGATGAAACGCCATAGTTGCCTAGCGCCTTCCTTTATGGAATGATGAATTTTAATTCGGAACCACGTGGGTGCGTATACTCTCAGAATGAACACAACCAAAGTTAGTAACTAATTTGATGGGTTTGATGAGGATATATATAACCTCAGTATTCGATTGGCAGTTGTTAGCCAGCGGGCCAAGTTCAACGTTCCCGGTTCCTGGTTAGCTAAATTTAAACCACAAACGCCAGAACTAATGGCGGAGCAAATGTCTAATAGGTATTTCTGATCTGAACTGAGGATGGTGAATCAATATCTGGTAATTCGCATTCAATGCTAGTAGAAGCAACAATTGGAAGTTTTTCGCATCCTTTGAGGTTTTGTCCAATGACTCCGGTGTAAGATGTGGGGCCAGATGACTTACCGTCTATTGACTCAAATAAGTGTCGTAATGGCAACTCATTGAAGTGAAGTAAGCATATACCGTAATTTCGGGTGTATAAGCCGCTGCTCAAACAATTCTTTTTAGACCCAGAAATCTTATTTAGTGATTGAAGACAAATATTTATGGCGATCTAACTAGTTATATTTGTTTCTTAAAAAATTCTGGGTCGAAAAAGAATTGATTGATCTGCGGCTTATACACCCGAAATTACGGTAATCCATTGCAATGGCCTCTGCGGATTCCCCAAATTTAAGTCTGCGGATTACACCACAGATAATTATTTTTGTAGCATGCAAAAATATTTGTATAGCAATAATATACGCAACTTATAATCAAGAACATTATTGTCAAATTAAATGTCTTTTTATTAACAATTTACAATATAAAATTAATTGTAACTTGAATTTTAATGTTCATTGAAAAATTCGCTGCTTAGGACGCATCATTAAAGAGACTACTTTATATTGTAAATTAGAAAAATTCTGTAGTTAAAATATATAAAATTTCGTTTTAATTTCAATAATAAATATTGTTAAATGGAAATAATTTCTTCTATATAAAGTACAAAAGTATTTCCATATCGAGGATATAATTAATTAAAATGTAAGAAATTTTGTTTAATTTAAAATCTAAATATTGCTGTTAAATGATACTGAATTGAAAATTACAATTAATTATAATTTGTAACATGCGAAAATGTTTGTATAACAATAATATACGCAACCTGTAATCAAGAACATAATTTTCAAATTAATGTAATTTTATAAAAAATTTACAATATAAAATTAATTGTAATTTGAACTGTAATTTTTATTGAAAAATTATTAACAGCAATATTTGACTTTAAACAAAGTGAAATTTCTTATATATTAATTACTTGCATTCTCGATATGGAATTATTTTTGCATCTTATAGTAGAAAATATCCCCATTTAATAGTATTTATTTTTTCTATTAAAAATAGTTTTTAGCGTTTTAAATATCATTTTTTCATCCTACAAATTCTTCCATTCGATATCATCAGGTAGTCGGCAAAATATCATATGATATTACAAAGTACTCAGTAAAAGATTACCAAGTGACCAAATTATCGGAAACTAAAACGCAAATGCTTCAAATCCGATTCATGTGTAGTCGGGAGACGATGCTCGAAAAATTATCAGCCGGGCGGCCAAGAAGTCATGTCTGCCGACCCCGGAAAATGAGATCGTCTGGACATAAAGTAGTCGAGCCTGGATTTTCGGCGGAGGTTTGGCCGGGGATTATTTGCTGTTAGGGTTACAACTTCTGCTTCGTTTTCACTTTCGTGATCCAATGAATGGCTTGAAGTAGAAGCAGAAGACGCCTGTTTTGACGCAGATCGAACAGCATCATTTTCTTTTCGTATTTGACGTTTCTGAAGTCGTTTTGTTTGAATAATATCGACACTTCCAATGGACATTTTTTCCAATGGACTCTCCGTTCGTTAGTCAATGAGGAATGCCTGCTCTTTCAAAGGAACTTTACTTTCTTTTGGGCGAATACACTCCTTAAAAATCGTGCATTTGCAGGCAGATATGTCAAAAAGTTTTTTTGCTACCATTTTAAACTTTTCAACCTTTTCTAAAGTGGTCTTACTTTTTTCCACACGTTTTATATTTATCATAATTAATCGATATTTCCCATGATATGCGTGTATAATATCACAAACACGCTTATGGGAAACTGAAGGAATGGATGCATCGGTGTATAAATTTTCAACCTTCAAAGCAACATTTTCGGCAGTAACTGAAAAGCATGGATCTTTGTTTCCACCAGTTTCGCAACCAATACGCTACCTTTTGTGAGCGCAACATTTTATGACGTCATCATGAATTATCAGCGTACGCGAAAAATCCTTCGGTGTTCCAAAAATAGGGCAATGCATCATCTGTCGACTTGAGAACTTCGACTGCGGTGATTTTGGCATTTTTAATATTTACTAATATCACTTATTAGAAAATGGGGTACTTCTAGGTTATCCCGTTGACCGATTTCGCCAAATTACACAAATCGCCAAACTAAATGCCAAATTATACATGTTGACAGAAATTCTATTTTAAATAACGAAAAAACAGATAATTAGTAGAATATTAATAAAAATATTAATAAAAAGTCGAAATAAAAATCACTTAATGATATTTTAAGCACGTGAATCGCATTTAATGTCATTGAATTTGACATTCATGATCATCCATTATTGGCATTTAATCTTATAGTTTGGCGATAATTTTTTGGTTGACGGGATAACCTAGAAGTACCGAAAATTGTGACAAAATACATGAAAACCGCAAGATAAATTCCTTAAAAAAAGATTGCAGTGCAAGCACGTATAACGATCACACACTAATTGAAAGGATACTGTTTCAAACGAGTTAAAACCGGCTGTGACACGCGGATTCTTATGACGTAGGCAGAAAGTGAGAGAACACGTGATTTACTGGTCACTCCCATTTGTTTTTCAACAGCAAAATAGGGGTGTTTCACTTTTTTGGCAGAGCGCCAAAACCAGGTCTCTCTCGATTATGCAAACAGCAAATATTAGTGTTATGCAGAAAAGTTCTAAAATGCGTCAAAATTTCCGAAATTCGATGCGGATGAGGTGACAGAAGATATAAAATTATAATTCAAATTTTTTTTCATAGTTGTTTCTATTAAAAAAATGTAACATTTTAGCACTACCCCAAACTGATCAACGAAATCTGTAATTATTTATTAGTTTTTGTATTTTAATTATTTTTTGTCCAATTTTCGGAACGTTCAGCTCATTGAGGCGACAGAAGATATCAATCAATAGTTTTAAGATTTAACACACTTTTTAATGAAGACAGCTCACAACTTTTCCGCACTACCGCAAAAAGATTTAAGAAATTTGGATTTTTTTGATACGCCCTATTATACATATTATTATATTACAACAACACATTTTTCTGTGTTATACAATAGGGAAAAATAGGAATACTTAAGCCACTTTTAAAATTTTAATTTTTTTAAATTTTTTGTGATTTCTTAGAACAAAATAAAATATTGAAAATAAAAATTTCATATTTTTTCTTCAACTGAAAGCCACTTTCAATTAATTTTGAACTATTTTTCTATGTTTAATAAATTTTTACTTTCTGTTTTACATCGTGGCTCAAGTATCCCCATGAGAGGGATACTTGAGCCATGGTGAGGGGATACTTGAGCCATGGTGAGGGGATACTTGAGCCATGGTGAGGGGATACTTGAGCCAGTATAGAAAAATATATTCAAAAGTAATGTTTTTCGCTTTATTTTTGCACAAATATTTTACATAATGATAAATTAAGATACATAAAGTCCTTCAAAACCAATTGTGAAAACAAAACTAGAAACACTATCATTTTTTCAAGTGATAATTGGTAGGCGAAGGATCATTTCAACTTGCGTTTCATCGATGGTAGCAGCATCCTTAGTTGGTGGCCATTTAAATTTGCAATCTGCAATTCTTCGAGCAAATTTCATATTCAATCAGTAACAGTAGTTACAATTTCAATATTCAATATTTAATCGTAATATAAAATATTAAAAAATTAATATTTTAATATATTGGACCTAACTAAATAAAATATTAGAGATTATGACTTGTAAAACAGTTTTAAAAAGTTATATTAATGTAGTAACTTAAAAGTTAAATTGAAAACAATGCCTACATTTATCTAAACGTGCTATTTTGTTAGTCAACATGAAAAATAAAATTTATATTTTCATAAAAAAATATGCATTTTTAATTTTTTTTTCATAAAAAATATACATGTTTTTTTTTTCCCTAAGTCATTATTTTTTTAAGAAAAAAAATCTCCTATTTATCCAGAAAAAAATCCATCTGTGACTATAATAAGGACGTAATTTTTTCTTTTTTGTTTCACCCATATGTCTAATTTCCTAGTGGGGATGGTTGAGTCATGGCTCATGTATCCCCCATCTCAATGGCTCAAGTATCCCCATTACCAACATTTTTGTTTATCAGAGTTTTACTAAGTAAAGCAGGCAGCTATTTGAACTATGTTAGACTCAAAATATAATTGAAATTATACTTATTATATCTATCTTTTTTGTGCAGCTTTACACAAAACTTTTATTATAAAAAAATAAAAATAAAAACATGTGCCTAAATGTTTACTTGAGATAGGGAAAAACAATTATTAATCACAATACATTCAAAATGATACCAAGGTACGTGATTTCTTTTTTACATGTTCAGAACTATAAATGTTTTATCATGTTGCTTGTTTTAGAAAGAAAAAATAACAAACTGTAGAAAAAATAATAGGGGTGGTTCAAGTATCCCTTATGATCAAGTATCCCCACTCTCCCCTATGTCCATATAAGAACGCTTCAGTGATAAATTTTAATAATATTAACTGTAAGGGTTGTAAAAGCCTGGGTTCAAAGTCAAAAATAAAGAGTAACTTAGGCAGTTTTAGACAAGCGACGCGCGAGTACTGCTTTATTCGGTTTACTCGCTTACTGTGCCACATATACGTAAAATGGCAGTTCCGGAGTTGTAAAGATTTACAGCTACTTTTTTGGTCAGCGAATTTTATGTTCGCAAGTGGCGTGTTTGGTGTATAATGACTTTTCAGTTCAACTACAATCCAACTGTATGACAGGGACCTTTCCCTTAAGTAGGGTTGAGATAGTTATTTCCTGAACCATTGTAATATCCTCGTTTTCTACTGTCAGTAAACCGCAGAAGAGAGAAGAAAATATTTCCTAGAATACAGTAGAACTTGAGCGAAATACACCTGTGCTCGGAGGCTCTCTATTTCGCGGCTTATTGACAGTAGAAAACGGGTATATTACAATGGTTCAGGAGATAACTATCTGAACCCTACTTAAGGGAAAGGTCCCTGACGTACAGTTGGATTGAAGTTGAACTTAAAAACTCATTATACATCAAACACACCGCCTGCGAACAGATTCGGGCAGGTGGGGAGGCCTATCTGAAGGCTTTAGCCCATGCTATAGTCTGTCTCAAAAGTTTAAGCACACTGCAAATCTCGTTTAAAATAATTGAAGAAGAAAATAGTTTAAGCTAATTTACAATAAATACTCGATATTTAATCAAAATAAAGTAAAATAAGCCATTTTGAGTGATTAAAAAAATACATTTATTTTTATTTACTTTTTATTTTTTTCTTGAAGAAACGCTGTCTCAAAAGTTTAAGCACTTTATGCAATTTTTTTTAGAAACACGGGATTGGTCGTGCTAAATGACATTGAAGGACATCAAAAATTTAATTTAAAATTAAATGCGAAAAAAATTAAAAGTTGAAAAATATTTTCATTTTATGTGTTAGATCCTAAAACACAGATTCTAGAACATTGTTTACTTTGTCTATATCTTAAAAAATGATTGAGTAATAGCACTTTGAATTTTTCTTATGGCTGACATTTTGAAACGATCGGATTTTTGTCACGTGAAATCACTCGTATTTATAAATCGACTTCGATGTAACTTGGTGTGTGCATAGTACATAATGAAGCCTGGACCGAGTTCGTTAATCCGTTCTATCCGCCATCTTGTTTCAAAATGGAGGCCATTTTTTTTTTTTTTTTGAAAAATTTAAAATTTGAAATTAGGTACAAAAAAGTGAGAAATTGAAAAAGATTTTTCTTTTATGCATTTGACCTTGATACAAAGATTCCAAAGCATTTTTTATTTCGTCTGTATCTTAAAAAATATTTGAGTTATAGTACTTTTAATTTCTAGTGTTGCTCACATTTTGAAATGATCTGGTTTTCGTCACGTGATAACACGCGTATTTATACACCGATTTGGATGAAACTTGGTGCGTAGATAGGACATACTGATGCCTGGACCTAGTTTGTTGGCCAGTTCCAACCGCCGTCTTGTTTCAAAATGGCGGAATATTAATTTTTTTTAATTTAAATTTTAAAATTAGTTGCAAAATTAAGAAATTGAAAAAGATTTTTATTTTGTGTTTTGACCTTGATACAAAGATTCCAGAGCATTTTTTGTTTCATCTATATCTTAAAAAATGGCTGAGTTTTAGCACTTTCAATTTCTAGTGTGATTGACATTTTGAAGCGGTCTGAAATTTGTCACGCGTTAATATGCATATTTATAAACTGATTTCGATGTAACTCCGTGTGTTCATGGTACATACCAATGTCTTGACCGAGTTCACGGGCCAAATTTATCCGCCATCTTGTTTCAAAATGGCAGCCATTTAAATTTCTCAAAAATCTTTTAAATGTATAATGATGTATAAACAAAAAATTAGAAATTAAAAAAGGTTCTTTCTAAACTATTTATCTTAATAATGAATCCCGGAGTATTTTTTGCTTTGTCTTTACCTTAAAAAATGCCTGGGATATAGCAGTTTGAATTTCTAATGTGGGTGACATTTTTTTTAGTTAATTTTCCCGCGACAGCACTCGTATATATTAATCGATTTCGATGTGAGTGTGCATGTTCCAATGAATTAACATTTCGATCAAGCTCATTGTTTTTTTTTTTTTTTTTTTTTTTTTTTTTTGGCGACCCTATAAATCGCTTAAAATAAAACCAGGTTGAATAAAAGATGGCTAATTTCTAAAAATTCCTATTAATATTCAATATTGACAAAAACTAGTATTCAATCTTATACAATCGTGTTCCACTATTTTGAGTTTCGTATATTTGATTTATGTAACTTAATTTAAAATAAATAAATAAGTATATGAAAGCTACGTCTTCCTCCCGGCACTACCGGAAGGACTTTTTCATTTTGGTTTCAGATTTTTTTTTTTTTTTTTTTTTTTTTTTTTATTACTTTAACTTTTGAAACGGTTAGAACCATTTCTGAAATTAAAATTATCATAATATAAAAAATTTTAAGCAAAATCGAAAAAATATAAACTATCTTATAAAACTTTTTCAATGACTACTATTGCGTCTTAAGTTGGTATGTGTGTTTTTACTATTTTATATTGACGATCAGGATGCATTTTTCCCAATTATGCTGTAAAAATTTATATCACGAGAGTGACGTTCGTTACGAATTTTTTTGAAGGTCTTAATATTATTATCTTTTAACCAAATGATTCATTATGAAATTAAATGAGTGTTCGTTATGTGAGTTTACTTTTTATTTCCTTATTTAGATTTCTACAAATGTAAATGTGGAATTTCAAAATATGCAGAAAAAGCGGAGTTAGCCTAAAAAGATCTTTTGGAAAACACTTTTTAAACGATTAATATTCTTACTTTTAAAGCGAATTGCATTGTTCGAAAGAGAAATGAACTCAAATGTGGTTGGGCATTTATCTTTTTCTCGTAAATCGATTTCCAAAACCTATGCTTATTTTTCAACATTTCAGAAAATATCGAAAACACCTCAAAAGTCATTCGGAAAAGACTTTTTGGAAAGTGTTATTTGGTGTACTTTTTAAAAATGAATTGCACCGTCTTCGAGACTAAAATCCCTTTATTGAATGAGTTTCTTTTATTTTCTCGAAAGATCAAGCAAATGGGTTAAACAAATTGTTCCATTATAAAGATAAAATGACTGTAAATTAGTTGCATTTTTTTTTCATTTTTTAAAGGATTAGCCGAAGAAGATTTCAAAATGCGTTCTAAAAAAAGGAGTTTCCGAACTTCAGATCTGTACTGGTGATTATCCGGAACGTACACTGCGCGTCATTTTGAGACACATAATTGTCATTTTGATGAGTGCTCGCTGTAAGTTTTAATTAATACATTGTTTATTTATCAAATAATAGAAAATCAGAGCCTCAGATGAATTCGGGATGTCATTCGACTATATTTATCTGAACTTTCAAGCCTATATGTGCGGTAGATTTTTCTAGTCACCGCTCATTGACAAACTCTCTTCTTTTATTTGTATAAGATTAACATACTGATGTTTACAAATAAAAAACTACTCGTAAAAAAAGGTTATTTTCAAAAGTAAATATGTAAGTTATTTTTCATAGGTCTATGCACTAACATGCATGAGATAGAAGAAAGTTTTGGGATTGCCACATCCGATTTGTTATACTTTGATTTCGTTCTGAATTAATTGCGGATATAATTTTTTCCCGTTACTGTACATTGAAAGGAAATTTCATTTGAAACTGTGCCTTAATTTACTGCAGAGTTTTGCATTCATTTTTATAAAATTTCAAATATTTTTTTTTTAAATCACTCTGAAAAAATGCACATTTGTTTGCTAAGGTATTGTTAATCAATTCAAAGTATAGTAATAACGTTACAGCACTTGTTAATTCCTAGTCAGAGAGAGTAAATAAGATTTTTTTCTTACTTTAAATATTTTACTATTCAAAATGTAAATTATACTGAATATCTCATTATAAAATAAATAAAGAACATATCTATCCAATATCAATGGTTTTCAGAAATTGGATTCAATGATGACTAAGTGAATGCTAATTTCAATAACAGCGATTGCAACAATATTTGATTTACAGGACACATTCCAAATGCTGTTAACTTTACTTTGTTGTTTTTAGTTTTATAATAAATTCACTCTATCTCATATGGTACAACTCTTATGGTACATATCTTGGACACTAATGAGAATATTTTTAATAATGTCGAAAGCAAGTTTCACATAAAGCGTATGCTTTTATGTTTGTATATAAATGTAAAAAAAAAAAAATATTTTTATCGGAATTTAGAATAATATTTTATGAATTAATATAAATTCAACATACAGTAACAACAATTAAGGGCAAGAGTGCGTAGTAAAGTGTTCTACAGTGCGCAATATAATAAAGGAAGTGGTTTACTAACAAAAAAGACGTGTGGCACTCGGGGACTGCCGCGGTAAAGCTATTGCATAGCATTTTTTATCAACTTATGCAATCATAATTATTTATTTACTTTTTATTTATGCAGTTTTTTTTGTCTTTGATGTTAATTCAAGTTATACTTTTTGAGCATGATGACCGATAACAAAACTTTTTTTTTCTTTTATTGAATAAATGAGAAAATAATATCGTTTAAAATATTTTTATTATCTTACAATACATGTAGGTTAATCAGGAATTTTTATCATTGAAACTATACGTTTATGGTAGCTGAAATAAAAAACATAAGTTTGAGACTTGATATTCTCAAAATATCTGAAAAATACCGCTTTAATGTCTGCCGAAGTCTACCGAAGGATACCGTGCCGAAGACTGCCAAACTGAAGCGACATTAGCCGGAGTGTTAGGTTTTTTCCTCGTTACGGAATTTCTAAATTCTTTCGCCGCGCTCAAAGCCCGCGATAAAAGCTATGCAATACCTTAATAAATTACCAAACAAAATTTGGCCGCACTACGAAAATTAGATCACGAGTTAAAAGCATTATAAATTTTCCGATCCTCACCGTGGGGGTTTAATGTCACCAAAAATTAACATTGTCTCATTAAAAATTACCAAACGAAATTTGGCCGCGCTACGAAAATTAGATCGCGAGTTATAAGCATTTTAAATTTTGCGACCTTCACCGTGGGGGGGGGGGGTCTCCTGTCACCAAAAGTAACACTGTCTCATAATAAATTATCAAACAAAATTTGGCCGCGCTACGAAAATTAGATCACGACTTATAAGCATTTTAAATTTTTCGACCCTCACCATGGGGGATCTCCTATCACCAAAAATTAACACTGTCTCATAATAAATTACCAAACAAAATTTGGCAGTGCTACGAAAATTGATCGCGAGTTATAAACATTTTAAATTTTTCGACCCTCACCGTGGGGGGTCTCCTGTCACCAAAAATTAACACTCTCTCATAATAAACTACCGAACAAAATATGGCCGCGCTACGAAAGTTAGATCACGAGTTATAAGCATTTTAACTTTTTCGACCCTCACCGTGGGGGGTCTCCTGTCACCAAAATTTAACACTGTTTCATAATAAATCATTAAACAAAATTTGGCTGCGCTGCGAAAATTGATCGCGATTTATAAGCATTTTAAATTTTCCGACAATCACCGTGGGGGGTCTCCTGTCACCAAAAGTAACACTGTCTCATAATAAATTACCAAACTAAATTTGGTCGCGCTACGAATATTAGATCACGAGTTATAAGCATTTTACCTTTTTCGACCCTCACCGTGGGGAGGGGTCTCCTGTCACCAAAATTTAACACTGTTTCATAATAAATCATTAAACAAAATTTGGCTGCGCTGCGAAAATTGATCGCGAGTTATAAGCATTTTAAATTTTTCGACCCTCACCGTGGGGGGTCTCCTGTCACCAAAAATTAACACTCTCTCATAATAAATTACCAAACAAAATTTGATACGAAAATTAGATCGCGAGTTATAAGCATTTTAAATTTTTCGACCCTCACCGTGGGGGGTCTCCTGTCACCAAAAGTAACACTTTCTCATAATAAATTACCAATCAAAATTTGGCCGCGCTACGAAAATTAGATCGCGAGTTATAAGCATTTTAAATTTTTCGACCCTCACCGTGGGGGGTCTCCTGTCACCAAAAGTAACACTGTCTCATAATAAATTACCAAACAAAATATGGCCGCGCTACGAAAGTTAGATCACGAGTTATAAGCATTTTAACTTTTTCGACCCTCACCGTGGGGGGGTCTCCTGTTACCAAAATTTAACACTGTTTCATAATAAATCATTAAACAAAATTTGGCCGAGGTACGAAAATTGATCACGAGCTATAAGCATTTTAAATTTTCCGACCCTCACCGTGGGGGGTCTCCTGTCACCAAAAGTAACACTGTCTCATAATAAATTAGTAAACAAACTTTGGCCGCGCTACGAATATTATATCACGAGTTATAAGCATTTTATCTTTTTCGACCCTCACCGTGGGGGGGTCTCCTGTCACCAAAAATTAACACTCTCTCATAATAAATTACCAAACAAAATTTGATACGAAAATTAGATCGCGAGTTATAAGCATTTTAAATTTTTCGACCCTCACTGTGGGGGGGTCTCCTGTCACCAAAAGTAACACTGTCTCATAATAAATTACCAAACAAAATTTGGCCGCACTACAAAAATAAGATCGCGAGTTATAAGCATTTTAAATTTTTCAACCCTCACCATGGGGGATCTCCTGTCATCAAAAATTAACACTGTCTCATAATAAATCACCAAACAAAGTTTGGCTGCGCTACAAAAATTGATCGCGAGTTATAAACTTTTTTAATTTTTCGACCCTCACCGTGGGTTGTCTCCTGTCACCAAAAATTAACACTTTCTCATAATAAATTACCGAACAAAATATGGCCGCGCTACGAAAATTAGATCGCGAGTTAAGAGCATTATAAATTTTCCGATCCTCACCGTGGGGGTCTAATGTCACCAAAAATTAACATTGTCTCATTAAAAATTACCAAACGAAATTTGGCCGCGCTACGAAAATTAGATCGCGAGTTATAAGCATTTTAAATTTTGCGACCTTCACCGTAGGGGGGGGGGGGGTCACCTGTCACCAAAAGTAACAGTGTCTCTTAATAAATTACCAAACAAAATCTGGCTGCGCTACGAAAATTGATCGCGAGTTATAAGCATTTTAAATTTTTCGATCCTCACCGTGGGGGGGGAGGGGGTCTCCTGTCACCAAAAATTAACACTCTCTCATAATAAATTACCAAACAAAATTTGGCCGCGATACGAAAATTAGATCGCGAGTTATAAGCTTTTTAAATTTTTCGACCCTCACCGTGGAGGGTCTCCTGTTACCATAAATTAACACTGTCTCATAATAAATTACCAAACAAAATTTGGCTGCGCTACGAAAATTAGATCGCGAGTTATAAGCATTTTAAATTTTTCGACCCTCACCGTGGGGGGGGGGGTCTCTTGTCACCAAAATTTAACACTGTCTCATAATAAATTACCAAACAAAATTTGGCCGCGCTGCGAAAATTAGATCGCGAGTTATAAGCATTTTAAATTTTTCGATCCTCACCATTGGGCGGGCTCCAATCACCAAAAGCTACATTATCCTACCTTGTTTTATCTTAAGACGATTTTTTTCTATACACATTCTATCAGGAATTTTTATCATTGAAACTATAGATTTATGGTAACAAATAAGAAGCTTAAGTTTGAGATTTGATATCCTCTAAATATCTGAAAAAATACCGCGTCAATGTCTGCCGAAGTCTACCGAAGGATACCATGCCGAAGTCTGTCGAGCTGTAACGATGTTAGCCGAGTGTTAGGATTTTTCGTTACCGATGTGTTAGGATTTTTCGCGTTACGGAATTTTTGGATTCGGTCACCGCGCTCAAAGCCCGTGATAAAAGCTATGCAATAGCTTAAAAAATACATTTTTGTGACTATGACCTCAGCAGTCTGTGTACTCTTCGAACCAAGTCTCTGCACAAAATGCACTCGATGCAATCTCGTAAAATTCGTTCTCTATAGATTTCTTAAGAGTCTGGATATATTCACAATATTTTCTAAAGTGAAGGTTTTGACTTCATAGGTTTACTTTTACTCTTTTTTGGTAAAGGTCATATTGAATCAGCATTTCTTGTAAAAATCCGCTTAAAATTAAAGACTTCTATCACTGCTTCTATTACTTTATCGCAGCGCGATTGATGCTGGTCAAGGTGACAACTCTATTATTTTGGCGTAAGATGAAGTTGTTCAATCGATCCTATTCCTTGCAAAACAGAAATTGGGTTTATTCCACATTGAACGTGCGTTTTTTTTTTTTTTTTTTTTTTTTTTTTTTACAAAGCTTTTCTTTCTTTTTTGAAATATTATTTTTAATGGAAAGCAATAATATGCCCTCCCATTTATTAGTGCTCTATGGTTCAACTGACACATGTGGTTCAAAATATTAAGATTCCAGCGTCTTCCAGTGACGCTGCGCATTGAAATGTCAGTATATCAAAAGAAGTAATTTTTGAAAAACAATTAAACCATTGTTTTAAATTCTGTTTTAGCAACGGCGGCAATTTTTCCGAAAACGGTCTCATGCACAGTTTGCACTGCACACTCTTACACTATCATCACTAAATATGTTTGAAACATCAGTAATGTCATATATTAATAAACAAATCGAAATCACTTAGATGGCAGGTAGTCCAATAGTAACCTAATACTCAAAAACCAAAGAAGTAAATTAGCTTTGTAAACTTTATTGTTATCCTGTTTTCAAAAACCATAAATATCATAACGTGGAAGCCAAAATCAATTTTTGACTTTTAAATCATTAAAAAATTCACTAAAATACTCAAGTTTTTTTTCATCACAAACTTATCATATGGTAACATCCTTTACAACTGTAGCTAAATGCAAAATTCTGATTTAGGATTAGATAATCGCTCTGAGAACTCTGATACACAGCGCACTTATGTACCACCTTACCCTAATCATTAATCAAATTTTTCAAACCAGAATATAAGTTATTAGGCTACTAATTATTCTCAATTAAAAATTTTCAGCTTTGTAATTGAATTTTCGCATGCAAGAGTAACAAAATAATATTAGTTTTAAAGGCAATGTTATTGATGTTAATTCATCATGTTTGTCTGAAACATAGGTTTGTAGAACATAAAATTTTTTATTTGAGAATTGATCACATCCGAAAAAACGATATTCCGGGTAAAAGAATCATATTAATATATTATAAAGCTACTCGAAAACGTTTTGGAAAATCACTGGCAGCAAAAGAATATTTTTTAATGTGAAAAATAAATTGGTTTCTAAGGTTTTTAAAGATAAAAATTATTTTCCAGAATCTTTAGTAACTCAGATAAGGAGAATGTATGTAATCCTTTCTGGTTATATTATATTTTCCAAAATAGCCTTTTACTGGGGGGGGGGGGGGGGGTTGTGACAGCATATGTCACTGCTTAACATGTATATTTCAAAACATCCCTGGTTAAAGTTATGGAAGAATTTGTAATTTTTTACATTTTACATTACATTTGTCACTTCGGTAGGTGGTATCTTTTCAAAAAAGCTGAACTACCAAGGTTACACATTCATTATTTTCTTTTCAGAGAACTGCAGTATCCTTACGATAAATTGATTATTGATAATAGTAATAAAAAAGCAGCCGGTATCTGAAGCAGTCTTTTATCATTAACATTGACAGCTTATAAATCCGATTTTCGAATTTTAAGGGTATATCTCATACACTTCGAAATCAGGGAATCGGCGTACTTCACATTATTTTTCATTTCCCTTTAATTCTTTACTTTCAATTCCATTATCAAAATTTGTAGTACATAAAAAATATTTTAAATATTTTATCGTCTCATAAGAAGTTTTCATTTGTATTATATTTCACTGGCAGAAAAAAAAACTAAAATTTTTTATTTCAGGAATATTTAACTGATGCATGACTTCTTTGATTTCGTTTTTCATATGTTGAATTTATACTAAAATTTTCTGTCATACGTTTTTATTTTATATCTAATCTTATCAGATAAAATTGAAATACGAACTGCGAAATATTGGATTTAGAAAACAAAATAAGTTCGAAAGAAGAGATTTCGTATTTAAATGAACAGCTTGTTATATTTTAGAGATATTTTTTGTTCTCAATGAGCTATATGTGTTGCAAATACCTCTCAAATAGTAAACTATGATTTCACAATATTGAGAATAAAATATGAACATTTGAGATATGAAAAGTAGAATTCGAAATTGATCTTTTTTATTAAGTTTTATGCAATATGCCAAAAGACGAAGGTTTTGTAATCAAAGTACATAAAGACGTAAAAATCAAATTCAATTTGCATGTAATATTTATACACTATCATAGTTGGATTAAAAAAGAAAATTTTCAATGTTAAAAATTTTAAAAGAAGAATTAAAAATGCTATGGGGAAGATGATTTTCTAACTAGTTTTAATTCATAGATTGTTTTCCAGAAAAAAATCTCATGAGGTTTCTTGAATTTGAAACTTTTTAAAACTATTCGTAGTCTGACAGGATAAGCTATTTTCATGAATAAGAAAAACCGCTATAAATATATACACAACATTACCCTTAAGAGCACACACTAGTCACGCGGTAAAAGAAGACCGCTAATGGTAAGTCTATGGGCGCAATCTTTTCAAATATCTCGCTTTATTTTTAATATTTTTAGATGATTTTTTTTACAGGATATCTAAGGACATTCTGTTACCGGTCTAGTTTGTACTTTTTTTTATTTTCGTTGTAGTTTAATCCTGAGGACCCTCTCAATTTTGGAATCGGTGAAATTCAAGATGTTGTGTCATTTTTTATCTTATAAAATCTATTTCGGCAAAATTCACAAAAAATTAAAAACCCTTCACGGAAGATTAGTGTTTAACCTTTCCAAAGGTATGCTTTTCCTATTTCTACTGCAATTAGGCTGAGCAAAGTTTCGAAATATTTTGGTGAAAACTTTAACAAAAAGCGTGTTTTAATCATATGATCTCCGCCTCTGCTCGAAATCTGAAATCCCGCCCTTTTGAAAATCTGATAGGATAACACCGATCCATTTTAGCAAATGTAAGGAGATTATATCCTTTCGTTGCATTTCCTGTAGTGATTGGATTATAATATGTGTTAAAGCAAACTCTTTCTATTCAAACATTGGATTTATTTTTTTTTTCTACGATTATTGTCAAATTTTAACAGAAATATTCTTGAAAAAAAAATAACGATTTCAAATTCTTTATTTTTATAAATTTAATGCTATTTTTGAGTTTTAGCTAATTTTCAAAGAAGAAAATTTTACATTTCGTTTGTATATATACTTTCTTTTCAAGTCCATTCAAAAGAAGGTAGAGATAATACAAATCACAGTAAGCTCACGCGTTAGCAGAAAGGATAGGTATAATAGTCCCAGCAGGAGAAGAGACCTGTCAATCATACATGACGTAGCTTTAGACGATTCCATTTCTTTCATATCGGAGCGTCGATTTTTCTTCCCTGCGCTGCGCCGTAAAAGAGAAACGCGTAGGTTGCCACATTTCCCAGGTGTGCGACAGTTTGGCGCTGCTAATTTGTATCTTATTGACAAATTACTTAACCTGAGAGAACGCACGCAGAGAGATCTGCACGTGCCAGGCCTCGGCCTGATTTTCATTCACAGCATTTGGGCAGGGCCGTTCTTTCTTTTTTCTGAAGACTCGACTCGGGCCTTACTTTTTTCATCAAGGATCGGACCGGGCCTAACTTATTTTTTCTGTACTAAGCCGCTATCAATTTCATTTTTCCTAGTCTTGACGGATCAAAATATTCAGCCCCGTTTGAATCCTCCTGTATGAATATAATATCCTCGACGAAACCAAGTCTATTCGAAAATCTGCAAAATTTGGCTTGGTCCAAAAATTTTTTTAAAAAAGTCATATACATATACTTTTAAATTGTCATTATTCTACAGTTACATTAAACATTAAAACGTATTCTTAACTTTTATATAAATTGTTACTTTTGTATTATTACGATAATAAAAATAAATATTTTGCTTTCAGTATATATTTTTAAAAACTTGTTAAATACTATTTTTTTAAATGATTAAAGAAATAATTACGCAGAACAATACAAAATTAAATTTTATTTTTTGCTTTTCTGAACTTACCAAGGATAAACTAGTAAAAGAGCAAGATAATTTATATAAAAATTCATAATTTAAAAAAAAAACACAAAAAAATGTTATTTTAAAAATGGATGGAATCTGCAAAGTGAAGTAAAATATACACACATAGTACAATTTTAAGGGATTCTTAAAAAAATAAATTTATCAGCGCAACAACACCAAAATCCCGATAAATGATTTATATCTTGAGTTGTAATAGCAATTCCATAATGAAATACATATGCAATACTAATTTAATTTATTTGTGGCTATTCTGAACTGCTCTGGTCTGCTGAACAAACGCAAAACGTTTTGACATATTTAGAAATTAATTTTTCAATGGAAAGATATAAAATTGGAAAGTATGGTTATGGAAGCGATTTGGAATCGAATTGTTTTCCATTTTTTGATCAATAAATAACTTATTGAATTATAAACGATTTTGATCACGTGACTAACACGTATTTCTCCCCTATTTGAGTGGTTATTCATTTTTCGAGCAGAAATTTGGTTCAAAACTCTCACTTTGACACTATTTTCTAAAAAATCTATTTTGGGGGGGAAAAAACGAGAAAATGAGTAGGATTAGGTAGTTTCTGAACAACTACTAGTTTCATGAAAACAAACCTTTGAACAAAAAAAAGTCAAAACTCAAAACTTATGTGATAAAGACTTTTGGATTTAAAAACAGCCTTAAACACATCTTTCATTTTAATAATAATTAAATTTTGTACTTTTTTAAAGGTTAATGGCATATTTTAAATTTTTAACTTATACTATCTTAAAATTTAATATTTTAAAAATACATTAAATATCATTCAGAACTGCAGTTTTGATTCTTTCTTCATTTATTTTCTGCTCTATGGATAGAACAAAATCGACGGGAGAGAAAAAGTAAAAAATTTGATTCCTTCTCAAAAAAATCCGTAACTTTATGAATAATCATTCTTACTTTAGAGTGAATTGTTTTCCCTTTTGAGGACATGTTTGTAATTAAAAAATAATTGTTTTGAAAAAAAAAAACAGTTTAAAAATGGCGGGATAAATTATAAAAGAGAGAGAAAATAAACAGCGCCGAAACTAGTCCTTTTTGCGCCAGGGGCAAACATGGATTTTGGCGCCCCCCCCCCACCCCACCCCACACATATACATATTCTTTATATCAAAACACCAAACAAAATCTTAATTTGGTGCCCCCTTTACCATCTGTTCTGGTGGCGCCCGGGCACGTGCTCCCTCTGCCCCCCTCTAGTTTCGGCCCAGACAGCTAAACGAGAGAAGGAAAACAGATTTCTGTCAAGAAATGCGCAGCGCAAGTTATTGGCGCGAAACTCAATTGGCGCGCTATCATTTCAACCCTAGTTCTTTGCGGGGTATGGTCGAATTGAAAACACGGGATTATTTTCCCCTCCCGTATCACCTTGCACACCTTCTGTAAAGTCGACTCGTCTAAGAGAAGGAGTTTCCCAAGTCTCATCTCGTGATGGGAGTATTATAGCCTTATAGATAGGTAGATAGGTAGGATAGATAGGTAGCCTTAAAAGAACAAGGGGATATATTTGGAATTTATAAATTTCGTTATACAGCTTGCAAAATGCATGAGACGGAGGGGCAGAGGTATTCGAAGAGAAAATTGGGCCCCGGGCAAAGTTTCAGTTTGGCGCCCCATTCCCTGAATTTTTTATTGTGACAAGATAAAAATGACGTTGGTAGTATACATTTGACGCCCCCTAAATTTCAGCGCCAGGAGAAACCGCCCCCCCTCTTTTCGCACAGCACTGCGGGGGGGCACATTTGGAGGGGGCTTATACAGCGCGGTCCGAAAGGGGGGGGGCAAGTTTATACTACCAACGTCAATTTTGATCTGTTACAAGCATTTCAGAAATATGGAGATTCCAATCGGACCTGCGACTCGGGTCGGGACAATTTTTTTCATTTTGGGTAGGGTGGGGAGTAATTTTTTTCGTTGCGGGTTGGGTTTCGGTCCGGTTTACTTTCATTTTGTCGTTGTTCGGGTTAAATCTTACTTTTTTTGCTACGAGTGGTGTCTGGGTTCGAATTCAATTCTACTTTATTGCTGCGGGTTGGGTTTGGGTCCGGTTCTCTTTCTTTGTTGCTGCTGGTCGGTTTTGGGTTTGGTTGACTTCTATTTTGTGTGTGTGGGGGGGGAGAGGATTGATTACTTTTTTATTGACGCTGGTTTGGTTTCGATTAAGTTGACTTCTACTTTTTCTACTGATCGAGTTGATTTTTACCTTTTTCTTGTGGATCGAGTGGAACTCTACTTTTTATCTGCGCGTTGTTTTCGGGTGAAAGTTATCTAAATTTTCTTGGGTTCGGATCGGTTTCATACTGGACTTACAATTTCGCTAGAAGGATTCGGTTCGACCCGATATTTCAAATGAAAGTCTAAATATTTTCTTCGTTATCGAAGAAAATAATTTAGAAGAGTATTATAAAAGAAAATATCGAAGAAACTATCAAATGGAACTTTATAAACTCCATAACAGACACTTCCAAATAATTAATTATTAATGATATTAAATTTAAAATTGCTATTCGTAAGTGTTAACATGTACATTAAAATCTCCATACGGCTTGTTTCGAATAGTAGATACCTCTATTTGCCGAACACTTTTCAACAATTTAGACATCTCCATTTGGCTGTTTCCGTTGTTTAGAGGATTTACAGTTTTTTTAATATTACCGAGTATATATTAGATATTTATTTTATATATAAAAGATGATATTGATATTAAAAATATAAATGTTGACATTTTTTAGTTCCATTAAAATGTGGATTATTTCTTCTTTCATTTCTGTTTTCAATCGACAAAAAATTTTTGGTCGTGATTTGGTTTGATTTCCAATGGAATTTTCGGGTTCGATCAGAAGCAGAACAATACTATACGCTCAGGGGTCAAATCAAAATTTTTAGTCGAATTTTTAAAAAATGAAGTTATTTTAAGTGCAATTCTTAGAGGAACGCTTTTTTCTGATTCAAGGGTGGAACAAGAAAATCCTCAAGGGGGAGCGATTTAAAAATTTGGAGGTTCGAGCAGGAGATAATGTTTTTCATTGCGGGTGGGGATTATTTCTATATTTTGCTGTGAGTCGTGTTTGAATCGGCTTGAACTTTTTGCTGTGGGTCGGGTTTGGGTCAGTTTGACTTACATTTTTTTCAAATTCGGTTCTGTTATGGATAAAATTTCCCTTCTGGGAGTCGCACTGGGGTTGATTGATTCGTTGGTTGAATGGGGTTTTATGGCGCAAAGTTATTTTAGGGATATGCTGCGCAAAGAACAAGGTCGGGATTCGGGTTAATTAGAAAGTTCGATTACGGGATTTTTTTTTTTACTGCGAGTAGGGTTATTTTCACTTTTTTTCAGTAAGCCGGATAGATTTGTACTTTTTTTACTACGGATCCGGTTTGAGCAGTCTGATTTAGGAATAGGTTTTGCACTAAAGAGCATATACTAGATTTGTTTTCTATATAAAATATAATATTCAAGTTAAAGTTGTAAAATAATATTTCATAATTCTATTAAAATACATGAATTCATTTTCTTTCTTTTCAGTTTCAGGTGTTCGGGTAAGGAATCGATTTGACATAATTTGTAATTTTTGGGTTCGGATTGATACATTATGGGTCAGGTTGACTTTAAACGTATCGGATTCGGGACATTTTTTCTTTTGGGTTTTGACAAATTCAGATCTGGTATAAACTGGTTGATGACTGGATTTTTCAAAAGATCAGACAATTTTTTATTTAAAAATCTATACGTTTGAATATTTACGGGTACATTATATATATGTTCATTTTTCTACTTAAGCAAAAATAAAAATTATTGATATATTTATATGGGATACTTTTTCCCAATTTCCTTCATATATAAATTGATTTTGTTCATCTGTTTTGTATCAGGTTATTCAGTATTGGGTCAGAATTTTCTTTTTATTTTTATTTATTTATTTATTTATTTAGTGAGCTTGGGTTGGGTTAAAATTGAATTGCTTTTGGAGCCTGGGCATGGAAATTTAGGTTCGGGTAGACCTCTAGAAGAACAAACTCCACGCCAGGCCCGAAGTGGAAGAAAAAATAAAGTGTGGTCAAGTTTTGCAGAAAAAAGTAAGATCTGAACTCGGAACGGTTTCCGAAAGAATGAAGACCTGACTAGAGATCTGGACGGGCTGGAATTTCCATTTTCGTCCCGGCCCGGACCAAATGAATGTTATTTTGGCCCGTTCCGGCATAAAATTCAAAAATTCGGCCCGAGCCCGGCCCGCCCGTTTACACTTTTACATTTCTAGGCCTGGCCCGGCCCGTACAGAAATCAGTGAAAACAGTCCAGGCCCAATCTGGCCCGACACAATTTCTATTATTTCGAAAAAAAAATTTTATCATACAATTAAGATTTTTTTTTAAAGATTACTGCATTCATATTTATTGGATGATATTACAGAAAATTTTACAGACAATACACAATAAGAACATTAATGATTACTTAGGTTCTTAGACTTTCAACATTCAAATAAAGATGCACTCAAAATTAATATAGCTTAGAATAAAAGAAAAAAAAGAAAGTTAAAATTATCATAACATTTGAAGCTGTGTAATAAAAAGTAGATTTATGAAAATACTTCTTTATAATTTTATCAAAGATTTTCTCAAATTTGGAGCTATTTTTTTATGCATTTCTGATTTCATTTCTTTTCGGAAACACGAGACATTAACAGGTGTGTTTATTCAGAAACAGTGTAATGGAATGACGTTGTCCATTTTTTGATTCAAGCAAATACAATGCGCAACACGCTAATACACAACGCGCAACACGCTATACAAAACGCTAATTTTCACAATATTTAGGAAAATATTGTGAAAATTAGCGTTTTGAATCGAATTTCCGGAAGCGACAATATGCAAAAGGAGAAAAATCTGATACCACGTGACAAAAATCTCTTATGCCTGAACAAATATATACAAATATATTATTTACCAAAATTGGAATATGCTATTCGATTCCGAATCCCTTCCATAGTAAGGCTTGTCAATTTTGTGCCTTTACAGTTAAAAATTAATCAGAAAATGTGTCAAACTTTCGTCTTGTTGAGAAATGAATTTAAGAAACACCAATGAATATATTTCCAAAAAGTACGTTGAGAGAAATTCTTTATACCTTTTACAAATCATGTTGTCTGCCCTACACGTCTTACGAACAATTAAGTCTAGTTCTGACCTATCCCGACTATATGTAGAAAAACAGTGGAAACCTGATCTTGGCCCAGCTGCAGTTTGCCAAAAAATTATTAAACCCGTTTAGACACAAAGCAACTGTCCGATGCCGATCTCTACGCTTTACAAGTTACATTTATGTATTGATGTTGTCAAACTAGTATCTACTCGTGACGCACATTTATACTTATGGTCGTTACACCTATATTCATTGAAAATAGTTTATAACAAGCCGGCAGGCCCGTTAAATTATTTTATCGGCCTGGCCCGTATGGTCTGTTTAATTTTTTTGCCAGTCTGATACGGGCAGGTGCAGATCTCTAGACCTAACCAAGTAATAGTCTCATGAGTTAAAACTGGCACGGCCCGACCCGGTCTGCGACAACTTCGTCGAGTCCGATCAGGTCGCACCGTTCTCAATCTTAAACGCGATTCATTTATCCTGTGGACATCTAATACCATTTTGCTGACCCTTCATTGGGCTCAAAGGGGGGGGGGGGGGGGGCGATCGCTCCATCGCTTCTGGTATTCATCATATTTAAACCTTGCTATTGAATCACATTTTAACTTTTTAAATGTCGGCAGATGGTTCGTGGGAATTATTACATTTTTCTGCAATGAATAATAAATTTTGAAAGAAAACTTAACCGTAAAACACTGTAACATTAATAAAGCTAGACTGAGTGTGCGGTATCTTCCTTTGAAAAAAAACGAATAGTGAAAAAGAAGAGACTCTGTAAGTGATAAAGAAAGCGGGGGCGGCGGGGAACAGATGACCAATTTCACCAGGTTTAATTTGATTATGTATACAAATGGAATGTTTTTATGGAAATTCTTTTTAACAGAGAGTATACACGAAACAGCATTTCATTGCATTTCATGTTCAAAGTAGTGAACATAATTTAAATACTCTAGGAGCAGTTTTTCTCCGAAGAGCTTTTTACAACCGAATTCTTTTGTGTAACTCTGTAAGTAAATGGTAAATGCTTTTCACCAAATATTATACCGCAAGCATTGTTAAGTCCATCTCAGAAGTTCGTATAAAATTCATTATTTGTAAAAGAGTAACATTATTAACACAATACATCGCGAAAGATTTTTAGACCATAATATAATGTATTACATGGAGATCCTCTGTGTGTATACTGTAAGTGTGTAAGTGCTATACATATCATATTTTTTTATAATTGTCTTCCAGAGTACCTTAGTAATGTATATTAATTTCATTACTTTTAAATTAGTATGACGCTCCATAAAACACCACAAATGATTTATCTACATAGATCATGATGTAGCGGAATAATTATGAGTGATCCTACACGATTCTTATGTTTCTTCAATTTTTTAAAAAAGTGTTTAATTTTTTTAAGATAATTTTCTCTTTAAAAAAACTTAGTTTTATGCAGAATTTGCAAAAAGTCCTTTAAAATATTTAAGTTTTTTATTATTTATTAATTGAAGGTTAAAATCTGAGTTCTCTGAAATTCTGATTTAGAAAAAATAATCTATATCAACCTTGCCCTCCCCCCCTTATATCAAAATTTCATTCCCGCCTTTTGCTCTCATAACAGCCTTCAATATTACCCCTTCCAGAAGTATCACTTCGCCATTTTGCTGTCTATCTCACTGTATCCATGTTTACAGAATATAGCCACTTTGTTGTAACAATAAAAAATCGATCACAAAAACGCCTCTCCACTAACTGAAAATGAGATTTTTTCCTCTCATCCTATTTGTAAGTGCCTAAAATTTTTTCATTGAAACTTTCTCACATCTTATTATTTTTAAGCCTATTTGTTAATGTTTTGAAAGGCAAATAAAAGTAAGTCAACTTATAAACTACTCCATCCCACACACACACACACACCAAAATAAATAATTAATAAATCTGTTTGTTTCTTCCCCCCCCCCCCCTCCAGCTCACAAATTTTAAACCTTTAAAGTCACTGATTTTTCTAAAACTTTTACTGTAATAATAAATAATCAATCATAGTTTTACTCTTAACCCTACAAAAATTGATGTTTTCCCTCTATTTCTCCTTACCAAGCACATAAAATTTAGTCTTTAAATCTCTTTATTTTGTTTTTAGCCATATTTGTTAATCTTTAGTCATGTAAGGTAAGTCATCTAATAAATTCCCTGCATCCCCCTCCTAAATAAATAAATAAGTAAATAAATACTTTTCATATTTTCCTCCTCAGAAATCTCCAACAATTATATAAATGAAATTTCAAACCAATTATTTAGTAGATTTACGAAATTCGAACGAAATATGATAATTCAGCATTAAAAAGCTTTTTTTAATTTAAAGGGGGGATTAGCCACCCTTTCTCCCCCTATACTTATTTAATGAATTCCTAAAACTAATCGCTCCCCCGGAGGATACCTTCTTTAAATATTCACGGGCTTCACAACCCCAGGCACCTGTATGATCTTTCTCTTTTCTTTTTCCGCTGATTTCTCTTATCTTCCTTTTATCTTTGTTTCACTCTCGTTGTGGTTTTTCTCGGAGGTGAGGGCAATTTTGTATAAGCCGATATCACTCTGTATATCGATGGAAAATTGTAAACCACCCACGTGTTAGCCGTGCGTAACACCATGTGTTTGTAGCAAACAATAGAAGTTAACCGGATCCAAACACGACCCACAACAAAAAGTAAAAAAATCATCCGACCAGCAGCAAAAAATAGAAGCGAACCGGACAACAAATTTTGTAAAATGATCGCGGAGAAAACACGAATTTCTTCAAAGGATTGTGAAACAGACGCACATTTTGTACAAAAGTTGCGAAAAAGAACGAAAATTTTATCAAAGGACTCACCCCAATCAATTCGGGTCAACCTGATACACTGTAAAAAAAAAATGTAAATTTACGGGCATTTACCGTAATATTTGACGGTAGTTGTCCGTTTTTGAAGCTTAACGGTACACTTCCGTAAATTTACGTTGCGGAAACATAAATTCGGAGTACTAATATGTTTTTACGGGCAACGCCCGTTTTTTTATGCAGGATATTCAAATCTGCTGCCTAGCCATTTTTTTTACGGACAAATACCTTTGAATAAAGGTCTTTCGATGACGTCATAACAGAACGTTTTATTTTGTTTGTTGAAAATATTATTATTATTTAATTAAATTATTGTCTGGTTTAAATTATTGTCTGGTTTAAATTATCGCATAAAATTATCGTCTGGTTTTAATATGCTATTGTTTTGGTAAATTTATCGAAAAATTAATCGGTGGTGGCACTCCAAAAATTTTCTTATCTCATATATGTAAATACTTCCTGAAAAGTGCAGTATAACAGCGCCACCGGTTATGTGATTTACACCAAAATCTAATCATTAACAACTTACGTGAACTCCTAACTGCATCTGAAGTTTGCTGAAAATCCGTGCATTAGTTTCTGAGATAGCGCTATTACTGAATCTGAAATAAGTTCTGCATAATAGTGCCACTTGCAGGGTGATATACACAAAAAACTAATCAGGACTAATTTTAATAAGGGGTTAAACCTGAATCTGAAGTTTGATGAAAATTCATGTATTATTTCTTGCGATATAGCTATTGCGAAATCGTGAAAAATGCATTATCCCAGGTAAGCATGGTAGCACAGCAGTATCGACTCGATATTGCCCAATATCGGACAACTTTGGCGTGCATCGGCAAAAACAGGTTACCTTTTACCAGGGATGTAGTGGAGGGTATACGGGGGTATACGCCGTATACCCTCTGGACTTTTTTAAGGAACACCTCTCTGCTTCTCAAGAAACTATAGTATATACATTTTAGGGTATACACTGTAAAAAAAATTGTGCGATTTTATTTAAATATTCTTAGTATCATTACAGACATCATTAGAGTTACTAGAAAATCATCTGTAACCAAAGCTTCTTGAATCATTGCTAATATAACATTAGTAACATTACTGAAATAACATTTGTATCTGAATGCTTATGCCGCATGCGTTTTTACCTGACCTTTTGTAATCTTACGAACGACGAGCGTAAACACCAGCCGACCAATAAAGAAAAGAACTTTTAATTTTATAATATATATTGAGGATTCTGTTTTGGTTCTGCAAATTTGGTTAATTTAATTGTAAAATTTGAACTAAAATGAAATTAAAGTAGCAAAGAAAAATATATATAAATAAAAAAGGGCATAAATAATATTTTTTTTCTTTTTTCCCTCCTGTGGAATGTGAATTAAGTTATGTGAAGATAAATGAACATACAGGTATAATTTTATGGGATTGTTTGTGAGATCTCCCCCCCCCCCTTAACACACAGACACCTTTACTCACTCAGATTTCTGATTTTATTATTTTCTGTTTTATATCGATTAGAAGTAAAAATTCTTCCTGAAACTACAGCACGAAAAACAAAAAATACATAGTTTTTATCACAGATAGCATTTAAGAAGTATATAGAATATAATTATTAATTAATACTTAACTAATATAAAGTATTTATTTACAGAAAGTTATAATTGATATTTCAATATAAATTATACATAATTATATTAATATTATTATATAATAATTAATTAAAAATATTATTAATATTTTTTACATGTTATATAAAAATTTAATAATAATAATATTAATATCATTATATAATAATTAATTGCAGCTTGAAAAACAAACTGTATGTAGTTTTAATTTCAAATGACAATTAATAAAAAAATAATATAATAATTATTATTTTTGTAAATATATTATGTACTAATTAATTATGTAATATAATTATATAATTAATATTTATATAATTATTAATAGTTATATAATAATTAATTATACAATAATTAATTATATTGATTAATTATTATTAATTAAACTTTGAAAAATATTTTTATAACTTTAATATTCAAAAATCTAACTTCATTCTGCTTTCAAACTTTACAATGACCCCTTTACAACTTTACAAAAATGTCAAAAAACTTTACAATTAAAATAAAATTCATACAAAAACACCAGAAGAGCCTAGCCGAGCCTAGCGGTGCGAGAGCACGGTAGATACGCATGCGCCAGTTTTGTGATTCCAGGGGATGCTGTCAAGAAGTAACGATCTCCAATGGATACTTTATAATAGACACCACCGCTGACCACGCCAGCCATCTATGGATGTTTTATATGCTGCTAACCAGTTATAGTTTTTGTTTGGGATTTTCATTTTTTAAGGTAAGCTTTGCTTTATATTTATTTAAACTTATACAAATAATCGTTTTACTAAAAGTTAATTTGTCCACTATCTTTTATTTCTTTTAGGCTTAACTTGAAATCTTGCGTACGTCGCGTTTAATATTGATATTCTATGCGTAGTAATGTAAATTTAAAACCTGCTTTTTTTTTCGCTTTGTTTAAATAAATATAAAAATGAATTGTTAATAAATATTCAGGCAATCTTTGCTATTGTAACTGGAGATTTAATTGTCTGTGGGACTGATAATCGTTCAAATTTGTTTGTCATGTTTTGGACTTATAAAAATCTTTATTAAACTATTCTACTTATTTAATTTCATCTGAAATCCCAATGTTCCCACACCTAAATGCGTACGTTTTGTATAAAAAAAACAATCATATTGCTGACTTTAGTTATTGTGGTATTTACAGCCATTGTACAATCATGCTTCAAAATATAATTAAAAAAAAAAACTTTTTAATCACAGTTATTACCATTTTATTTCATTTTACGTTATTAAAAGTATTAATAATGTAAACTAGACTTGAAATCTGACTTTTGAATTTATTTATTTGGCTGTGCATGCTTTATTATTTTTCCGTAGTGTGGTTTGTTTACGTTTTGAATACCCGAATGCAATATTGTTAGCAAAATTTCGTTTGTATGTAACTCGTTAAATATGCGATAATGCTGCTTTTGTTTATTGCATTCACATCATTTATTATTTAAGTTTTGAAAAAATGAAAGTGAATGCAAGAATAGTTGTTTCTTGTGAAACGTATCGGTAATGATGGCAGCATAGAAAAATTGTACTGGCAGTGCTTCAAAAAAAAAAAAAAATGCACCTGCTACGTTTGATAGTTGGCATTAAACATCATTATTTTTAGCAAGAAGCACCATAAATATAAATGCAAAATCGCTCATTTTGTCTCTGAAACATTTCTTACAATCAGTATATTCTACCAGTCAGTATATCAAGCCAATTTGCAAACACATATTAGCAGTTTGTTTGTACAGTCAAACCTCGTTAGCATGAACCTCAAGGGAAATCAAAATTTCATTCATGTTATCAGCATCAAATCTTTTTACTCATTTTTATAGCGCACTGTGGAAACAATTTTAAGTTTTATTTTGAACAAGTGATAATATTCCTTGATTTAATTCAGGGGAGTAAATTTTGTTGTATTAAAAGTAAAAAAAAAAAAAAAAAAAAGACATGGATATGAAACCAGGGTCAGAAGCAAATCATCAAGGCAGCGAGCACTGCATATAGTTATAAATCTTGCAGATTTTTTTTTTTTTCCTTTTAAGACAAACCAATGAAATTCATGATTTTTTTTAAAGTCTGACCAACAAAATTTGATTTTTTTTTTAGGGCAGGATTGATAACTCACTTTTTTTTCTCATACCCAATCGATTAAATGTTAAGGCTTTATTGGTCAGCAAAATTTAAGTTAATTTTTCAAACTGATTAATAAAATTTTTTATTCATAACTTAAACTGATAAAATTTGCAAATTGTCAAAAATCATTATTTTTTACTGACTCTGGTGAAACTTGAAATTTTTCCTGAGGTAAATTGACAAATTTTGCAATAAACGAATAAAACACATGATTTTCTGCAGTCTATCAAAATTTGAGATTTCCTCCTTCCTAATTAATAAAATTCATGAATTTTAAACACATGATTGAGGAAATTTGTGATTTTTAACTGACAGACAAAATTTTAAATTTGTTTTGCAAATCAATGAAATGCAAGATTTTTTTTTTCCCCTCTTGCAATTGATAAAACTCAAGATTTTCCATTGCTGGTCAACAAAATTTGCAAATTATTAATAAAATGGATATTTTTTTTCATACTTTTATCATCGTTTGATTTTTCCTGTCGTGTCTGATTGATAAATTTTTTTTCCCATGGCTAATCAGCAACATAGGAATTTTTTTTCCCACATCTAATTAACAAAATTAGTGATTCATCCTTGCCCAATCAATGAGATTTATTACTGTTTTGTATCTCATTGATAAAATTTGATTTTTCTGTGCCTATTTAAAAAGACATGAGATTTTCTTGTGCCCATTCGACAAAATTTGTTTATTTTTCTGCACTCAGTAAAATTCATTGTTTTTTCTGAAGCAAATTGTTTAAATTTATGATTTTTTTCTGTGACATCTGCACAAAAATTGCAATACAAGCTATATCATTTAGTCTGGGATTACAGTGCCTCACTTAAGTTCGGTGTAGACACTTACGATGTAAAAAAAAATCATGAACGGTATTACAGTACCTCTCAATCTTAAGACAGCTTGAAAGCTGCCGTAAGTTTAAGATCAAATGAATGTGCACACAACCACTACAAATGTAACAGTGCACTCTAATTGGCTGGCTACAAGATGTCTTATGCCGAGGCACAGTAATACAAAGTTACGATCGATTGCAGGAATGCCTATCTTACGATCGAGCGTAAGATAAGCTATAGTAAGGCACCGTAATCATAGCCATAGAAAGAAAAGAGAATTATTTAAAATTTAAGTTGACAAAGATCATTGTAAAAAATATGCCATAACTAAGAATGTTATTTTTCAGAAATTTAGCAAGCAGTTTCAAAGCATTTTTTCCCAAATTAACAATTACTATTTTAATTACTAACAATTATTACTTAAATGATAAATTTTAAAGAAGATAGTTTAAAGTATCTCTATGATTTTTTCATTTTGGTTAGGAGGATGTTTTCAAGTGTTGAAAAATGCTGTGATCAAGAATTAGCCTGAAAAGTTGTTGACCAGGAATTACACCAGGTGCCCCTGCTTCTTCTCTGTTCTGGACATCACATTAGTTTCAATCAAGTAAGTGTTGATATATATTTGATTGTGTTACAATGTTGATATATATTGTGTTTTTATGAATAATTGCAAATATTATAGATTTATATTTAAATAACTTTTACAGATCAATTATTAATTCTTGTCTTCAGTAATGTTATAAATAAATCAAAAACATTTAAAACACCAACATATTTTCTTTCTTAAAAACTTGTTTCAATAGCCATAGACCATCATCAGCGGAAAATATGATGATGGTATGCTGTGGCTATTAAAACTAGCTTGCAAGAAGAAATGAATTATTTTGGAGCTTTAAATGTTGATTTTATTCATTTATAATGTACTGCGACAATTAATTTCTTATTGTATAAATAATCATGCTTAAAAATTGAAATTCTTGCAGCTACTAAGTCCAAAATTTGCCTGAATACAAAGTACTCAGTATGACCCTGGTTTATTATGCTTAAAATATTTCGACTTAAACACATGGTTATGCTGTGGTTATCAAAAGTAGTTTGCAAAAAGGAATGAAGTATTTTGGAGCTTTAAACATTGATTCTTTTCATTTATAATGTACTGCAACAATTTTTCATTGTAATGATAATAGTAAATTTTAAAAATTAATTCTTACAACTACTCTGTATTGTACATGGTACTCGGCAAATCGGCTGAATGCTGAGTAAATACAGAGTACTCGCTGCAGCCTTAATTTATGATGAATAAATATTTTGACTTAAATCATAATCATATTGAATTCAAAATCCAAAAATTAATTCTTCAAAAAACACATTTTTATAGGTAGTTTTTTTTTTGTTTTGTTTTTTCAACGGTGGTTCTGTTGAAATTTGAATGTTCTAAACATATAATTATGATGATTTAAATCATTCTAATTATACTATACTTGATTATTTCATGCACAATGTACTAATACCTATCAAGTTATACATATTAAGTGTAAAATTTATACATTTGGATTGTTTTTTACACTTATAATTTTTGGTACTACTTGGTTATTCCGTCAACCAAAAAATTATCGCCAAACCATAAGATTAAATGCCAATAATGGATGACTGAATATCACATTCAATGACATTAAATATGATAAAGGTGCTTAAAACATCATTAAGTGTTTTTATTTTGACTTTTTATTTGTATTTTTATGAATATTCTACTAATTATTTGTATTTTCGTTATTTAAAATAAAAATTATGTCAATATATATAATTTTGCTGTTAGTTTGATGATTTGTATAATTTGGCGAAATTGGTCAATGGGATAACCAAGTAATACCCAATTTTTTAATTATATTTTTGTAAAATTTTCTTACAAACTTCATTTCCTTCCTTAACTAAAGAATTATTCCTTATTGGTTTTAATATAAGTACTTAAGGATTATATTTAAGTATACAGCTTTAAAAAAAAATCACTAACATATTATAGAATAAATAAGTATAAAATATGACTAAATGAAATTTTTGCCTTGCTTTTAACATAAAAGGAATAGTGCTTACTTAACAGGCGATTAAATAATCAATTATAGATGTTAAACATTAATTTTATTTAAAAAATCTTAGTGAGTAGAACCCTGATAATACGAATCGTTTTTCTTTTTTTTTTTTTTTTTTTTTTTTTTTTTTTTCCAACTTTGAGAAGCGAATGGCGAAATTTTTTTATTAGTCAGAATACGACAATGCAACAACTTAATGTTATGGAAATTAGCCAATTGCTTCTCAAACTTGAAAAAAAAAAGGTGAAAAAATCGATCCGGATTATCAAGATTCTACTATACTTCAAGGGCAGATCCAGCCCAACCTCCAGCACGGAAAAATCGAATATCGTCAACTGTACATTGGAAAATCGCGAGTTTTGTCTATCGGCTTTCGAAAAATCTTGAATTCTGTCTGTAAGTCTCAGAAAAATCGCGAATTTTGTCGATCTGGAACGAAAAAATCGCAAATTTCTTTAATAAGGCACGGAAAAAATCCTAATTTTGTCGATCGGCTTCGTAAAAAGCGCAAATTTATTCGATCAGGAACGGAAAAATCACGAATTTTGTTGATTGGGAATAAAAAATCGCGAATTTAGAGTTGATATGGAATGCAAAAATTGTCAATTTCGTGAATCTGGAAAGAAATTATCGCGAATGTAGTCGATTGCCTTTGTAAAAAGAGCGATACGGGCGATTGGGTACGAAAAACTTGCGAATTTTGTCGAATTGGTAAGAAAAAATCGCTAATTTCATTGATAGGGCAAGGAAAAATCGAAGATTTTGTCGATGATGGGTGGAAAAATCGAAATTTTTTTTTTGAGCGGCTGCAGAACTATAGCGAGTTTTATCAGTTTATCGGGAGAAAAAAATTACAGATTTCATCAATTTACGGTGGGGAAAAATCGTGAAAGGGCGTGAATCAGGAAAGAAATTATAGCGAATGTAGTCGATTGCCTTTGTAAAAAGAGCGATACGGGCGATTGGGCACGAAAAACTCGTGAATTTTGTTGAATCGGTACGAAAAAATCGCTAATGTCGTTGATAGGGCAAGGAAAAATCGAAGATTTTGTCGATGATGCGCGGAAAAATCGAAATTTTTTTTGAGCGCCTCAAGAACTATAACGAGTTTTATCAGTTTATCGCGAGAAAAAAAATTACAGATTTCATCAATTTACGGCAGGGAAAAGATGCAGATTTCATCAGTCAGTTAAGAATCGCGAATTTTATTTTATTGTTCGGTGTGGTATTTCAGGGACCAAGAACGGATAAAGGTGCGAATCTCGTCGATTGGGCACGGAAAAATCCCGAATATGGTCGATCGCTTTCGTAAAAAGCCTGAATTTATTCGATCAGGAACAACAAAAACGCTTTTGGTAGGGCACGGAAAAATTGTGAATTTTGAACGAAAAAGTCGCGAACATGGTCGATCAGTTTCATAAAAAAAGCAAATACAGTCGATTGGGAATGAAAAAAATCGAGAATTACTTTGATATTACTTATACTATCGAATTTGAAACAGTTTTGGAAGTGATGACAGACACAACGTCCGATGACCTAACAGCAAAAGATATGATTCAACCTATGTTATTCGTACAATGAAGCATGGCGGAGGACACGTTATGCCGTGGGGAGTATTTCCTTCAAAAAGTGACAGTCCGTTATTTGAAATCCACAGCCAGGTGAATTATACAATGTATAAGGATATCTTGCTAGCCTATTTTCTGCCTTATTAGATAAAAAATTTGGTCGCATCTATTTTTCTTAAAATGATAACGACGTAAATAATGTTTGCAATCCTTGATAAGCAATGGTTTTCGCACAAAAAATTTCGTTTTTGAAATGATCAGCCCAAGCGCCCAGCATGAATCCAATAGAAAATCTTTGAAAAGAAGATGACAAAAGTCTGCGGAACTATAAATATTCCAACTCAGCAAAAATTCCGCCAAAATTGCAAGAAATGTGGGAAAAACTTACCATAGACGATCTTTAACCGTTGATTGTATGAATGTCACGTTGCTGCGCCGCAGTACTTATTGCTAAAGCTATAATAAAATAGTAGTACGATAAAATACTAATAAGGTGATCGTAAATGTTGTTGATCACTGTAATTTTCTATTACAATACCATTTTTTTACAAACTTGTGAAGGTGGCCGGAAACTTTTGAGAACATTCATTTTCCTTTATACTAAATTTTGTCAGTTAAATTTATTGATATTTACATGTTCTTCTATAAGTAAGTTCCTAACTGTTATGTCAATAAAATGTAAAAATATCACTTTGAGATTTCTCTTCATATGGGTATATTTACAAATTAACTGAAAAAGTTTTGCTGGCCGGAAACTTTGACCGCCACTGTATACTTTATATTGAAAAAAAATCTGCCTTGAGTTATTTAAAAAGAACAAATATGAGATTGTGCAGTTTTTCTTCAACTATTTTTTCATTATTTCTCTTTGATTTCAAAATGTTTGTTTCAATTCATAGAAGAAATGAATTTTAAAATTTTACTAATTGAAAAAGTCTCATAATTATGCTTCTTAATTAAAAAAAGGCATATTTTTTTAATACTGAATGTTTTTATAAAAAACTCTTGTTTATCAAAATGTAAGTTTCTCTTATTAAACATTATGTAAAATTGTTTTAAAAAGTAACATTTTAATACCTTTAAACTTTGAAACATAAAAAGTACAGTCGAGTCTCTGTATAATGAAACTCCATACATCGAATTTCGTTATATATAACGAATTTTTAGTTGGAACGGTCCCCTTTTCACATGAATACATTAAAAACAGTCTTTAGCGAAATATCTATCTCCATATAACGAATTTTTTCATAAATTGATCTTAATTTATTCAGTTTTAAAAAGCTTCGTATGGTATCAATTTTCCATCACTTATTTTTGATTTATCGTCAGTGCTGAGTTTTTTTTTTATATTACTTCTCTCCTTGTTCTTTAAATGCAACGAATTCATCCCACCTCCCACACACCTTTCCACATCCTTCTCGAAACAGAGTCAATTGGATTGATACACGTAAGAGAGGAATCAATGAAAAGCACATAAGGGAGGCCTTCAAATGGAGGAAAATGTTAACGACAATTTTTCATTCCTTGCTAAAAGTTTTTTTTATTGGAGAGCTTAACAATTTTAAAATCAAAAACAACAAAAAAATTACAGATTTCTTCGTCTGAAATTAATGCAAGTCTTCCTCATTTGATTTTCATTAAGTTTTTAAATAAATGTCTGTTCTCTTTTTTGAAACAACTTAAATAATTAAGAAATAAAATGTTAGGTTAATATTTACTTTTAAATATTTCAAATACTTAATTCAAAAGATTAATTTCTCTATATAACAAATTTTTTACTGGAACGGTGGATTTCGTTATATAGAGACTCGACTGTATTTGAAAAGCCAAATATTCGGTATTCGGCCGAATAGTTACTATTTGGATGGCTGAATGTTCGGTATTCGACCAAAATGACTGTTCGGTGCATCCCTAACTTCAGGTTTTTTTTTTTTTTTTTTTTTTTTTCAGAATCACCTGTGATGTACAATCCTATTGAATGGTAAGTAACAGAAATAGTAAATAACATTGTTCTTAGCTAGAAAAAACACAATTTTGTATGGAGCATTTGTAACTTTGTTACTGGCCAGCAGTTGAAAAAAATAGCCAGTTAGAAAAATTAGTGTACTGGCCAATGACCATTGGCTAAAAATGTTAATTTTGACCTATATCTTCCACCAAAAAAAAAAAAACACAAGTATCCTATACATAAATTTAGTTTTCATGCTGTCCATGTAGCTAATTGATTATTATCTTTATTGCATACTGTCTGGCCCATATGACAGTGCCTGCATCTTGATTGAATTAGTGTAATTTTACATTTAAAAAAGAAAATTCTTCAAAAACAAACCTATGATTGATGACCTCACGGATTTTGGTAGTGCATTTCCTTGTGTTCTCTCCAACATTGTTTAGGCCTCGATAAAATTTGCATGTTTTCAAATTTTATGAAAGAAATCTTTCAAAATGAACTTTATTTTTATTGTTATTAATAATAGATAGAAATTAGCTTTTTATTTTTAACAATTTCAGTTTTAAGCATTTACATTCATTTTTTCTTGCTCAATATGATAACTAGTCCTCTTGTCCCTGTCCCCCCCTTTTATTAAAAATATGTGAAAAAATTGTATATAAACTTACTTTTTTGATATAAAATTTGTTTAATATTTTCATTTTATATTAAGTTTACTTTATTTTCAGTAAATGGTGTTGGTAGCAAAAAATAATTGGTTTGTGTAAGTAAAAATTTATGATGCTAAACCTGAAATTCTTCAAAATTGGTTTTATGAATTTTTTATTGTGCTTTTCGCTATGATAAATGAGTAATTAAATTCGACACAAAAATCATTAAATGTCAGGTGGAATGAAATTGTTATAAAAACAGCACATAGTGTGTTCAAGATTATTAGGAAATATTGTTAATTGGCAATACTGTCTTTAAGATACATAGCTGGCTTTACAGTCTACCAGCTGTAAAAAGAGCAATTGAAATCTAGGAATATTTGTAGTTGTTTATCTGTTGTGTTGAAAAAGAAAGATTCCCAATCCCAATTATCACATGTATGATTCTATTGTATCTTTTTTTACAAGTTAAATTTATTCTTAATTTTCATTTTCCTTCGTCGGTTTATTGTTGGTACAGCCTTACATGAAAAACTATCTGCCATTTGTTGTAATTGATTTAACAAAGTTGATTCAATCATGCTAATTAAATAACAAATTTCTTAAGGAGAGTGAAATGAAACATGTAACAGTTTCTGAACTTCCTTGCCTTGAATTCAAACGTATTATGTGAATTTTGTTGCTAAAATAGACTCTGTTCACTGGGGATAAATTCTTTAAAAATCTTAACCGAGCAACAATCTGCGAAACAAAGTGGTGTTATTTTTCTTAAACAAGAAATAAGGAACTTCATTTGCATAGAGATGTAAAAATCATTAAAAAAAGTCTAATAATGTATAGCATTGTGTGAAATTTATCTTGTTTAACTCCTAATGAAATTTCATGGGTCAAAGAAAATTGCATTTCACAAATGAAATCACATAGTCTCTCACGAAAATGGTTGATTACCGAAAAATGACTATGAAATCACTCTTCACTGTAAAACATTTGTGGAAACGTTACTCCATACAATTGGTGTAAAAATGGTGGCAAATGCTGCCTCCAGTTTCATGGAGTAATTGTTTTCACATATGCAATGGTGTAATTTAAACATATATTACTGATGTAACATGACAATGTTACATCGGTTTTAACGGTTAAAATACTCCATAAAACTGGAGGCAGCAATGAACCCTGTGAAAATGCTAACAAAAATTAGTTGCTTGCTTACAAATTTGTGCAAATTTAATACACATATCGACAAAACATGTGCCCGTAATGACAGTTAATAACAATGAAAAGGTCTAATAAATAAGCATGTGAAACCAGCCATAAATGATTCAAAACTTACTAAAATTAATTATAATCAGAGTTAGCAGCTTTTAGCCAAACCAAATATGTCATCTGGCTTTTTTTTTTTTTTTTTTTTTTTTTTTTTTTGTAAAACACTTTAAAAAAGCCTGTTTTAATTGAAAAACGCCGGCTTTTATTTATTTGTTAAAGATGGTTTACATTAGGGGTGCACAATTTTTTGAAGAGAAGGGCCACTTTCAAATATATCTGGGTGGTCGAGGGCCACATCAATAACATGGAGAGAATTCGAGTTAGAGAAGGTGATCTGTAGCCTACAATCTGAAAAAAAAAAAATATGTGGTTTCAGAGGAGAGTGTATGTGTATGATTGGGGGGGGGATACGAAATTTGCAATTTTTACAAAGGCGATAGACAAAATTCATGATGTTCATGAAGGCGATCGACAAAATTCATGATTTTTACAAAGTCAATAGACACAGTTCGCGATTTTTAAAAAGTTGATAGATGAAATTCATGATTTTTGCAAAGCTGATAGACGAAATTCACAATTTTCCTTTGCATGATCGACGAAATTGGCAATTCATCCGAACCTGATTGACAAAATACGCGATTTTAATGGGACTGAATAACAAAATTCGCAATTTTTCCGCACCTGATTGACGAAATTCGTTATTTTTCCGCACCTAATCGACAAAATTCGTGCTTTTCTAATTCGGATCGGCAAAATTCACGATTTTTCCGAAGCTAATCGACAAAATTCGGGATTTTTATGAAGCCGATCAATCAAATTTGTGATTTTTTCAAAGCCTGTCGGCGAAATTCGTGATCTTTGCAAAGCCAATCGACGAAAATCACGAAATTACTCTGCATGATCGATGAAATTCTCGATTTTATTCTAGTCTGATCAACGTAGTTAGCAATTTTTCTATGTGTGACCAACAAAATTTGCAAAATTCCCATCTCCGACCAAAGAAATTTGCTATTTTTCGAAATGCGATCAATAAAACTCGCAATTGTTCAGTCTTTGATCGACGAAATGTGCGCTTTTTTTGCTGTAAATTGACAAAATACACATTTTTCTTCGACCGAGTATCAATATTCGTGATTTTTGTATTAGCATTGACGAAATCTGCATTTTTTTTATGCGGCAAGATAAAACTCATGATTTTTTTCTCTTGATAAATTGACAAAAACGCGATTTTTCCGCAGCTGATCAACGAAATTTGTAATATTTCCACGCATCATCACTTAATTCGCAATTTTCCCGTGTCTTATCAACAAATTTTTTTTTTTTTTTTTTTTTTTTTTTTTTTGTCCCTCATTGACAAAGTTTGCGATTTTTTGTGCTTTATCGACAAAATTCGCTTTTCTTTTAATGCGATAAACCGAGAAAATATGCTATTTTTCCATCCGATGATAATTTGCAATATTTTCGAGGAACAACAACATTTATGATTTTTTTTCTTGCTTGATCAACGAAATGTGCGAGTTTTCGCATCCATCCGACAAAATCTGCGATTTTTCCATCCCTGGTCGAAAAAACTTGCGATGTTTTCATGCCCAATCGGGAAAATTTGCAACTTTTTCCCCCGAGTCTCATGAGCAAAATTCGCGATTTTGCCCTCTCTGATGAGCAAAACTGATGATTTTTCCGATCCTCATCGATAAAATTTGAATTTTTCGCATTTGATCAGTAGAATTCGTGATTTTTCCGTGTCGATAAATGACATTTGTGATTCTTAAATGACGAAATTTTATATTTTCCCGCAGTAAATTGACAAAATTTAGGATTTTTTTTGTGTGACATATGTACAAAAATTGCAATTTTTTCCAGTTGTAAATTGACGAAATTCGCAGGCCACAGGTTGTGCATCCCTAGTTTACAGATATTTCATATTAAATTTGAATTAATTTAGTTGTAATACACTTATAAATATTTTCTATTAAAAATGTACATTTCTACTAAATTTTATCAAATAAATGAGTCTTTATAACTGCTGATGCATCTGTGAAGGCATTATGTCTGAAATTGAAATTATAAATATTCATAAGAATAAATTAAATTAGACTGTAATGTTGTGGTTTGGAATTCGTTGTTGCATAGCTCTATATATACCAAACATTTTAAAGATTATATGAAACAATAACTAAATGTTACATATAAAAATGGAATTTTCCTTACATACTTCTATTTACTTTTGAAATTGACAATAGCTTATGTGTATTTAATAATTGAAATCATCTTGTTGTAATAAAACTTGTTGAATTAAAATTTTGAAAAGCTCATTGTTATTTTAAAGAATGCATACTCATACATAAACTAATGCAAAGTTATTCGTAATGCTGTTTTATTAAAAAGAATTGCTCTTTTTATTAAATGACTTTATGTGTGGCTCCAAATAAAAATTTATGAGCAATAAAATAAGACTTGTATATTAATATCCTTTAAAATTAGTTAAGTAACAAATTATGATACTAACTATGCAACTATTGTCCTTTTTAATTATATAAAGTAGTAAAAACGAAAAAAAACTGTGTGTGTGTGTTTGGGGGGGGGGGGGGGGGGTAAAGTCAGTATAAACTAGAGAAAGCATTTTGTATGGTCTTTTAAAAGTTAGCTGATATATTTATAATTTTGACTGCAAATCAATACATATTATTCCAATATTAATGTGTTCATTTTGGAGAAATTGGGTTATATTGAATTCTACCTCAATTAAGTCTTTAAAACTAACTAAAAAACACCAATTTTGGTCAATAAAATCTGGTTAAAACAAATAAAAGCCACCGGCATGGCTTTTTTGCAATCCTGGCTATAATTGGTTCAAATGGCTATTGCCGAAAGTTTTAATACTTTAACAATTAGACAACTGTTGTTCTATAAAATAATTTGTTACATCTTAAAATGCATTGACTTTACACACTTTAACATACTCGGTGATTTCATGAAATAATTAGGTATTTTATGAAATAACATAATCACTTTTAATGGTAACTAATACATTTTTGTAAACACCCTGTATAATACTGCATTTTTTTACAGATGAACCAAGTAAGCCTGGCTGACTACAAGCTACTGGTTAAAAGGTTACTAATTACCAATTTCAAATGGACAGCTCCAGAATATGATGGAGGCGCTTCTATCACTGGTAGTGTCATCGAGAAGAGAAAGAAATGGAGGCATAAAGTGTGCGTCTCAAAAGTAAAATCTCACTTTTAAATTTTTAAATGAATAACTTTATTTATTTGATTTAATTTTAATGTTCTAACATATACTATAAATAATAAGTATTTTTGATTTAAAAAAAAAAAGAATTCTAAAATTGAGAAATGTTAATAATTTGTCAATTTAACTCTAGTCACCATGTGGGTCATTTGTTAACAGAATAGTTGAGGCAGATTTGAATAGTTCATAAGTGTCTCAATAATCATTCTATGATTCTGTTTCTTTCAGTTCACTTCATGCGAAATAATGTCATATCTAATATTGTCTTGAAATAGGAGACTTTTTGTCATACATTTGATTTTGTATTGAACTTTTCTCAAGAGCATCCTGCATTATGTTAGCAAGTATGTAAAGAGCTATAAGCTTATTTATATCCAATTATAATTTAAATCCATGTAAAGTTTTCTAAGATGCAATAGTTTTTTGCAATATTTTGCTAAACAATTTCATTTCTTCCAAATTTGGAATGATGGCCCACTTTCACCTCTAAAATGTGTATGTGTATGATGCTTTGAATGGAGATAGATATCAGAATTGCCTGAAATTAAAATTTTTAAACTGATACTATAAAATATTGTGAGCTCCCCCCCCCCCCCCTTCCTCTTTCAAAAGTAAAAGAAGTTAAATTTGGGTGTGTGCTTGTAATTGAGTTTATTTTTTTTTAATCATTTTAAAATCCTTTATCATTATTTTAGAATAGAAGGGAAATACAAAGATACTCGAAGGATACAAGTATACCCATACAAGGTATATATATCCTATACAAGGATACTAGAAGGGAAATACAAGGATAAGAATCTTTTGTACTTTGGCAGATTTTTGATAAGTATTATCTAAATTCCCATAGGCAAAATTTAAAGGCTTTATTTTTTTCAAATGTACATCTTAATTTTTATTTTATTCCGACAATATTTAATTAGTCATATAATCCTCCTTTTTCCCAGTCTACTTATTTTCGTCTTATAATCTTGTGCTTAAATCTATCACTGCGGAACTAGAATTTTGTTTATAGTAAATTTAACACATAGTGTAACTAATGATCATGACAACAAATAAAAAACAGAATGTAAAGCATATCAAATATTTTTTCTTGTGTTCGCAACTACCCTGCTGTTGGGGCACTTGTGAGCAATTCATTGAATTTATAAAGTTATTAAAAAAAAAGAAGAGCTAACTATAAAGATGATTTTATAAAAAATTACCTTGTTTAAAAAAAGGGTTCTGTTTACTGTATTCAGTATTTTTTGTTTTCAGAAATTAACCAGTAATAAAAAAAGCTACCTTTATGTGAACTATTCACATGTGCTCCAGTCTCTCCTTCATGTATTCAAAGGCAATACACACATTAGGCTGATTTTTTTTTTTTTTTTTTTTTTTTTTTTTTTTTTTTTTCCTCTTTAATTCAGTCCTTAAGGTGGTCAGTGGGCTGCCGTAGGTATAATGGTTGTTTTCATATGAAGAAATCTGTATTAGCTTAAACAATGGGTAATTGTAAAAAAAAAAAAAAGTAGTAATAGCAGTATTACTACCATAGAACTAAATTTTGACCAATTTGGTCATATACAACTAAATTTGGCAACAAAATAAATTGCCATATATAAAACCAACTTAGCTGGTTAATTTGGTGAAATTTTCTATCTTTTAATGCATTTTCAAAAAATGTATATTTTTGTAAATGTTACAATAATGAAAACATGCTTTTTTTTTTCATTTATATTTAATTCACAACAATCTGTTTTTTTTTTTCATTTATATTTAATTCACAACAATCTGTTTTTTTTTTTTTTTTTTTTTTTTTTTTTTTTTTTTTTTTTTTTCGTATGTAGATATGTAATGTTGCAAACAAGTTTTTACCTGCTTCCTAATATGTTAAAATAAGAAATTATGCAGAAAAATGTTTCTAATGACGATATAGCATTTTAATATTGTTACAAATAATTATTAATTTTAAGGCATTTTCACTCAGTTATAATTCGAAATATTAGGTGTTGCATTGAAATCATTGTAGCGACAGTTCGTCGCACCGACAAGTCATCACAGCATCAATTTGTTCGCGTGAAGTTTTATTTCCAGCCTTCTCCCCCCCCCCCCCCCCAAAAAAAAATAAAATAAAAAAAAATTAATACTCACCATTAAGGAGGTGGCACAGTGTGCAATATTATTAATCTAAATACGTTTTTGTTAACTTTAAAAAATTGACTGTGAATTACAGGTCAGCAAATTAGATACTCTACTATATAGTATTTTTTAGAAGAGGCATGTTTGTTTTTAATTTCTCAAAAATTAAAATCAATTACAAATACCACTACAGATCTGCCAACTATTGCAGTTAAATTGTATTTTGAATGATTTTAATGCTCACTACGATAATACAATTTTACTAGCAAAGATGATTTTTTGTCATATCTGAAATACTCTAGATTCTAGAAAGAAAAAAAAAGGGGGGGGGGCACCAGGTTGAATTTTTCGAAGAGGAACCACTAATTTAAAAAAAGAGTACATTTTTTCAAAAAGAGCTATTAAAAAAAGGGGAGGGGGTATGCTTGTTCTTTGTATACCAAAAATATTTGCTATAATTTTCAAAGATCAATTGAATTTCCACAGGCTGCCATGGAAATGTTTTAAAAAAAACCATTGTGTGCATCAAAAGAGTTTAAAAGAGCCGCCAAGCACATAAAATAAATAAATTGGCTGAGCCGCCAAGCACATAAAATAAATAAATTGGCTGCTTATGGTGCCATTTTAAGAGTTTCTTGGGGGATGGGTTGTCTTTGAGGGGTAGGGTTTGAAATCATGTGCAGAATTGTGTGATTTACATACAGAAAAAGAAATACCTACACATTAAAATTCTGTACTGTATTTCCCCCTGTAAATTCTTCTACATATTTTTTTCTGCAAAGTGAGCCAATCGCTTGTGCAAAACTGTTGAGAATTTTGGCGATCAGTCATGATAAACTATCGTGAATTTTAACAAATGAGTACGTATAAAAAAGTCAATTAGTTGCAGAAGAAATAAATTTTGTCAAAGGGCCATGGTAAAAATGCACATTCTGCCAAAATATCACAATAAGAAATTGCAAATCCCTTAAATAGAACAATTGCATTAAAAAAATGAAGTTTCGTCAAAGAATCTTGGTAAAAAATGCTAATTTCATCATACTTACAAAATGCAGATTTCAACTTATAATCATGATAGAAAAATGGGAATTATGATTCTGCAGAGAGGGAGGGGGTGATATGAATATCATTAAATAATCTGAAAAAGTGTGACTTTAGTTGACATCTTCGGAAAAAGTGTGAATTTTGTCAAGATTTCAGGGGGCGGGGTGCAAATTTAGTTAAGATCCTGGGAGGGAGTGCAAATTTAGCCGTGATCTCGAGAAAATGCATTATTTAGTCGAGATGAAAAAAAAATGCATTATTTAGTCTTGATCTCAATAAAAGATGCAACTTTAGTCGCGATCTTTTTAAAACATGCAAATTAGTTGAGATCTCCAGAAAACGTGCAAAATTAGTCGAGATCTGAAAAAAAAAGCGCATTAATTAGTCGAGATCTCGAGAAAAAGTGTTAATTTCATTGAGATCTCAGGAAAACATGCAAATTGAGTCCAGATCCTGGAGGAAAAAGTGTGAATTTAGTCCAGATCCTGGGGGGAAAAGTGCGAATTTAGTCGAAATCTTGAGAAAAAGAGCAAATTTAGTCTAGATATCTCGAAAAGAGCACCAATTTATTCGAGATATCTCAGAAAAAGTGCCAATTTAGTCGATCTTGAAAAGAGTGTGAATCTAATCTTGTAAAACATACAAATTTAGTTGAGAGTGCAGTGACAGAACTATCTTCAAGTGTCTGCATCAATAATTATATTATTAAAAAGTCTGCAAGATGGAATGTATTATATAAATCTATTGTTTGTGCTGTTGTAGTGTTAATTATGGCAACGTGTGTGTATGTGTAAAATATTTCCATCACTTACGGAAAAAAAAGTTTTTCGATAAACAAAAATATTTATTTATGGCATTAAGAATGTTCTTAACTGATCCGCTCAACAAGCGAAAAACGTTTTGACACATTTACAAATTCATTTTTTAACAGAAAGTTATAAAATTTTAATGCCTGACTATGAAAGCGATTTCGAATTGAACTTATTTTTCCATTTTATGATAATTAAATTACTTATCGAGTTATAAGCTATTTCGATGACGCAATCACCTGTTTTTCTCCTCCTTTTCAACCGGTTTTTCAGCTTTCTTCGGGAAATATGCTCAAAAGTGTCAACTTTGAAGGCTTGTTATGAAAAATCTATTGTGTTTTTTAAAAACAAAAGAATGAGTGCAATTAGACAGTTTCTGAATAACAACACCTGCTATTTTCATGCATTTCGGAACAAAAATAAATTAATGCATGTGTCACAAAGTTGCTCTTTTTGATTTAAGAACACCCTTAAACAGAAAATTAGTTACTAAGGGAACATTAGAAAATGCTCTATTTGAAAGAAAAAAAAATATTATTTTACTATTCTTCAAAATTCTCAATGTAACTGTTGATTTATTGCTTGATACAAAAGAAGTTGATGTCGATATATTTTTGAAATGGTAGTAAAAAATTGTTCCCTATATGAATTGAAGCAATTTTTAAATCAGGAACTAACAGAGTTTTATAATAACCTGTGCATTAGTTCTTGAGTTAAAGATATGGAAACTGAATAATGCATCATATCAGCGTCACCTGTTAAGAGATATACCCCAAAAACTAACCAGCTTCAGTTTATATCAATGCTCTAATTAAATGTAAAGTTTTTTGAAATGTCATGCATTATTTCTTAAAACAAAGCAGCCACAATTTTTTTTTTAATTTTTTTTAATTAAAAACTTACGGAGTTGACTGATAGACATTTTCTAAAAACTTTTAAATTTCATTCCTTGCCTTCCAATACATACAAATCCACCGAAAGTCAGAATACCATATTTTCTTTGAATTCAGTATTTTCTTGTAAAGATAGAACATAAAAACATATGAAAAAACATGCACTCTCAATTACAGTTAGCAATGAAGAAGAGATCTAAGAAATGCAATACACATTGGTTGCAAAACAGACAAACAATTCAAAAGTGATTAAAACCAACTATAATTGGTTCAAACGACTATAAGTGGTATATATAAACGGTTCAAGGTGCTATAAAGGCATCTTACTTTGATATAAAGAACATTAATGTCTATCAGAGATGTTCAGGCCTTTTTGTTTTTGGGCCCAAAGTTTTATATCAGAGCTTAAAAGAATTTTGTCATTTTAAAATTGCTTCAAATTTAATCTACTCATTTAAAAATATTTTACATAGAAATAAAAGGTCAAGTGCAAGTTTTATTCATGTACAAAAGGTTCAGTAAAATAAATTACTAACTGTAACATTACAACAAATGACTTATTTTACAATAATCGAAATTAATTTTGGGTTAAACTGGAATGAATTCTAATTCCTTACTTTTTTTGTTACTTGTTTTAATAGGATGCTCATAACAATTATCTATTAAACATAACTGCTGTATTTTCTGTTCATCTGGAATAATTGAGATTGTTATTATACTCAATTTCTGTTTATTGTGTATACTTTTATGTAATATTTATCTTACCTTTTTTCTAAATAGGACATGCTTGGCTATTAATCTGGAAAAAGACACAAAATCGAAAAAACTATCTACAAGACCCAAACAACCTTGGCGATAAATTGTGTTACTACAAATCTGTGTGAAAAAATGAATTTTTTATTTGTTGTTTCTTAATTTGTTATTTAAATTTGTTACTTCTAAGAATACTGTGTTGAAGTATATTAAATAAATTTGTAAAAATTCATGTTTTCTTTTTATTTATTGAATGATAATTTATAAAACAGAACCATTGTAATAATTTCATCTTCAAACATTCCCAAGTTTAATCAATTTTCACCGAAATCTTGTAAACAATATAGTATATATTATCTGTGTACACAAGATCAAGAACCGTGGGACATGGGTGCAAGATCTTCAGTCTCAGGACTGATTTCAGTGTTGAAGAGATTTTTGACTTACTTAAATAATAGTGGTTCTACCATCAAGAACATTTAATCACTTTCTTTTATTGTTAGAGACCAATTTTTAGGTATAAAACAAGACTTAGAAATCTTCTAACCCTTTTGCATTTAGTTATTTCTAATGCTCAGAAAATATTTCAGTCTTGACTTAGATGGATTTCTTGCACCGATGTGTATAGGATTATGAATCATTGTTAAATCAAAAATGGACTACTTTTGTTTCATGTAGTATTTAGTAAATATGTGATACATAAAAATCGAAATAATAAATTAGCATTTGTGTATCAAAAAAGCTGCTCTCTATTATTAAGCGGCTTGGAAGGGAAAAGAGGGAGCAATAGCAGTACAGCTAATAAACTGATATTACTAATCATAATTTTTCTGATCAATTCAGGAGTCGATGCAGGTTTTTATTCTGGGGCTCATTTTGTGAAAAAGAAAAGTTATTTTTGTGAAAATAACATTTTTTAATGGAAGTTGACTTTGTTATTTGAACAAGGAATTTAAAAACTAAATATATATATTTAAAAAAATTCCTTTGCTAAGTTTTTGAAAATTATGACATGTTTTTGTGTGCAAATTAGATTTTAAAACAGTATTTATGAAAATAGCATAAAAGAATTTTGTGAAAGGATCTGTTTTATTAAAATTATTTTGTGAAGAATCCTATTTTATTAAATAGATTTTTGTGGACCCCAAATTTTGCCTGCTTCAACCCCTGTAATTTAATATTAAAGTAACTAGTTTTCTATTTTCATTTTACATATCAGACTTTTATCTAAACACACGAGGGTTTGTTATCCTACCAGTTTTTAAATGCTCCACCACTCTCACTATTAAAGTGTGTGATGGTAAATTTTGGAAAGCTAAAAATTGTATTTTAACATAAGTTATTAATGCAACAACACCAAAATTGAGAACCTTGTAATTGAATAAAAATACAATTTACTATAGGAAATGAGTGAGAATGCTCTCCTTTAATAAAATTAAACTTTTATTTGAAAAAAAAAAAAAAAAAAAAAAAAAAAAAAAAAAAACTACAAACTGCCTGCTAAGAGTACATGAAAACCTTGTAAAATTAGGTTTTGAACATACAAGTTTTATAGTATGCATAAGTTATGAATGTTTTATTCAAATATTGCGAAAACATAAGTACTCCTGTGAAAATTAATTTTTGTTGTTTATTAGTGTTGTGAATTATCTATATTCCTCTTTTAAATCTATTATGGATTTTCAGTTGGTATATATGGCGATCCCCATTAAAGATTTTATTTTAAAAACCACATAATTTTATGATTTGTGAAAAGAGAATGGGGTAATGCTGGATAACTGTATGGAAATTTATATTAATTTCACTGAATAATCCTTTTTGTAATTTTATAGACAATCCTTTTTCTTTAATGAGGTATCCTAATGTATGTGTTTTATTATTTTATGGGCAATCACCCCTTTTTTTCATGCCCAGAATTTGTATTATTTTACGGCAGGGTTGGCACGGTTTAAACCAATTGGTTTAAACCATGGTTTAAACCAAATGGTTTTTTTCTCAAAAAAAACCAATTGGTTTTTTTAGAAGAAATCTAATGACATTTTTTTTTCCTTATAATTTACGTGTTTCAAATTATTGGACATAAATATTTTCTACTTTTAACACTTTATTTCAGTAATAAGTATTATATATAGTGGGTTTAGGTCTTTTTTTATGCATAGGATTAAACCAATTGGTTTTTTCTATTAAAAAAAAGCAATTCTTTTTTAGAAGAAATCTAATGACATTTTCTTGTTTCTTTATAATTTACGAGTTTCAGATTATTAGATATAAATAATTTCAATTGTTTTTTAGGAGAAATCTAATGACATTTTCTTTTATTCTTTATAATTTACGAGTTTCAGATTATTGGATATAAATAATTTCTACTTTTAACACTTTATTTCAGCAATAAGCATTAGATATATTGGGTTTACGTCATTTTTTATGCATAGGATTAAAATCAGTACACATTGGTGAACATATCTATTGCTCTAAAGAAAAACTTCAAACGTGAATTGATCAAAGATAAAATAGATTCAATATTTAGTATAAAATATTTTGCGTATAAAAAAAGTAGTATAAAAAATAATGCAGATTATTTAATGCAATTAATAATGTAACACAATGATCTTTCAAGATTTTGCACAAGCTGTAAAAGAAATTTTTCTTTTGGGAGATTATCTTGTTGAATTAAAAGAAAGACTGGTACCTAGCTATAGCATTTTTATAATAATTTTTTTCCCTTTGCTATCTGCTGAATTTAACGACTAAAAATGTTAACTTCAAATTGTCACTCAGAAAGAAAAAATCCTAAGAAGTATTTGTAATTTATTATTTGAATAATTTTGGAAAAGAATATTTATCGAACTATATCCAAATGTTTATTATTAGTAATCAAAAGATTGTTTATAAAAATTTACAGAGCTTCAATGGTTCACTGTGTAAAACAGTTAAAAATTTCAACATAAGACTGTTTGCTAAAACTGTTTAAATTGAAAAATGATTTTTTCAATTTTCAGCATAAATTCACTATAATTATTAAATTTAAATTATTTTAAATGAAGTTACACTGCTTATAAACCAATAATGTCTGTTTTTATCAGTAAATATGCATGTATATGTAATAAGAAAGGATGTTTTAAAAAAACCCGGTTTAAACCAAAAAAACCGGTTTTTTTGGTTTTTTTCGAAAAAACCTGGGTTTTTTCCAACCCTGTTTTACGGGCAATGTCCCTTTTCTCAGAGATATCTTGGTATTGTATTTTTACGGTCAATGCACCTTTTTTTTACGGGCATCTTGCCATTATAGTTTTACGGCCAATGCCCCTTTTTTGACGGGCATCCTGGCATTATAGTTTTGCGGGCAATGCCCTTTTTTTCACGGGCAACTTGGCATTGTATTTTTACGGACAGTACTACTTTTTTTACGGGCTAGTTATGCATTTGCTAAAATGTAAAATTACGGGTGATTTTTTGATTTACGGTCAAAATATTTTTTTACGGATACTGTCCGGAATCTCTGCTGCCGGCTTTTGTCCGTAATTTTACGTAGATTTTTTTTACAGTGTAAAGTAAAAACCTAATCCTAAACTGTCCCAAATGCGCTAAGCACCGCTAAAAAGTAAAAGTAAACCAGATCAACAACAAAATGTAGCAGTCGATCAGACCCAGATCCAACCAATAAGCAAAAAATCAGAAAATAATTCTAACAGCAGCAAAGAGCAGACGTCAACCGGACCCAATCTCGACCCAAGTAGAAAATAAACAATACGGGAGCAAAAAATGGAAGCCAGCCGGACCCAAACCCGACCCACAGCAAAAAAGTAGACGAAACACGACTCACATAAAAAAATGAGCTCCAACCCGTGCATCAGACTGGAGTATCCAAATTTCTAAAATCCCCCCCCCCCCCCTTGAGGACTCTCAAGATCTGCCCTTGGTCTCCCTTTATATCAAAATTCCGCTTCGTCTTTTGAACCTGTCACAATCTTCTAAATTGCACCTACCGAAAATATCACTTCGCCGTTTTGTAGTCCACCCACAATACCGATATTTGCAGCATATAAGTCACTTTATTATAACAATAAACAATCAATCGTAAAAATTCCTCCCCCTCCCACGACTGAAATTAGGATTTATCATTCTCTTCTTTTAAGTGCAGAAAATTTAGTTCTTGAAATCTTTCCCACTTTTATTTTTTTTTTAAACGATTTATAAATATTTTGAAAGGGAAATTAATAATAAGTCATTTAATAAACATCTCCCTCATCCACACACACACACGAAAATAAATAAATAATCTGCTTATTTCTTTTTTTCCCTCAGCTCACAAATTTTAAACCTTAAAATTCTTTGATTTTTCTAAAACTTTTATTGTAATAATAAATAATCAATCATATAATTTTACCACTCACTCACCAAAATTGTCGTTTTCTCTCTATCTCTTCTTGCCAAGCAAACAAAATTTCGTCTTTCTGCTTATTATTTTTAATACTATTTGTTAATATTTAGCCATGTAAATAAGGTAAGTCATCTAATAAACTCCCTGCATCCATCCCACCATTTTTTTTTTGGGGGGGGGGCATTGCACTATTTTCTCCCCTCCCCATATCTCACTAAATTTAAAATCTTTGAAAGTTTTTTTTGTTTTGTTTTTTTCATAGGTTTATATATATTTTATAAATAATTTATCTTAAACAACCCATACAATATCGTTGTATACCTCCCCTCCCCCTCGTTCTTTTGAGGTACACAAAATTAAAAATCTCTAAAACATTTTTAATTTACATTTTTTGTCCTATTAATAAATCTTCAAGAAGGTAAATAAGCTGTCATCTATAAAACTCTCCTACTATCCCCTCCCCCCCCCAAAAAAAAATCCATTTTTTTCCTCTACCCCCCTCCCCCACCTCTTCTCAACTTACAAAATTAAATTCTTTCTTTTTTATCTCCGCATTTTAATAAAACAATAATTAAAACCTGAAATTCTCCTTCTGCACAAATAATTTAGTCTTTAAATATGTTTAATTTATTCTTTTTTTTGTGCTAATTATAAATCTCTGCTGACTATAGTATTAAATAAATCTTTTTAACTAGGTGGGAAAGTGTTGAAAATAAAGCGATAGATATGCATTAAATTCTACACAAAACACATGTTTACATTTTTTGCGTTTTGTGTTTGTGCATTTCTAAAAGTAAAATATCTTTAGAGAGATATTTAAGAAAAATATTGCGATTTTCCTTTAATATGCAAGTAAATTTTCAAAACTTTTCTCAATTATTTTCTTCCTGTTAGCTCAGAATTGAACCACTAAACGTAAGTACCAAAATTACCCGAGTTTTCGGCTGAGTTGAGTAAATCCATAAAAAATGAATCAGTACAATACAAAAACCATTCTTAACTGACTGTATCATTTAAAAAACAGTTTTCAGAACCTCTCCCTCCCTCCTATCGACTTTACTGCTATGTCAGCACTCAAAATTAAAAATTGTTAGAGCTCCTTGCGGTATTTATATAATGCTTGTAAAAATCATCAAAAATCTAAATTTTATTCCACCTGAAATTTTGACAAAACATTTTGAACAATTGACCTAACATCACACGAAGTTTTTAAAATTTGCAACACTTTTTCTGACACATTTGTTACTACTAACTATAATAAATTGTGTATTATGTCTATAAACGACTAGGCTGGAATTAACACCTATTTCTCCTTTCTTCAAAATTTCTATTTTCTGTTCTCCCTTGCTGCTTGCCTCTCCGCAAAAAATAAACAATGTTTAAATATTTAAATTAGTCTAAAAATTTTTCTCATAATTTTATGAAGTATTTATTTTAACCTTCAGTGCTATTTATCTTATATAAGTATCTTGATAAGTTTCGTATTCTAAAAAAAATCCCTCCTCCTTACCAAAAAAAAAAAAAAAAAAAAAAAAAAAGTTATTTAAACTACTTGTATCTGATATCCCCCCCCCCCTCATTCAATATTAATTTTTTATTTATTTTATTTATTTTTATTTTTGTAATTGCGTTAAGTAAATAAAATAGTTATTTATTTTATAGTAATCTATCTAAATTAATTATTCGTTTATTTTCTAAAAATCAAATCGTTTTAATTTTGGAAGGCTAATCGTAAAAAGATTGAAATTATTTTGAAGCTCGACATCATTGTATTTACCCAAAGTAATGGAAAACAGTTGAAAAAAATCCTTTAAACATGAAATCGACTGTAATTGCACACCTTTAAAAAGAAAAATCTTCGCAGATGATTGGTTAAGAGCATTCTATTTCCTAATTGGATGATTGCATGTCAATCAATGTAATTTTAGCCCATCCTTCGAATCCGCTGATAAAGCGAGTCGCCATCTTGAATTGTCTTGTCAAGTGACTAGCGTTGCCTCTTAAATATTTTTTGCCTTCAAAAATTTTGTTAATGTATATAGTATAGTAAATTTGAAAGAATTATAGCAAAATAAATTTAAAAAGAATTTATGAACGTTGCATTACCTTAAATATTTTACTTTCTGCCGGACAAAAAAGGCCAAAATTTCTAGATAAAATTTTGAACTGTTATATTTTCATATGTTTTTTTAATTTAAATTCTTAAGGTATGACCTAAGATATAAGTGAACATTGTAAATAATAAAAATTACAAAACACAGTAATGGCATTAAACAAATGAAAAATGTAGTTGAAACTGGACCAAAAACTGGCGTCAAATCGCAATTAAAATTATAAATCTTTATATAAATCACCATAAAAACAAAGCAATTCACAGTACGGGTTTGAAGTGGAACATATGACTGCCCATCATCAGCGAGTGTAAACACCTGTCCGTAAGGGGACAAGGTCATAAATGAATAAAAAGAAGGAAAAGGAGACTTCCTGTCTCTCTCACTTACTTGAATTTTCACGAATCTTCTTTTGCTTTTTAAACATTCTGATAAACTTTTAAATGATCTCGCATCATCTTCTTTTCTCTCTTCAGCTTGGAAATTACTTTTATAAGTCTTTTCAAACTTTTATTACCTCTTTTCATATTTTTTAAACAACAGAAAAAAATTGTTTTTTTCTCCCTCCTTATTACTATCGCTAGTAAATATGCAGATCAAGAGCCTCAACGTCAGCCCTTAAAGTCATTGTCGTTTAATTTCACATAACAAAATTTTCAGCATCCTACAATCCGCATTTTACTTATTTTTTAATAAGATAAATATTTAAAAACATATGCAATTCTTGGAAGCTTTCGAAAAATATAAACATTAAATTATAAACGATGGGATAATGAAGTTCTAATATTCTGATAAACTGCTTATTCTGGTAATTTTTTGGCCTAAAAAGTACATTACTTCAGGGGGACTCTAATCCTCTGAACTCCCCCCTCCCTCATAGTCTTATTAAATTTAAATTAATGTACCATGAATTTCGTTTTACACATAAATTTTCTTAAGATAAGGAACCATTTGAACAAGAATTTTATGATATACACTGTTTGAAAATCTTGTCCTGGTTTGAACCAAATTTTGGTGCATAATAGTTGCCACTATAAGTTGCGAAATCTTGAACCAATATTTGGAGCTCCTATTGAAGTATAGTTCCAATAGTTGGAAAAAGGTCGAAATAGGAAGCTCCAAATGTTGATGCTGAATTTCACCATCTTATGCTGGCAGCTAATGAGCACCAAAATTTGGCTCAAACTTGTGCAAAATTTTAAAAAGTGTATCGTAATATGAAAATAATTATACTTATACTTAATATTTATGTGATAATTTGTATGATTATATTTATACTAAAACAAGTTATATTTAATTGAATTCCTTCCGCCCAATGCCGGGAGGAAGAGATAGCTTTCATATGTCTTATTTAAAAAAAAATCAAGTTATATTATTCAAACATACGATGCTCAAACTAGTGGAAAACGATAATAGAACATACACTATTTGTTTTTGTCAATACTGAATATGACAGGAAATTTCGTGAAATTAATCAACTTTAAACAAGATGGTTTTATTTTTTGAAGCGATTTACATTTGATCGCCAAATTCGGCGTTGTAATGAAATGCCTACTATTTTGAAATAACATGATGGTTCTAATTAACTAATGAGCTCGGTCGAGTTCTAATTAAGTCCTGTGCACATGCTCACTCACATCGAAATCGGTTTATATATGCGAGCGCAGTCGCAGGCAAATAATTTTCCAAAATGCCACCCAATTTAGAAATTCAAATTGTTGCATATAAGCCATTTTTTAGATAAAGACAAAATAATAAATGTTCCGGAATAATTGTATCAAGATCAAACACTTCAAAAAGAACCATTTTTCTCTTTTTCTTTTCTTTTTTTTTAACCGACTTCAAAGAGGAGGTTATGATTTCGACCTGTATGTATTTGTTGTTCACGCATAACTTTTACAAATATGAACCGATTTTGATAATTCTTTTTTTGTTTGAAAGCGTATGAGGCCCATGTGGTCCCATTCGAATTTCATAAAAATCTGATAATTAGAACTTTTTTAAAAATAAAACCTTTAAATTTCAAATTCTTTTTGAAGCAATCGACCAATTAGAAGTGTTCCTTTGTATGCTTTTATGTTACACTTACATAGACACACGATCTTTTCACTGTTAAAAGTTTGAAGTTTTTGCTGCATCGTCACTCCACCGCTTTTATGGAATATCTCTATTTTGACCAATGAGAATTCACCATAATACAATGAACTAATCATTTTCTATAAAAGCGATGGATAGACGATAAAGTAAAAGTTTCAAATTTTTAACAGTGTTCAAAGTGCAAAATCCTAACTAAACGAGGGCCAGGATTCATATAAATTTTGCGCTGTTTGCAAAACGAGATTTATTAACAAGAAAATTTATTTAAAACATTGAAAAATTTGCTAAAATTCAGGCTTCTGATTCGTTAATCTGGTTTCGTTAACAGCGCAAATTCTACCTGGATTCCGGACAAGTTCTCTTATGAAAGAAACTAGAAATACAGCATCTAGGGTATATAGTGTGGAAATCGGCTATCTCAGGGCGTGTTCAGAGCAACTTACAAAAGTAACCAATGTTACCGACAGATTGTAGGGCAGTACGAAAGCAAATTGTGGCATCAATGAAATCTATTCTGTTGAATTGTAGCTGACATCACACTTCGCTTTGATTTTCAATTCGTACTTGTCTACAATCGCTGCTAGATTTACATTTGGACAAATATAAATGACGAAAAATTTTGATAAGCTTACCATTAAAGTTAAGCTAGTTAACTTCTTTCACCCATAAAACAAACTCGTTCAGGCGACTACCGCCAAGTTCTGGAATAAAAATTCTTAAATTTTCTGTACTTTGGAAAACCACGTTTTTCAAAGAACATTTTTAACTTCAAATATTGCTACTTTCATATAGACGCATATTGAATCATGGTGTGATTTTGATAATATCTTCCTTTTTAGTTTTTATGACTGAAAAGGGTATTTTAATACATACGAACATTTAGAATTACTTTGCTATGTATTGAATCATAGAAGCAACTTGACGCGCTCTGATTGTGTACGCGTACTTTAAACTGTAAAAAATCTGACCCTTTTGCTGCATCGTCACTACCCCGCTTTTATAGAATATCTCACTTTTGATCCATGAGAATGCTCCATAATAGGCTGAAGTAATCGTTTTCTACATTAGCGGTGGAGGGACGATGCAGCAAAAGGGTCAAATTTTTAACAGTGTACCCTGTTTAAAATATCTTGAAAAATTACCTCTGTTTTTAAAAACTGTCTATTTTCTGACCAATGAAAACGCTCCATACACGTTTTTAGATCGCTCTCATTAGTCAGAAAATAGATAGTCTTTAAAAACAAAGATAATTTTTCACAATAATTTTAACGTATACTGATGGATTGTCAGCTTTTCAATGCCCATTTACGAAGTTTGTAGATTTCAATGTGGACCTTAAGGCACTATACTAGTCTCAGAAAAAGACCCAGATGTTAGTGTGAAGACTGTGGGTGTGTTCTTATCAAATATCTCGCTCAAATTTCAATATATTTACATGATTTTTTTTTTTTTTTTGCATAGGATAGCTGAGGATGATCTACAACCGGCCTAGTTTTTACTTCTTCGATTTTGCTTATGTATGTTTTATATAATGATAGTTTCAATTTCAGAACCGTTTAAACCGGTTTTGAAATTTAAAATATATTTTTTTTTTAATCTGAAACCAAAATTGAAAAAGTAAAAACTAGGTCGGTTGTGGAATATCTTCAGCTATACTATGCAAAAAAAAAAAAAAAAAAAAAAAAAAAAAAAAAAAAAAAACGTAAAAATTTTAAAATTTGAGCGAGATATTTGAAAAGAACGCCCCCATAGACTTCACATTATCATCCGGGTCTTTTTCTGTGCCTAGTTTGCGGCCTTAAAGTTTGCTGGATGCGATAAATTTCCGAAATGTTAAAGCTTAAATGGACAAGTTCTCGCATCTACTAAAGGGAAAACAGACATCGATACCAATCGACATCCTTAAGTTGTTGAAAAGATGAAAATCCTTTAGTATATATTTCGCTCCGGAGGAAAAAATTATCTCTACATATCAATGCAAAATAAAGTGTATAGATATGTGTAACAAAATTATCTTTAGATTCAGATTTGGTTTAGACACCAGAATGATTTCAGATTTTGTTCATGTAGGATTCCTTGATGTGAATATGACAACACATGGAGCACAGTATACGATTGATTGAAAAGATTCTGGACAAAAATGAGTCATCAAGGGGGTCCTTGTGGCCGAGTGGTTAAGACACCACGCTGCTAATCTCTTGAGAGCTTAGGAGATTGTGGGTTCGAATCCCACTGGCTACGATGCACACACTCCTCATGTGTAGCTCCCGGTTGTAGTTTTCCTGTGTCGTAATATCTTCTTGTGCTATCTTGTCCTTGTATGTCCACGAATTTGTAAAATAATATGAATTATGTATTTATGTCTGTGTAGAAATAAAAGATCATTCGGCGTACAATCGAATTCTACCAGGAAATCATCATCAAATTTTATAATAGAAAACGATACATTGTTAAAAATTTAACTTTTGCTGCATCGTCACTCCATCCCTTTTATGGAATATCTCATACATACACTGTAAAAAATCTTATCCTTTTGCTGCATCGTCACTCCCCCGCTTTTATAAAATATTTGTTTTCTGACCCATGAGAATGCTCCATGATAGGCTGGAATAATCGTTTTCCATACACGCGGTGGAATGAGTTTCAAATTTTTAGTTGGGACAAAAGCGTCCGTGAAAAAAGTATTTGGGCATCGAATGTTGTCACTCTCTTATAGATGCAGCCAAGTACAGGTTATGATTTTCGGATTCCTCGTCGAATCATCACCACTTATTTCCTATGCCTTTACTGCATTTATAGGAATTAGATTGTTGTTGTTTATCTTTTGAATCATAGAGCGATTTTTGTTAAAATCTTTCTTTTTGCTTTTTCTGACTGAAGGGGGAGTACTTTTGACTACACTAGAAAAGCATTTTACTATTCATTGATACATGCAGTGATTTTGCTGTTTACTCATGTATGGAAGCGCTTTGCCGCGCGCTTATGTGTAAGGACACTTTACTTGAGGCATTGTCACCTTTCGATAACCACTTCCGATGCCCGTACGATTAGATGTTGACTTTAAGATTTCATGAATGCGGTAGCTTTTCGTCGTGCCAAATCTGAAGAAGTTACCACATCCAGAAAACCTAAAGATTCACAACGATACTAACCGATATTTTAAGTTTCTTTTAAATAATTGACAATCAAACAGTGGCAAATAAAGCGAATATATCAGAACTCAGCAAAGTGCGTTCATTAGTAATGCGTTGCAAAGAGCCATCATATGTCACTATACATAATTATGTATTACGGTATAAATAACTAAAAAATAGGAAATAAATTTAACTTTTTCAAAAAAATGTATAACCGACTCCAAAAAAAAAGCGCTAAAAAGAATTAAATAATTCTATAAAATTCTCTAATGACAAATCGTTATCCAATAACCACACATTGACTATCATGTACCGCTATAAAACGGTTAAATTTAATATATAGAATTTAATATCCACCAAACATAGGTTTTCCAGAGAATATTTTTTACAAGAGATTAATTTACATATTTTTGATTTAATTTTTGAATATATACATATAAAAAGTAAGGAATTACTTTTTGAAGTTGGTGCCAAACTATCTTAAGTATAGTAAGAATTGTGGATATATTATGTCTAGTACCGTAAATAAAATGGGGTAATCATTATCGATTATGATTGTTTGGCACCAACTTCAAAACGTAATTCCTTATTTTTTATATGTATATATTCAAAAATTAAATCAAAAATATGTAAATTAATCTCTTGTAAAAAATATTCTCTAGAAAAACTTAGTTTGGTGGATATTAAATTCTATATATTAAATTTAACCGTTTTATAGCGGTACATGATAGTCAATGTGTGGTTATTGGATAACGATTTGTCATTAGAGAATTTTATAGAATTATTTAATTCTTTTTAGCGCTTTTTTTTTGGAGTCGGTTATACATTTTTTTGAAAAAGTTAAATTTATTTTACATTATTTTAAATTTAAAAGGTTTTTGACAAATTTAAATAGCCGCCATTTTGAAACAAAGTGGCGGATGAAGTTGACCTACATACTCGGTCAAGACATTGGATTGTGCTATGTGCACACCAAGTAATATCCAAAGCGGCTCGTAAATGTTCATATTATCGCGAGACAGAAATCAGATCATTTCGAAATGTCAGCCACACTAGAAATTCAAAGTGCTACAACTCAGCCATTGTTTAAGATATAGGCAGAACAAAAAATTTCCGAATTCTTTGTATCAAGGTCAAACACAAAAGCAAAAATATTTTTCAATTTCTAATTTTTTGTTTCCATTTTAAATTTAAAATGTTTCAAGAAAATTCAAATGGCCTCCATTTTGAAACAAGATGCCGGATGAAGTTGGCTAAGGAACTCTGTCGAGACATCTGTATGTACTATGTACACACCAAGTTACATACAAATCGATTCATTAATACGTGCGTTATCACGTGTCCATTTCAAAATGTCAGCCACACTTGAAATTCAAAGTGCTATAACTCAGCCATTTTTAAGATATAGGTGAACAAAAAATGCTGAGGAACCTTTTATCAAAGTAAAACGTATAAAAGAAATATCTTTTTTAACTTCTAAGTTTTTTTAACCTAATTTTAAATTTTAATACATTAAAAATGGCCGCCATTTTGGAACGAAACGGCGGATCAACTGGTCAGTGAATTCTGTTGAAATACAGATAAATTCTATGTACACACCAAGTTACATCCAAATCGGTTCATAAATACAGATGTTATCAGGTGACAAATATCAGACTGTTTCAAAATGTCAGCCACACTATAAATTCAAAGTTAAAAAAACTCAGCCATTTTAGGTAGCTTTCATTACAAAAAGTAAAAAGCTAGCTAAAGCAGCCGTCCGGAGGAAAGCACTTCCAGAAAATTTTGGTATATTTTCACCGATCATGACCCCCAGACCCAAAAACCACCCTCCCATCAAATGTTGACATATATATATATACAGGGTGATTCAAAAAAGATGGGAAAAATTTTAAGGGGTAATAGTACATTAAGACAAACAATATTAAACATGAAACCAAGGGTCCCAAGCGTTTTCCAAAGGAGATAGCCGCCATTAAAGTTTAGGGTCCAAAATTTCAAATAAACATAAAAAACGGAAAAATTGGTCGATTGATTTGCGGTTTTCACTAAAACTATTCTTTATGTTGGTATTTTCTTGAAAATAAATTATAAAGATAAATTCCGAAAAATGTCGATAGAGGAGTAACGAACAACTGTTTTCTGCCGTTATTTCTTGCATCTCATTAAATGATTTCACAAGCTTAGACTTAACACTAGAACGCCCGGAAATTCTACTCAAGTTTGAAAATAATATTTCTCACCAGAATTTTTATTCAAAATTATTTAATTGATTTATTTAACGTAAATTTGCGTGGATTAGATTTAAATTATTTCAAGAAAATTTTTCTGGTTCGAATTGAAATTTAGTTACATGATTGGAGTCGAATCGACTCCATCCGGGCGTTCTAGTGTTAAACTTAAATTTTGAGCTTAAAATCTGAATAGTTGGGAGTGGTTAAGTAGCGCAAACTCAACTGTGTTCAGAGGGTTCAAATTTCAAATGATTATAAAAAACGGAAAAATTGGTCGATTGATTTGCGGTTTTCACTAAAACTATTCTTTATGTTGGTATTTTATTGAAAATAACTTATAAAACTAACTTTTAAAAAATGGCGATAGAGGGCGCTTTAGACTTTGGAGTTACGAAAAACTATTTTTTCCGTTATTATTTGCATCTCGTTAAATTTTTTTTAGAAGCTTAGACATAAACTTAAATTTTGCGCAAAAAATCTGAATCGTTGGGAGTGGTTAAGTAGAGCAAACTGAACTGTGTTCAATGGGGGTAGGGAGGTTCAAATTTCAAGTTATCATAAAAAACGGTAAAAAATGGTAGATTCGTTTACGGTTTTCGCCAAAACTATTTTTTATGCTAGTATTTCCTTGAAAATAAATTTTAAAGATAAATTTAAAAAAAATCCGTTAGAGGGCGCCTTAAACATTAGAGTAACCGACAACGATTTTTAACTGGTATTTTTTGTATCTTGTATCTTGTAAAAGCTTATAGTTAAATTTTGAGCTCAAAATCTGAATCGTTGTGATTAATTATGTAGCGCAAATTTGAACTGTGTTCGAGGTGCGGGGAGAGTAACATTTCAACTCTTGAACACAAGTCAGTTTGCCCTTCTTATCCCCACACAACTATTCAGAATTTGAGCTCAAAATTTAAGTCTAAGCATTTGCAAGCATTTAATTAGAATAAAAATCGTTCAAAAATAGTTGATGGTTACTCTAAAGTTAAATTTAAAAATGCACTTTCTTACACTTTAACATTACTTTAAATAACTGAATTTAAACACTACTTTAAGATAATAAAAATGTTAAGTAATAATTTTAGTCATCCAATCCCAAATTCTTACTTAACATCGGTTTTCGCTAATACCTTAAAGGTGTTTTTAAAATAAGTTGCAATTTAAAAAAATTAAAACAGCTGGAAAGTACATTTTTTAACAAGATTTAAAACTTTATCATACAGCAAAACTGGTAAGTTGAATATAATTTATTCAAAAATGATTTTCTTTTGTTATTTGCAAGTTTTTATCTTCACAACATAACATAAATTAATAAAGTAATTTTTCACTTACTGGCCACACTTTAGTTGTCAGTCATATCTGAATAAAAATTGGTATTGAACCTACGGACTTACCTGTGAATAGCCGTGAGCTTAATCCAATTCAAACTTTTTGGCTTGTAAGGAGTGCTAAAATTGCTAAAAAGAAACAGGCTACCAAGATTAAATTAAAGAAAAACATTATGAGATTACTATGTACCATAAAATCTGACACCATTAGATCAAGTAATAATTTTTCATTTTTTGCCAGAAACAAAACTAATGTAAAATAATTAAAAATGACATGTTTCAAGTTTGTACTTTTTTTCTTTAACAATTCTTAACTTTTAATAAGGTCTGCGCTGGACGAAATTTTCAATCCCGGTCTCGAAAAATCGGTATTAAAATCACTGTCTCTGACTGAGCTGATACGTGCATGAAATGAATAAAATTTGGTTCAATGAAAATTTGTACGAAAACCACATAGATTTTGAAATCGTTTTTGTTTTACTATAAAAAAAACGTTTAAAATTAATTTTTTTAAGAATAGTACTTTTAAAGGCTAAAAAGCTAAACACAATAAAACCAGAGAAAAAAAAATCTGCCTATGACGGAATTCTGTCTTAAACAGAAAATGTGTTGGTCAATGCAAAATGAATACAGTAATACCTGAGAAAAATAAACTCCATTTAACCCTCCTAGGAAGGGCATTTTTCTATTACGTATTTTTCTTTTTTATGTGATTCCGTCTTAAAAGGTTTTAGTGTATAATATTTTTCAAAGTAGCACGGGATATGGATTAGCGATATTAAAATATAAGTGAAACATTTAGATATAAACACAGATTCATTAATAAAATAAATATATCACAGCATTTGTCGCTTCTTTTATAATAAAAAGTATAAATATAAAAAATGAAAAGCTATAATAAGTATTTTTGGTCAGAACTCCTCCTCGCGAAACAATTTTTAACTACACTGAAATAAAAAACTATGCAGAAATTCACGGCTGAGCCGGGCTATCATTTAAACTTTTTTCCTGGCTGGTCCGGATTATGCTTTAAAATTTTCCATACCGGACAGAAATTTTATCCCTATGGGTCGGTTTGGGACCGGACCTAGATATTTCAATCTATGCAGACCTCCAGTGCTTACGATCAACATATTTTGAAAACGAGTTTTGATTTAAATCAATACGCTGCTTTATTATGTCTAAATAAGAGGCACGGTCTTAAATCGACATTTAATACGGACAGTTTGTGGACGAACCTTCATTTGCCTTGAAACAATCAAAAGTGCTTCGTTTACAGGCATGGTAAAGTGGTGTAAATCAGGAATTTTGGAGAATTTTGGATTTTATATCTCTGTCAGATTTTCAGATACGAAGATGAAATTTTTTTCGTTCAATTTAGGAATGGATTAGGAATAATTTCCTAATTGGGAATTTTGCTCTACGGGAACAGTATAAAAATTAAATTTTTGTATTTTTTCAAATAGACCTCCCATGGAGTTGCAACTTATCATAATTTTCATCTTTTTTATGAATTTTTGCAATTGGAAGTGTGGGTCTAGAGGAAATATTTAAGGAGATAGCCTATTGTTTCGATATTTATGACTCACCCTGTATAAAAACTATTTCTATAGAATTTTAAAAAAGGAATTTGCAAATTCATGAAAATAATGGCAACAAAATTTTATGGGCAAGAAATCTTTTACCATGACTATTACCATCCCGATACCATTTTTGGTTTATAAATAAAAGTAAACACATATTTATGAATTCAATATTTGTAACAGTTTTCATTGCTGATTTCAATTCTTATAAAAATGTTTCAGATATAAAATTCATTATCAAAATGAATCTATTTTCTAAAAAAATATGCCATAAAACAAAATTAGTAACTAATTAACATGCTATTCACAATAATCCAGTAAGCTCCTAGCTTTCTTTCATTGGAAATGTCTATGTGGGCTTAAGCTGTATTAAATAAATAATTTAGACTTTGAATTTTAAAAATTAATTAATTATTGATGCTCAAAACCTGATTGTCAGTTTTACTGATAGTTGTCTATTTCATAAATGTTTCAATTTTGCGCAATCTTTGCCAACTACAGTATTTTATTTAACTCAGTATTTTTTCAAGATTAACTGTTCCATAATTTATGAAGGGCGTTGCCTTTTATTTTCATTAGATCATTCTCCCACTTTCAGATTGTATTATAAAAACACTGTTTTTTGTTATATTTTGTTATTTGAGGAGTTTCGCCCCGTTTTCAACGATTTCATTAAAATTAAATATACTTGGTGATTCCTTTTCTTTTAAAATGTAACACATATAATGTTTCATGATACTAGACCTATGAATAAATTAAGGTGTTGTTTTAAGTCATCACAAGCGGGATGACCGAGTTTAGCTCTGTCAAAATTATCTTTATATTCAACTCGATATCATATTTTCACTGTATCATTCTCTCTCTACTGTTGCCATATACCATTTTATTTATAGCAGTTTTATTTTCAGAAACACTCAATATGAAAACTGTTGAATCTAACTGTTGATACCTACATAAATCTAAATTTTACACTATTTAGACATGTACAGCAAAAGTACATCAGTCACAATTACATTTTTGTTCGATTCTAATTCATGTAACAATGTAATTCGATTCCTGTTAAAAATTTCTAAAAAATGTATTCACATACTGAAAACCTATTTCTTGCAAAATATAGACAGATTTGGTGACTTTTTAGGTGCGTTCGTAATTATGTAAATATGTAGCAGCTATAGTTGTCGTTCAGTCCATCCGTTCGTCTGTCCGTCCGCATATAACAACTCCAAAACTACCCAACCGAATCGCTTGACATTTAAGATATATAATCATTACATAACTAGAAGATAGCCCGTCAAATCACGTGTTTCCATTTTTAAAAGGATGATAAAACATTACAACAACTTTGGTCAATCATAGCTACTTTAGGCTTAATCAATTTTGAAAAATACAACGATTGAACATGAGGGAAACAATCTAAAAAAAATCAATAGAAATCTGCATTTAAAATTATAACAAAACTATCTGGTGGATGGGGAGGGATTGTAATGAACAAATGGTAAATGCCTAAATTTTAAAAGAATAAAGTAAGGTAAAATATAAATTATAAAAGAATACATTGTGAAACTACAGCCAAAAAATATTTTAAAGTACTGAGAGAAAATAATAAAAATATCCAAAATCTATAAATTTTTTTCCCATTTTGGCCATTTCCAGACGAATATGAGGGGGTAGCCAAATTATTAATTGAATGGGTAAAATAATGGCATAGATTATGCAGCTAATGAATTTCACTCGCAAAATTATAGTAATTATTTCACAAAAAACATGGAAATTAACATGCATTAATAATGCAAAACATGCACTAATAATGCTATTTTAAAACATTTGTGAATTAACTATTTTATAGCATTCGCTAATACTTAAAAGAAAATACTTTATGAGTTCGAAGGTTGAAGTTTGAGTGAACAGTGCTTTGAGGTCTATAGCTACAATGGCTGTTACCTCGATTGATCCAGAAAACACAGAAACAAATACAGAACACTTTATTAATACAGAATAAATATAGTTTTAAAAAACTAAAAAACACGCTTTTTAAGTATATCAAACTAAGAAGTGAAAAATAATTGGTACTATAAGCTGAAAACGAAAATAGATGAAAAATACTATATTACTAAAAAAATCATTGTTATTATAGAAATCAATTAATAAGCAATAAATAAAATTATCGTGGACAAAAAGCGTGGGGTGCTCCATCTACCATGCTCCATCTATCAGTTCATAAGAAGCACCCCACGCTTTTTTCCACGATAATTTTATTTATTGCTTATTAATTGATTTCTATAATAACAATGATATTATAGTAATATAGTATTTTTCATCTATTTTCGTTTTCAGCTTATAGTACGAATTATTTTACACTTTTTAGTTTGATATACTTAAAAAGCGTGTTTTTTAGTTTTTTAAACTATATTTATTTTTCACTTTTTAGTTTGATTACTTTAAAATCGTGGTTTTTAGTTTTTTTAAGCTATATTTATATTTAATACAAAAACCAAATTAATCGGTTGGATAGTTTCAGAGTAATTAGTGAACATACATAGAAAAAAAATACATACGCGTCGAATTGATAACTTCCTCTTCCTTTTCTGAAGCAGATTAAAAATAGAAATTGTAATACGGATTTTTTTTTTAATTTTACATAGATCTAAATAATGTCAGGAGTGGGGTTCGAACCCACAATCTCTTTCTAAAAACAGAGCTTCAATCCGGCGCCTTAGACCGTTCGGTCATGCTGTCTACACTCCATTCAGCGAACGTATTCCACACTTTTAATTAGCGAAAAATCACTAATTTTATTAGTTTTTGCCTAATTACTAAAAAAGTACTGAACCAATTTCGGTGAAACTGAAGTGGTACCAATTCGAGAGCATCGTATTTCATTTAACACCAAAACCAAGTTAATCGGTTGCATGGTTTCGGAGTAATCAGTGAACATGCATAAAATAAGGAGAGTTACAAACTCACAAACATACAGGTGAAGTTAATAAAAGCGTGGTAAAAACCAGTACATACATTTTAATACACATCACAGGGACAACACAGACACCCATGCCGCTAGCTGGCCTCGAACCAGAGACCAGCGGTGTGGAAGCAGCTGCCTCTGCCAACCACGCCACTGGGTCGGCTATAAGATCGAAAACAAACGTCAACAATAAAGAGTAAACAATCGTGATTCGTTATGTGACAATTAAGTCATTCACGGCTGTAAACAAATAAATAAATAAATAAATAAATAAATAAAGCAACACGAATATAAAAATTCTAACAATATTGTATTTAAAACGCACCTTCGCTTTTCTTAAATAAAAAGTTTTAATTAAACACTGTTAAAAATTTGACTGTTTTGCTGCATCGTCATTACACAGCTTTTATAGAAAACGATTACTTTACAGTACTGCACTGTGAAAAATTTGATCCATTTGTTGCAGCGTCACTCCACAGCTTTTATAGAACATCTCTTTTATGACCAATGAAAATCCTCCATATCACAGTAAAGTAGCCGCTTTATATAAAAGCAATGGAGTGATGCTGCAGCAAATGGGTCAAATTTTTAACAGTTGCTGCAGCATCACTCCAACGCTTTTATAGAAAACGGTTACTTTGTGTTTGCTACTTACAGTGTATTCTATAAAAGCTAGGGAGTGATGATGCAGCAAAAGGGTCAAATTTTAACAGTGTACTGCTAAAAATTTGACCCATTTACTGTAGCGTCACTCCACAGCTTTTATAGAATGTCTCTTTTATGACCAATGAGAATGCTCCATAACACAGCAAAGTAATCGTTTTCTATAAAAGCGGTGGAGTGATGCTGCAGCAAATGAGTCAAATTTTTAGCAGTGAACACATTATTAAAAAAAATTATATTTTGATTGCTTTCATGCATGCGCAATGAAACATTAGTTAGTAAACCTGCTCATTATTCGTAAAATTTTAATTATTTCTTTGATTCTGATTACAGGGTGTTGTGCACAATATTGATTGTCATGTTTTCTAAAAAGAAAATTTTTTATTCTGCAAATTATAAGCAAAAAACTTGCAAGGAAAGTCTCCATTGGGGGCATGCACAAATTTTTTTGAAAAAAATACGAATTAAACTACTCATGTAGGTAATAAAGGATCAGTGAAAATTAGTGGCGGAATTACATTATTAGATATGTAAAAAAATAAAATAGTTTTGAATAATTGGCGTGAAAAGCTGAAAACGACGCGGGATTTGGCGAGCAGTGTATTTCCTCGCCAAAAGCAGACGATTTTAACGAATCTGAAAATTGATTTTAATTGACTTCATTGTTAAAAATCTGCAGCATTTAATGCAACGTCACTCCACTATTTTTTATAGAATATCTCTCTTCTGACCAATGAGAATGCTCCATAGCACGGTGAATTGGCCGTGTCATACACTGTTAAAAATCTGCTGCAATTTTTTGCAACGCACTCCACCGCTTGTATATAATATCTCTATTCCAACGAATGAGAAAGCTCCATTTCACGGCCAAGTAACCGTTTTCTATACAAGCAAGGGAGTGCGTTGCAACAAAATGCAGCAGATTTTTAACAGTGTTGGCTAAATTTATAGAGCAACTGTTGTGGAAGTCTCAAAAACATAGTTCGAAAATACTGAAAATTACCGTTGATAGAATAAGGTATTGAGACTAATCGATGGCTATATGGATACAGCTTGTTGTGCAACAAGCAAATATACACCAAGCAAAAAGACCTGTAATACTCTGTTTGCACAGTTGGATTTTCAAAATAATTCCTCATGTATTTTTCTAGATATATAACAAAATGTTTAAAATCTCAAGCTTCCGCTCGCCTTTGGTCATATAGTGTATATTATCTCACACATATGATAACCCCTATCAGCAGAATTTAGAAACAACTACGATAACCTTAAAAATTAAATTAAAAAAAAATTGTATATTTGTATGTATTTATGCATTTTTAATTATGTGCTGATTCGGGGCTCGTGATGCAATGATCTCAAGACCCTCACAGTAAGTAAGATTCTTCCGAAGAAAGTGATAAAAATTTTTAATAATAGAAAAAAAGAATATGAAAAAAAGTCTGAACAAAAACTTTATAGAAATTACACAATTATTGCATTAAATCAATCGGTCAAACCCTGGCAGGGAGGGCTGTTACATTTTTAACTTGTATCCTATCCACTCATCTGAAACAGGACCTAATTAAATATCAAGGACATTTTTAATGAAAAAAATAAATTCAGTAATAAACATTTATTTCGATTTAATATTCTTTTTTTTTCAAATGATAAAAATTTAAAATATTAACGAGGAATATGGCTATCAGACATACTAGAAAAAATTTTTAAATGAAGAAAAAATGAAAACTTCAAGTTTTATCACAAAATAAATTTTGATCTGGTTATGCCACTTTATTTCAGTCTTACTTAATATCGGCTTGCAACTAAAACTATTTTTACATCGATTCTTTAGTAAGTACTTCTGTTTTCTAGAAGAAATAAAACAAACCTGGGGAAGAAAATATTCTCTTTGGTTAGAGAAATAAACACTAAAAATAACAAAAGAAATCTGTTCTTAACAACATAAATAACATTACATCATGCTTTCAACCATTTTGTTTTTATGCTTTCCGGAAATGTTTATTTTTGCGAAGAGTATGTAATCTTATTTTTAATAGAATTCCTACAGTTTATATAATACTTAGTTTTCTTTAATGGAAATATCAAAAAATTTAACTTTAAAACGTTTGATTATATAAAGAATGGATAAAAGTATTTTATGATTTGCTAAAACAAAGCAATTTTATAAGTTTAACCTTTTCCCGCACAGACTAATTCTCTTCGTAATATGATCAAACACCGGATTGACACCGGAATTAACAAAATACTTTTTTTACGAATTAAAAACGTTTTACTTTAATCTTTGATTATAAAAGCAAAATTTTATTAAAATAGTGTTGGTTCCGTATGTAACATTCTAATTAAAGTTAGGTGGTCACGACGTGTAAGCACAACGCCTGAAAGTGTTAATGCTTATAACTCCGGCGGTGTATTATTTATATTCGAAATTTAATCAAAAGAAATACTAGAATTTTTCAGAGAATTTTTTTTTGCTTCATAATTATAAAGAAAAATATTCTTAAATTGCATTTATGCTTATTTATCTTCTTCTGGTGAATTTTCAACAAGCAGCAAACTGCTTATCTCAGATGAGTTAAGCAATCAGATAATTTTAAATATACCAAACAATCTTTTTTATGCACTCATATTAAATTGTAAATAATTTATAGTAGTTTAAACAAAACAATCTTCAATATTTGTCTTATAGCAAAAGTTGAGCCATAAAGAATGTCAGCTCTCACGATATATAGCATGCATGTGTAAAACAACTTTATTAAAATTTTAAAGCAGTACTTCGTAGTTTGCGTGTACAATTTCGCTAAAATACTAAATAAACAATTTCTCTAATTTAATCATCTTGTATAGTAAATGAATTGATGTAAAATTTGTATACCTTCGAGTTTAGTATTATGTTTGTTTATTTTATTATTATGTCAGTATGTTTAGTATTAGTATTTTATTATTATGTAAGGTTTAGTATTATGTCAGTTTTATATTTTAATGACCTATTATTATTATTACAAATGTGATATTTTAAGCTTTAAAATGTGTTTTATTTAATCTCTAGAATCTATAAAAACATATGCAAAGTGACTCAAAACTCAATATGCAAACTTGGAGGAAACTTACAGAAAATTATTATGAATAATATTCATATATAAAACACGATTAAAAGCTCCAGCAATAAAACACCTAAAAATTACAAAGTTATTTACATAAAAAGAAACCGATTATAAAAATGACAACGATAAAGGTTTAATATTACCTTGCGAATATCTTCCTGTGATTAATTTAGTCTCATAATTCATATCAATATGACTATAAAAGTCTCAGTTTCAATATTAAAACTACGTAAAATCTTTGAAAAGGAAATCTGTCTATACTAATTCCGGTTTTTAAAGAAAAAAATATATATTTTAAACAGAAAGAATGTCAACAATGATAATGTCTAAGATGGAAATCAGGAAAAGGAATGTGTTTCAGATCCATTCGGTTCGGTTTTCAATAAATCAATATTTGACAAAGATATTTATAGCTTAGTATTACGTATTTTATTATTACATACTCAAATAATATTTTCAAATAATCTGGTTGTTAGAAACTTGCTAAAATTCCCGTGGTAAATTTTCTTTTTAAGGGAGTAGGGTTGCACCAGAATCCATGTTTGCACTGTTGCAAAAAAGGCTGGTTTTAGCCCTGATAACACACAATTTTCTTCAACCAATATATAGATATTGGCATTCACGATGAAACCACTAAAAAATAATTAAATAATCCGGTAAAAATGCGTTTTACACAGTTTTTAAGAATGAATAAACTGTCGTATTTTTAAATTAGGGTACTGCACTTGCTATTGAGTGTATAAAAAATTTATAAATATGAAAGTTGCAGAGAATTTTATCTTTTTAAATATTGTAATTTACAAATAATATGCTTCGGCAATCTGCTTTGAGACATGTTTAAATAATGAAACAAAGCCCCAAAATTTTGTTGTTTTTTTTAGCAACTGAAAATTTTTTCTTAAGCGATTTTGTTGGAAAATTTTTCCATGATTGTCTTGTTATAAACAAGGGGGGAAAATCTTCTACTCAAAGTTAGGAAGGTAACCCCCTTTTTGGAGCATATCCTTTGGACTAAATAATCAATTGTCAATTTTCTGTATTTACTTTATTCATCACTTAAATATCAGAGCAAATTGGTTTGTCTAAAGAGTCAATGATACTCTCTGACGATACTTGTGTCTCATCTGTTATAAGTAAGCGTTCAAGTTATTTACTACATTATGAATTTACGAAAATATTACTGGAAATGACGAATTACCAGCTGAAGCTAGAACGCTGAATCTTATTTTTATGCTTTACGATTAGTAAAAAAATATACTTAATGGTTGACCCTAAGTTCCATAATATTATTTTTATTCAAGAGAATATACAGTAATTCCGGATATGCTCACATACATGACGTTGCAATCTACCGTGAATTGTCCCCGTGATGTTCCTCTAGGTACTTTTATATAAATATTGACTGTTTATAAATGCAGTTGTTTCTACTTGTATAATGAATAGTTAAGTGTAATGAAAAATAAGTGAATCCATTGGTAAAGTCTGGAATTTAATTATTTAAAATTCTGTAAAACGAAAATGAAGAAAATCAATGAAAATAACTGTAATATTTTAATTATAATAAATGAAAATATGACGCAATAAATAATAGCTGAAATTATAATTCAAGTATGTAATCTAAACGTAATAAAATCTTTAAAATAAGTATAAAGAAGAAATTAATAAAGTTTAGAAATCATAGGACCAGGGAGATTCAAGAAAGTATCTACGTGGGGGTATGTTTATTTGTTATTTTTATTATGTTCCCTTATGTGCATATTTATAAATAAAGTTTTATAATTATTTTTTTAATCCAAACTACACTGGTGTCCAAAAGTTAAGCATAATTGGTAATTAAGTAAGTAATGAAAGAAATATAAATCGAAATGTGGTGAAACTCCAGGTGTGTAAACAAAATAGTACGCGTCATATATTTTCGCGAAGAGTTTTCCCCGAAATCGAACAGGGGACCGTCAACAAATATAAAAAGAACGAAGATCTTTTGGATAACCCTGTCAAAACTAATGTAGCAAAAGCTTTCAAACTGCACATTATGCTTAAGTGGCTTATTGTAATGTACTGTGTTTATTTTTATAAGGATAGCATTCATACTCGTAGAGAAATTAAGGTTTTTATAAAAACAGTCCTACGTTTTTTGCTTATAATTTGCAGAGTTCTTAATTTAAAATAATGTTCTTTTCTGAAAATATGACAAACATCATTGTACACAATACCCTGTCTTCAGAATTTAAAAATAATAAAAATTGTATGAAAAATGAGTAGGTTTAGTAAATAATTTTTCATTGCGCATGCGTCAACGATATCAAAACTTCATTTGCATATTGTGTTAGCTAAATGTATAGAGCAACTTCTGTAAAAGTTTCAAAAACATAGCTTGAAAATTCTGAAAATTGTCGTCTATAGAATCAAATCAAAATCCGTTATTCCTAAAAGGAAGCAAAATGTCAGGGGTTTTATCCAAATACAGTTGTACGTGCAATATTGTCTAGGCACGAAACAATGGAATATGGATACAGCCCCTCATCTTTTTGCTTCATTAGGGAATAAAATATTTTGATCTCATTCTATCAACGATAATTTTCAGAATTTTTAATCTATGTTTTTGAGACTTTCACAAAAGTTGCTCTACACATTTAACTAACATAATATGCAAATGAAATTTTAATAGCGTTCACGCATGCGCAGTAAAAAATTATTTATTAAACCTGCTCATTTGTCATACAATTTTTATTATTTTTAAATTCTGGTGACAGGGTATTGTGTACCATGATGTTTGTCATATTTTCAGAAAACATTATTTTACATTAAGAACTCTGCAAATTATAAGCAAAAAACTTAGGACTGTTTTCATAAAAACCTTAATTTCTCTACGAGTATACATGCTATCCTTATAAAAATAAACACAGTACATTACAATAAGCCACTTAATCATAATGTGCAGTTTGAACGCTTTTGCTACATTAGCTTTGACAGGGTTATCTAAAAGATCTTCGTTCTTTTTCAATTTGTTGACGGTCCCCTGTTCGATTTCGGGGAAAACTCTTCGCGAAAATATATGACGCGTACTATTTTGTTTACACACCTGGAGTTTCACCACATTTCGATTTATATTTCTTTTATTACTTACTTAATTACCAATTATGCTTAACTTTTGGACACCAGTGTAGAACGCATGGATATTTTACTCAAATTTAATAATAATATTTCACCCCAGAAATTTTAATCAAAATTATTTAATTGATTTATTTAGCTTAAATCTGAGTGGTTTAAATTTATCTTATTTCAAGAAAAAATTTCTGGCTCGAATTGAAATTTAATCACATGGTCGAAGTCGAATCGACTCCTTCCGGACATTCTAATGTTAATGTATCTATGTCTGTGATTAATGTCCCTCTTTGCATCATTAAAATTAAGTAAATTCTGCATTTAAGTAAAATTTAATTTGTTCTGGAATGATTAACCTAAAAGTGCTATTACACGATGGGTCAAAGTCGCTTCAATTTCAAAGCTACTGCATGTAATCATATGGCTCCAGGGGAGACGATTCGAAAGCGCGCGATTCTGTTGTGTCGGAGCGTCTTTAAAGCGTGAAACGAAGCGAGTCGCCAATAAAAGCCAATGAAACGCTTGGAAATCTGACGACATTAAAAGCTTTTTCTCGAACAGCCAATGAAATGTTTAGAAAACGAAAAAAAGCAAGAGATTTTTGTCGCTTGAAATTTTTACGTGTAATAGCATTATAACAGTTCATAAGCAGTGTTTTCAAAGAAATAACATATCACGATAATTTTATTTAATTTGTTTTATTAATTTTTTATAATAAATTTAAATTTCATAATCCCACAAATCATACTCATAACATAAAACGATCACGTATTACCTCCCATTTGATTTGACTGCTAACGGTACCTTGTATAGCCTGTTTGGATTGATTCTTTAAAAAATCGCAATCAAGTTTTAAGGTTGCGTGGATTTTCCCAGCAATTGAATACAAATATCGTATTAGAAGATTTTAAAAGTTAATAAAACAGTGGTCACAGATTACACTTTTGAACCCATAAAACAACTATCAACAAGCTCAATTTTTTGCTCGTTATACGAGGAAATCCCTTAATCCCGATACGTTTTAGTGAGATTTAAGTAAAATTAAAATTTTAAATTTCAATATATTATTTATTTTTAAAAATCTGAGATTCTTTTTATTTCTGTTAGTACTATTCAAAAGTCATATATGAATAAATGCAATATTTGTTATACTTTTTACTTCAATTTTAGTTTTTGAAAGTCTTCTTACGAACATATTCTGTGTAAAAAATAGTAGCAAAAGATAAAATTCTTATCTATTTATGCTGTATTTAACATCTCCTGAAATATATTTTCCGTGCATAAAATAAATTTTAAGCGTGTTGTTGAAGTCGTCTTCTGTGTTTTACTTTCTTATTTATGACACAGGGAATTCCCCCTTTTTTACCTTTATGACATTCCAAAAGGAGTGGTGAACTTCTGTTCCGTGATCTCATCAGACATGCAAATAAGGTCGAAAACTCTTGTACATAATTAAAATTTTAGATTTCAAGACACTGTATGTATTTCTTTTTGACCTATTTTTTCTTTCTAACTGAACATTTCAGGCAAAATATTTAAAGTTACAAATGGGGTTTATTTCATTAATTTTAAATACGTGATATTGTGTATGCAATAAAGCATAAGGTAAGATGACTATAAGAAAGTGGCAGCAAAATTAGATATCTAATCAATGTAAGTTTCTGCGTAAGAAAATTCTGAAAAACACATATACAGAATGACATTGATAGAATTCCATAAAAGAAACTTCAGGAAATTTGGCTTTGAAGAACCTTTGAAAAGTTAACAGCAACAGGTTGTTATATTCCCAGACCTTTACTGTATATTTGATGAAGTTACAATAATTCATTTTTTATGATAACTCTTGCTCCATGTTAATAAAGCCATACACTGACCTAGAGGTCTGCACGGGCCCGGTCTTGGCCCGGCCCGGCAGATTTAGAATAGTGTTTTCAACGGGCCGGGCCGAGCCAACAAACAAGATAAACGGGCCGGGCCGGCAAAAAATTGAACGGACCCTAAGGGCCGGGCCGGGCCGATAAAAAATATTTTCGCAAGATTTCAGCAGATACAATAATATATGAGCTATTTTCAACAAAATGGTTTTAACGAGAATAAGTATAAATGTGCGCCAAGAGCCATACTAGTTTGACAGCGTTAGTATAAAAATGTACAGTGTAGAGATCGGCATCAAACATTGTGTGTAACCCGTTTTAATGTTTTTTTAGCTGACTCGTGTCGAGCTGAGATCAAGCTTGCATTATTTTTCTACTTGTAGACTAGCCTAACCGGAACAAGACTTATTTGTTCTCAAGATATGTAGGGCGGACAATAATGATTTGTAAAATTATTAACAGCGATATAGAACTCATGTTAGCTTAATCTTTAGATATATACTTCTTGATGGTTTTTAAATTAATTTCTCAATAATGTGAAAGTTTGACATATTTTCTGATTAATTTTAAATTGTAAAAGTATAAAAGTGATAAGCCTGACTATTGAAGGGATTTGAATTCGAATAGAGTTTTTCAGTTTTGGTAAATAAAATACTTGTGTAACCTTGTTGAGATATATATTAGTTTCTCAAATGATTGCAGGTTTTTGTCCCTTCCCAAAAGATGAAAATAAGCACTCGCCAGTCGCCACTCGGCGACTAAATATGAAAAACTGGCGACTAAAAATGTGGAAAGTACCAGCCAAATGCAGAATTCTCCAAAAGGTGTTTTGTGAAAAGAATTGCGGAAAAAAACATGAATTTCGTGTAAATATAGCGAAAAGACATCGTCTAAGGATCGCAAAAAGAATGCAAATATCGTCGAAGAATTGCGAAAAAACAGTAAATATCTTTATAAATTGAAAAAGAAAAAAAAAGCAACTGTAAAAAAAAAAAAAAAAAAACCTGCGTATTTTGTCAAAAAATCAACGAAAACAAACGCGGTTTTTGTCAAAAAACGTAAAAACAAACAGGAAAAACGTGAATATGAAAGAAACATGCAAAAAAGTGAATACCGTCAAAAAATCGCGTTAACAAATGTGAATACCGTCAAAAAATCGCGTTAACAAACGCGAGTACCGGCAAAAAATCGCGTTAACAAACGCAAGTACCGGCAAAAAATCGCGATACCAAACGCTATTTTCGTCAAAAAATGTAAATACGAACGCAAAAAATGCAAATTTTATTTTAAAAAAAGCAAATACCGTATAAAAATCCTGATAACACTCGAATACCGTCAAAAATCGCGATAACGAATGCGAATTGCCGGCAAAAAATCACGATAACACTCGAATACCGTGAAAAAATCGCATTAGCAAACGCGAATACCGTCAAAAAATTCCGTTTACAAACTCTAATATCGGCAAAAAATCTCGATTTTCGTCAAAAAACGTAAAAACGAACGCAAAAAACGCAAATTTTATCAAAAAAGAAAAAAAAACACAAAAAGCAAATACCGTCCAGAAATCGCGATTACAAACGAATACCGTCAAAAAATCGCGATAACGAATGCGATTTACCGGCAAAAAAATCACGATAACGAATGCGAATACCGTCCAAAAAGTCGCGATAAAGATCGCCAATACCGTCAAAAAATCGTGATAACGAACACGATTTTCGTTAAAAAATTTCGAAAACGAACGCGATTTTCGTTAAAAAGTCACGAAAACGAACGCAAATTTTATCAAGAGATCGCAAAAAAAAAAAAAAAAAAAAAAAAAAAAAAAAAAAAAAAAAAAAAACGCACATTACGTTAAAAGATTGTTGAAAAAACATATAATGTTAATTTCATGATTGCTTTTATTTTTTAGAAAATTTGCTATGAATTTTTTTTTTTTAATCAAACCTGCTAGTTGGTAGAAAAACATTTTTTTTTTTTTTGGGGGGGGGGGGGGGATTACATCTTAATTCTAGATAACTAATTACAAAAAAGAGGGTTGGGGTTTATTTATGTCGTTAGCTACGCAATTACCTAAGCATAGTTGGACTTGTTTAGCTAACTACATATGCATATTACATATAACTTTGCTGTTAATTTAAAATAGATTTGAAATTAGTATCTCAAGTTTATTCCAAACAATATAAATTAAAATATTTTTAACTAGTTCATATATTACTTATTTAGTCTATGCTCATGCTCGTACATACCTTGTAATTAAATATTCAGTAACTCAAATGTACTTATTGGCTACTAAAGAAATTATTCTCACTAGCCAATAACTGGCTACTAAAAAAAGACAACCTACCGGCCAGTGGCCACTAAACAAAATTCCTTATTTTCATCTTTGCCATGCTATCACTTCCGGAAATTATATTCAAAACGCTAACTATGACAGTATTTTATTTACTTGCAGTATTCTTAAATTGCTTGTATCAAAAAATGGATAACCCCATCGGATTATATAGTTTCTGAATAAAGATACCTGCTAAACTTATGCGTTTCTGAGAAAAAAATGAATTTTAAAATATATCAGAAAGGGTTTTGAATCTTTAATAAAATGACATGGAAATATTTTTATAAATCTTTTATTAAACAGCTTCAAAAGTTACGATGTTTTTAACTTTCTTTTTTTCTTTTATTCTAAGCCAGATTAATTTTTTAATGAATCGTTATTCGAATGTTGAAAGCCTAAATATCTAAGCAATCATTAATGCTGTTAATGTGTATTTCCAGTAAAATAGACTGTAAAATCATTCCATAGATATGTATGCAGTATTCTTAATTATAAGATAAAAAATCTGAATTTTTTAGAAATCGTAGAAATTGTTACGGGCCGGTCCTAAAACATAAAAATTAAACTGGCCGGGCAGGGCCCGGGCCGAACGTTTGAGTTTAACAACGGGCCGGGCCGAAATAATTTTCCTACGGGCCGGGCCGAATCCGGGCCTAGAAATTCCGGCCCGTGCAGACCTCTACACTCACCATCTAAATTATAACACATATTGATTGACTATTATTTCTTTCACGGGAAAAATAATTATATTCTTAAATTGTTATAATACTAAAATGTTATTATAATTTACAAATTTATTTGAAAATAAGAAAAAGTTTTTGTTCACGTTCTTAATAAAAGAAAGATTTTTATTTAAAAATTCTGGTGCATAAAAGTGGCATTTAGGGATTAAAATTAGGCGGTTCAAAAATGAATCTCTATCTTTTAAGGGATTAAGAGAACTTTATAAACAAATTTTTAAATTCAGGGCTTTTTCCATTGACAAGTTGAATATTTATAATAGCTTTCAAGACGTTACAGATTTCAGCTATTTTCTTTGACAATAAAAGATTTTATTTATATAGGATTAATCTGAATTTACTTTTTTATTAGCTCTTCACCTTATTAACGGAACAGCTTTTTAAAAGTAATGATTTTAATTAACGTCTAATTAAGATTTTCTGACGAATAAATTGCAAAAGTCTTAGTTATATTACTTTTGCCTATTCTATTTCAGTGAGATAGTGCGTTTTTCTCTCGGAAGTTAGAATAAGAGTTTTAATGTTATATTTTTACGCTGTAATTTTGTCTTAGGAGAGCAAAATGAAGTATTCTGAAGTTATACATGAATGTCTACGAACAAAAACAACAACGAAGGCGTATTAATAAACAAGATTGAAGGCAAAAATTATCTTAAATAACCTGTCAGTATGTACAGGGTGTCCAGCAAATATGATCCTGATTTCAAAATAAAATTTTTTAAAAACAAAGATCGATAGAATTATGCGGTAAACGGTTTGTTTATTAAGTAAGCTGCAAATATGTTATACAGAAGTTTTGAAGGGCGAATATTTTGAAAAGATTGTGTTCTGATTGCAAAGAATGCTTGATATGACATTTTTCTTGTTGTAGATTGATTTCAGAGAACGAGTTTTTCGGAGTACAGTGCCATTTTTTTAATGTTTTTTGGAATTAAATTTTTGAAACTTCAGAATTCCAAATACTTTGTTTGAAAAATCGTTAAAATATGTCACTGTACGCCAAAATCTCGTTCTCTGCAATTTATCTAAAGCAAGAAAAATGTAATCAATTAATCTTTGCAATCAGACAACAATCTTTTCAAAATATTCACCAATCGAAATTTCTGTATAACATTTTTACAGATTATCTAATAAACAAACCGTTCACCACATAATTCTATCGATCTTCGCTTTTGAAAAATTTAATTTTGAAATCAGAGCTTTATTCGCTAGAAACCCTGTATGTATATGAGTATATGTCATTTTTCTACATATTTGTGTGATTGCAGGAACTTATTTCCACCTGTTTTATAAGGATGTTTGATTATAGAAAAGAAGTTTGAAAAATAAAGAATAGTTATATGACTGATATTATTATTGGTTTTTTTTTTAAGTATCAGATGACACAAAAAAGAAAAAATATACTTAAGGTTTGTTCATTTTATGCATAAGTTACGGATTTCTAATTATTTTAGCATTCATTTACTTTTTCTGCTTTACGGATTTGCGAATATGGAATACAGAACTTCGGATAGAATATACTATTTGAAATATTTTCTTTATCCCTGTAAATGCTATGCACTTCATATTATGCATGAAATAACTTATATTAATCCTCAGCGACGTACATCAATTTGATTATACATGAAATCATTTACCATAATTAAAATATGTTGCAAACAATTTCCCCCTTTATTTTTATGTATTGAAATTCTGTTGTGTGGCCCTGTAAATGAATAATAACTATTCTTTTCACTGCATTCTTTAAAAATTGCATATTTTAGCGCATTTCGTAGATGCATATAAATTTTAATTTGTTTGACAGGGTATAAATCTTTAAAATTCATTTGAAACAATTTTTTCCCATTGGCCGTAATGTAATGGAAAACTTCTTACGGTCCCTGTAAATAAACTAATCGTGGTAGAAACTTCATTTAGAATAATTTTCGTGCAAGGGTAAACAAAGGGTGCTAAAAAATTTCATGGCAATCGGAGTTTATTTACGAGAGTTAGAGCGCGACCAGACGTCCAGACAAAAGATGGACAGACGGCCAGGCAAACCGAAAGCATAAATACCTTCCATCTCTGTTTGAAAGTGTTAAAAACTGGATATAATGCAGTTTAAAACACAATAACGGTTTACTTACTGTTCCGTAGCACGTAGTCCGTCAGATAATCATGACAGAATCGCATTTTTGGCATGTTAAAAAATACGTTACGGTCACGTTTAAGTGACATTATTTTTCAAAACACGACTAAAATGAATGTTTACTCCCCAGCACAGGAAAATTTATACGTACCGCATTTTTGCTAGCAGATGGGCTAGAACAGTACGAATGTGTGTAATTTCCTTAATTTTCTAATTATTTAAGGTATAAGACCGCTTATCTACTAGATGAGACTGTTTTTCATCAAATAAGGCTGTTGCCTATAAAAATTGAAGGACAAACGTTCATACATTTACAGTTTTTTTCCGAGAGAGTACCTTCTACTGTGTCAAAATATAGAATTTAATTTATATAGCTTATAAATAAAAATAATTATTGAGAAAACAAAATTTTAAAATTCGCTTTAGAAGGGAAGTTAACTCTACATCGGTTTAAACTCTTTTTAAATAATAAAGGAGTATTCTGATTTTAAAAGTCTATTTTTTGAAAACGGAGCTTTTGGTCACTGCACGCATGATTTCTCAAAAAATGGTGCTAGAATTTCGTGAAATTTTGACTAAATGTAATTAAACTATTATTATTTAACAGAATTAAACTGATTAATAAAGTTATCATACTAATTGAATGTTTTCAACTGAGCGAAAAAATGCCGAGCCCAGAAATCGAACTCGATCCTTGGCATACGAGGCCGATATTCTATTTTTTAAGCTAACAGGGCCGACAAGCTGTGAATACATCGATCAGATAATCGTATTTGTGATACCATCTGGTCTGTCAGGTAAACAATTCAACAGAATAAACCACATGTAAAGGAACTCCATATAAACGATGGCTACGTAAAAAACTATTACTTCTTGACACAATGAATTTCATTGGTAAAGTTATCACACGAATTAAATATTTCCAACTGGTCGAAAAAATGTTCAGCCCATGAATTGAGCCCAAACCCCCTACATTGAAATGTAATTAAATGTATACAGGCACAAAATGACACATAATTATGCTTTTCAAGTAGTAAGTTTAAAATTTACGATTGCTTATGAATTTAAAAATTCTCGAAATTTCAAGTTTCTTTAAAATAATTCGAAGAATCTACGCGTGCATTTTTTTTCGTTGTCGATCATTTTGAGAATAAATCATATCTGTACTTAGAGTAAAAAATACCTCGACTGTTTTTAAAATTTAAATTGGAATAATCATGCGCGAAGTTCATGAAAGAATGATTCTTTTGCAAAGAATATGTGGTAATTTAAAATAAATTAAAAAATTTTATCGGTGTGCATACTTTTATTGAGAAATTTTATCGTAATTTCCGACTTATAATCCGCGGATCAAACAATCAATTTTCGACCCAGAAATATCTTCAAATAAAATATAAACTTCGAGATCGTGGTAAAAATTTGGCTTTAATTACTAAATAAAATTTCTGGGTCCAAAAAGAATTGTTTGATCCATGGATTATACGCCGGAAAATACGGTTATTCATAAAATAAATATTTCTTTATGTGGGTTATAAATTTTGTAATTGACAGTCAATTAGTTATAGGGTAACTGCATTTCTTATAGAAGTCATTTTTCACATATTTTCTTTCTTCAAAACATATCCGACCCCTTAATTTAGTATTAAGTATAAAAAGCTCGTAAAATACGAAAGTTAGTTGTTATTTATAACAGCGTGTTTTATGGATATTAAATTTGAGACTAATAGTTAAACAAGAAAATGAACTTTCAATCGCATTACATTGCGAAGATGCCTACAAACATCTTTGCTGCAGGATATGTTTTTAGAAAATACCAAAAATAATTTATTATGTTTTTTAATGAGACATTTGTGGCGACTCTGCATCAGTTTGTGAAACTGGATTTTATTCCTACCCGATGTGAACTTATTTAGACATTTTTCTTTTTGTTACATTTCGCATTCGGTTTAGAATTTTGCATCGAGTCGAGTAACCAAATTTCATCAATTCTGGTCACGGATCAGGTTCAGGAAAACCTGGAAAACCGAATCGTTTTATGACTGTTATCCGAATGCTCTTTGCAGACAAAAATAGCGGTATGTAGCAAACTCAAAAGTTTCTTATATCTCATACGTGTTTATGCTTCAATATTCGCTAACACTGCGCCAAAATTAAATGAAAATCTATGCCTGCCATGAGGATCCTAAAAATATAAATTCCGTACGTATGACTATTGCTAAAATATTATAAATTCTACAAAATGCAGCATAACAGTGTCACATATTAGGCTTTTAACACTAAGAACAAATCAGCAGCAACTTTTATCAACGTCTTGCTGAATCCTACATTTGATGAAAACCCGTGCATAAATTCGTAAGATTGAAGTATAGCGTAAATCGTAAAAAATGCAGCATAAAAGTTCCACCTGTCCGACGATTTAAAGAAAAACAGATTCAGCACCAATATTTCATATGATATGTATGAATCAAAAGTTTAATGAAAATTCGTTCATTAGTTCTTGAGACAGTGCTATTGCGAGAAGCATACTGTAACCCTAAATATTGGATTTTCACCAAAACATAAACAGAATTAACTTACATTGAGGACTAACTGAATCTGAAGTTTGATGAAAATCCGTGCATCAGCAGTTCAGAAATAACTATTGCGGAAAATGGGAAAAATGCAACATAGAAGCCCCACCTGTTGGGCGATTTATACAGAAAACTCATTTGCTCAATATATATCAGGAATTAACTAAATCTAAAGTTTTATAAAATTCCGCGCATTAGTTCTTGAGAAAGATATCATAAAATTTACATCGAATATAGACAGATAGACAAAGACTCAGACTCACAGACATTTTGTAAAAAAAATGTTTTTCGGGATTTAAAACCGCTAAAATGTGTAAATCCGTGGTAAATCGGAAATCGGAAATTTTCACAAATCCAAGATTCTTGTTGTAAAGATCGCAGAAAAAAAATAAAAGGGAAAAATCAACAAATCGTCTCAAAATATTCGGGTGAGTCTGGGTTAAATCTAATCACCCGACCCGATGCAGGTTTCAATTTCTGCTTACAATAAAAGCAACGACGCAATACTGTCTGGGTGGATTCGAGTAAAAGCTGGTGACAGGAGATCCAGAATCGTCAGAAATTTCACACAATTCTCATTGTGGTTTCATAAATTAGCAAAGTTAACAATAAGATGGGCAACCGCTATGCATCCAACATTTTTTTTTTTTTTTTTTTTTTTTTTTTTTTTTTTTTTTTTTTAACGAACCTCTTGAGTGACGTGATGCTGTTTTCGTACATCAGGATTGATGCTTCGGGGATCACGTGACTCCAGCGGTCTGTAAAAAATATACTTCGACTGCACCGCGGTAGCCTGTCTGTTTCGTTAGCATCGATAACTTCAATGTGACTTCACACACAAAAAAAAAAATTAAAAACCCATAACAACTTAACATCACATCAACAAAATATCTTAAATATCTTATACAAAAATCCTGAATCTGAATCTCGGGTACTTTGGAACTAGTTTCCGTTTACCCTTATCCAAATTTTCGCACCTCTACGTGTAATAGATTTACTTATCTACAGCTAAAAAACAAACAAAACCATATAAGCACAGAGACAAACAGAAATAGAGATAATTTCTTTTATTAATTTAGACGCGTCTATTTTTTACAAATATTTTTGGAACCATCATTTACATCTGGTTTAAAGATTTATCCAATGTAGCAAAAATCTATTCAATTGAAAACATTGAAATTATCACTTGCAAACTAATTTACGCCACAGAGTTACCATGATGCTATTTAAATGCATTTTATTACGATCTTTAAACTGCTTAATGATTTTTCTTATTGTACAAAGACTTGTGCCTGAATTAATGCATTGTTTCGCTGTAATTTTCGAATTATACAACGCATTAAACAAAAGGAGGGGTAATGTTTACTCAAGATAGATTAAAAAAGGAATGATTAAAGTTGTACAATGTAACAACGTCTGAATTAAAGAAAGCACCTTCGCATTAGGTAATGAGAAATTTATGCAAACATAAGTAGTGCAAAGTAGTATTTTATGCTTTTATTTCATTTAAGTAATCATATTTAAATTTATAATGTTTCTAATATAATTTTTAAATATATAAACAAAAAAAAATGTATTTTATAGAAGTAATATCTTATTTATTAAAGAGTCTTAATTTACAAGAAGGACTGGCATATAATGTTTCGACGTTTAGCTTTCTGTCAACATTGTTTCTGGAAAATTTTCAAAAAAATAATTTTTTTAACGTGTCTGCAATATGCCTACAAAAGCCTTTTATATTCTCCTCAATATATAAGTCTGAACAACCTAAACTAAATATTAATAAAACAGAACTTATGCGTATTACAAATTATGTTCCTCTTCCTGGCATTTATTAAAGAAATTTCTTATTAGACTTATTACCTTGATATTTATTAACATTAACCACTTAACCGGCGACAAGTATGGGGAAACAGTGCTTTTGCCCCCGACTTATCTCGGGCAGATGCTTAAGTGATTAATATATAAAATGTAATTTAATGCCAAATTTTACCTGTAAGATTTTATAAAATGGTAGCTTTGAAATATTTTTTGGAGTATTTCTTTCGTCAGTTTTACATTGAATAATTAGCAATCCTCGCCCACTACGCTGGTCGGTTTCTTTAAAGAAATCTTGTATCAAACGAAAAACATCTAGTTAAAAAAAAAGAAAAAAACTTTAATTAAATATCTATAATTGTTGTCTTAATCTCATAATCTTACATTACTCTGTTCCAAGTTGATTTTGACGACATAATAGACAAAATAGCTCTAAAAGGACTGAAGTAACTGTGTTTAACTATTTTTCTGTGTGTTATCTTGAATTTTTGTGTATTGAGTTTTTCTGTATTATCTTTAATTTCTCGCTTCTATCTAAATCTGCTGTTAATATATGGCAAAATATCCTGAACGTGAGACCTTTCCATTAAACCCACTTAGGTGAGAAAAAAAAATCACACAGAAGCACACATAAATAGAAGCCACAATAGTTGAAAAGTCATGTGACTGTATCTTCTGGTCGCCAAAAGTTTAAAAAGCGCAAGTAAGTATAAATAGATAAGGAAGTTTGAATATCAAAAATTTTATATTTTTGACAATTAACAGCAAAATGTAAAAAAAAAAAAAAAAAAAAAAAAAAAAAAAAAAAAAAAAAAAAAAAAACAGTTAAAGGCACATTTGGTGGCAAAACAGAAAATAAATGGATAGTAAATGGGATCAACATTTTTTATTTTTCCACGTCACTGAAATCAGTTCAATAATTTTCCCATTATTAGAAAATCTACTGATGGAATATGATAACTACACCCCCCGAGAGGGGAAAATTGGGGGAAGTGCATGGGAACCACATAACATGAAATGGAAGTTACAGGGATTTCCAACAATATAGCACTTGAGGGGTGTGGTCCAAATTTAGAAAATTGTCCCACCCCCCCTTATAGTTCCAATTATCATGCCCCCCTCAGTTTAAAACCTTCCCCTCTCTTTTAAATTTTCTTACATTATAAATAATATTTATCAGTGGTCCCCATAAAAAAAATCCAATCTGCAATTATAAAACGGTATAATTAGAAAAAATTCCAATACTGTCCCCCGGGGTGTGAAATTGGGGTGCAGGGAGAAAAGTTCGTAATATGAAAGAGCGGTCCGAAGGCTTTCCGATGATAGGTCACATGCCGAGTCCAAAAAATATTTGGAATTTTTTTTACTCCCACTTTAATCACCCTCGGGTATGGAAATTTAAAAATCGCTGAAACATGTTTTCAATTATTTTTTAATAGATTTATTTTCTGTTGTTTCGCGCTTCTACTTAAAACGTCTATTGAGATGTACCAAATGTTTTAAATTGTTCGGACCCCTTTTAACCCTCTGAGGAGGGCAATTTCTAAAATCGCTGAAATATGTGTTTAATTAATTTTTTAGTAGATGTATTTTCTGGAATTTCACACAGCTACCTTAAATGGCTGTTCCAGATGTTCCAGAATTTTCTATCCCCGTTTGCCCTTCTTAGAAAAGGGGAATTTTCAAAAATCCCATCTTAGTGCACATTTATATCATAAGAAGTTTATCTTCCCCAATTTTCATGCTTCTCTATTCAGTAGTTTCGGCTGTGCGTTGCTTATCAGTCAGTCAGGATAAAGTATTCGATGTATGTATATATTAAAGCATGTATTTATGGAATATAATAAGAAACAATTTGAAACCACGCTATATTTCAAATAGATTATCTATTGACTTTTAAATTATTTATATAGTAGACTTGTTTACGCAAGAACATAAATAGGCTCAATTCCTAGAAATGTATTATTTTCTTTAGACTATTTTCCTTCAAAAAGATTCCGCGAAGTAAAAAAAAGAAAAATGTTGTAAGCTACTCAAAGTTTTAAATAAAATGTTTTAGATTTTTTACAAAACAAATTTTATTCAAACAAATTTCTATCAATCTAAAAGGAGAAGCAAAATAAATAAATAAGAAACTCTTGTAGTTTTAGTTCCAAAAACTTCATTTCTTGTTAGTTCCGTCATAACGTTTTGTGACTCTCTTTAAAATTTTAGTAAGGATTCAAAATTTTAATTAATCTTATACTAAATTAGTTCTATTTTCGTCATAAAAATTTGTGATCTTTAAAATTTCACTAAGGTTTAATCATGTTTAATTAGATTAAATCGTCTTAATTGAACCTAATTTTATGAATTAATTTACATCAATTATTGGATTGAAATATATATCCCTTGAAGAAATATATATATATATTAACCTTTATTTTAAATCCTTGAATGGAGATACTTCAAAATTTTTTACAAAAAAACTATAAAAGTCACGCTTGGCAATTTTATATTACTTCTTAGTTATAGATATTCTACTAATCTTTCTGTTCTTGGTAACACTTTTTTATAGAGTAACAACAGAAATAATGCTTACAGAGAATTTTTGTTCAGATGGTTGTTTGGTTAGTTGTATGGGCTTTTATGGCACAAAACCCCTTAAGGGACATGCTGCGCCAAAATAAGTGTTCTAGAAACACTAAAAAGTGAGAAATCTAGGTGGGGTGCCCCATCAAGGTATAGTGTGACAAGTGTAGAAAATAATTAGTTCAAAGGAAAAATCTCCAAGGCAATTTTGTTCAAAGGAAAAATCCTATAATCCATTTTAAATATTTATAAATTATAATATAGTAATTTTCAATTAATTACGAGATAAACAATTTATTTTTGCTTATATGTATATATATTTAAATATTATTCCTTACAGCTAAAATGCACAGGTAATCCCTGACATATATACTAAATGGCCATTAATGTCCGGACACTTTCAATTTTATACATTTTATCAAAAATTTAAAAATATACTTGTCGGATTCTTTTGGAACTTCAGGATTATAAAGATTATGTTTGACCTCCTTTTATCAATGTCCATTTAATAATAAAGACAATGACGGGGCACATGAAAATCAAGGGGAAATAATAATTTTTAGGATTATCTTGTACATTAAAATGCACGAAATGATCCATTGCTACAGAATATAATTATGTGGATAATACAAAATTTCCACTATTTTTTGTAATAATAGCACGTATATTCAAGGCATTTTAGCGATTTTTTTTTTTTTTTTGAAAAGTTAAAAAAAAATCTTGCACGTTTATAGCTTATATCATGCAGGGTTTTCAGCCAAATTTAACGCCATTTTCATTGAAATATTGACAAAATGCAGTAGAAATAATGTACTGCAATTGAAATATAAATGTATTAAATGTTTAATGGAATATGAGTAGTTGTATAAAATAACTTTTATCTGCGCATGCGCGAAAGATAGCAGCGGTCTTTTTACTTAATTTAAAAACAACTCTATGGAGCAACTCCTTGAAAAAAGATAATGAAATATCCTGAAAATTTAGAAAGATATCGGTGATGGGAATGAGCTAATTTTTAGTTCTCTCTAAAAGCAGCTGAAGGTTAAGGGATTTTCCACAAATTTTTAATTTTTATCACTGAGTTTTGTGAAAAATTTGGAATTTAATGAATATCAATGATAAGATTTGGAGAGATGCTTCGATTTGATACTCCTTTTTATCATGGGATAAACTCTTCTGGTAGTTATCCAAGAAGAACTAAAGCATCAACAAAATAATTAAAATAAAAAAATAATATTTAAATGATCAATTTGTAGAAAATCTGTTATCATTCAAAAACTTTTAGAGAGAACTAAAAATCGGCTATTCCTGTCGCCGAAATCTTTCTGAATTTTCACGATATTTGGTTGGATCTTATGAGTTGCTGCATAGAGTTGACTATTAATTTAAGTACAATGATCATTGTTATTGTCCTAGCATGTGCAGATAACTATTATTTTATAGAACTACTCATATTTCAAAAATATTAGATATATTTCTATTCAATTTCACTGTATTATTTCTACAACATTTTACCAATTTTTCTGAAACTGGTATTAAATTTGGTTGAAAATTCTTCATGAACTAACCAAAAAATACCAAAAACAGTTTACTTAACTTTTCAAATAAATCACTATATTTCCATGAAAATTCGCGCTATTGATATAAAAAAAACGTGGCATGTGGTACAGCATCCACATATTAGTATTCGGAAGCTATAGGTCATTTCGTATATTTTAATGTACAGGATTATCCCAAATACTATAATTTTTTATATTTATTTTATTTAAAAACAGAATCACAGTCTGTTCGCTTTTCATGTAAAATTACAAAGTCTTAAGTATTTTTACATAGGTAGTTTTACAAATATTTGTGTATTGTTAAATGTTTAAACGTGCATTTTACAATAAAGTTACTTTTTGTAGAATCTCCGCTTTCAACATTTTTAGAAATTTCCATAAAACTTAAGATAGATTTTTTTTTTTTTATTCGTTATTTCCAGAAATTTTTATGACATTGTCAAAAGAATTTTTTTATTAAAACTGGCATATTAAACAGTCGAATTACTATTTTACATCCAGAATTATCATCATGTAGAGCTTGGGTAGCAGATACACTGGCTGATAGCTACTCAGTGACGTGCTGAAATTGTTTTTAGGCTTAAAGTGACAGGTTTACTGCTGTTCCGTTGACAGTTTCTAGAAGGTGGAAGGTTGATAATTCATACGACAATTAACTTTTAGACGTGACTTTATTGTTCGCAATTTTGATTTGAAGTCCAGGAATTTCTAAACCATGAAAGTACAGTAAACTCTCATTGTGCTTTTCTAACCACTCATGTACACTTTCAGATGTATAAGATTTTGAATGGTCGCGCTGATAGATACCGTCATTAAGAGAAAATCAATTCGAATTTATTGGTGTCAGAAAGTGTCAATTCATACTTAAACCGATCCATATTGTTACTCATAGTGATGGATGTATCCATAGTATGTCACGAAACCATTCTTCAGTCTATAGCGCTGATTCCGAGTTTGTAAATGTCCACAAATGATTTAAAGGTATTTATTTTATGAAGTTCCTTGCCACTTGCTCAAACGTTTATCCGACGATGAAGCAAAAAACATATCCATCCAGAGAAAGGCAGCATTTTGCCAATTTGTAATCCAGTAAATAACCTCCTCAGTCTTGAGTCGCCTGTAGGCAGCACAAAAGAACACACTTTCAATGAATTTAAATGCTTTTGGTATTGTTAACATTACTTCTATAGATTTTTAATAAATGCGTGCATATCATAAGCATTGATATATGTGCCTGTGATGTACATTCTTCAGCATATATGCTGTCACCGTCCGTCTGATATAAAATCAGAAACATGTATGTCACTAATTTCGAATAACAATATTATCCTTGTTTAATGAAAAAGTTTTGCTAATAAATAAGGTGAGGATTGTTTTTTGGTACTATGTTATTCAAAATCTGTCACCTTTGGAACCTAACGTTATATACAAAAAAAAATCGTGCTTGTTAAAATTTACAGCATCAACTTAAAATGAAAAGAAATTAGTATTTTATGTATATGTGCACTGAGAAACATTTGTGGAAACATAACACCGTAAAATAGGTGGCAGCATTGCTGCCTCCAATCTTATGGAGTATTTTAACCGTTAAAACCGATGTAACATTGTCATGTTACACCAGTAATATATGTTTACATTACACCATTGCATATGTGAAAACAATTACTCCATGAATATGGAGGCAGCATTTACCACCATTTTTACACCAATTGTATGGAGTAACGATTCCACAAATGTTTTACAGTGTGCTTTCGTGTATCTGAACAATTAAACTGTTTAAATAATACTATGTAGTCCATAAATTATAGAATTATGCATTCAAACGAACTAAACGATTTTCGCATCTTACATCTAAAGTATGAAAATATACAAGTTAGCTACTATAATGCAACCTAATTTCACAAATAAACTCTTTGTTTAAAAATAAAATAGTTCTAAGCATAAAAGAATCAAAATAAAAAAAAATCTCTAAAAGCAGCGTTTTAAAATTTAATAAAATAAACTTTCCTATTTTTTTCAGTTCTAATTTTTATTTTTATAATTTCACGTTATAACTGATATCTTGTTATTCAAATGTACGATGTCGTTTTACTTTCACGAAATCGAAATTAAAAGTTGTGAAATAGAAAATGAAAGAGATTTTTTTAGGTTTTGTTAAAACAAGGACTAACGTTATTAAAAGTCCTTCCGGCAATGCCGGGAGGAAGAGGTTGCTTTCATATACTTATATATATATTTATTTATTTTAAAGTAGGTTACATTGTTCAAAAATACTAAGCTCAAATTAGTGGAAATAATCTTATAAAATTAGTGATTTTATAAGATTGAATACTAGTTTTTGTCAAGACTGAATATTAATAGGAATTTTTCGAAATTAGTCATCTTTTATTCAACCTGGTTTTATTTTAAGCGATTTAGAGAGTCACCAAATTCCACGATATCATAAAGTGTATGCCATTTTAAAGCAACATGATGGATCGTTCAGATCAGACCGTTTCAAAATGTCAGCCATAAACAAAATTCAAAGTGCTATAACTCAAACATTTTTTAAGATATAGACAAAATAAAAAGTATTCTAGAATCGTTGTTTTAAGTTTTAACACGTAAAAGAAAAATATTTTTCAACTTTTAATTTTTTTCGCATTCAATTTTAAATTTTAAATTAAAATTTTTTTTTTAAATGGCCATTATTTTGAAACAAAATTGTGGATGATGCTGGCCAACGAACTCGGTCGAGACATTTGTATGTACTATGTACATGCCAAGTTTAATTGAAATCGGTTCATAAATACGCGTGTTATCACGTGACAAAATCAGATCGTTTCAAAATGTCAGCCATAAGAAAAATTCAAAGTGCTATAACTCAATCATTTTTTAAGATATAGACAAAATAAAAAGTGTTCTGGAATCGGTGTTTTAAATTCTAACACATAAAAGAAAAATATTTTTCAACTTTTGATTTTTTCGCATTTAATTTTAAATTTAAAATTTTTTAAAAAATTTAAAATGACCACCATTTTGAAACAAAATGGCGGATGATGCTGGCCAACGAACTCGGTCGAGACATTTGTATGTACCAAGTTTCATTCAAATCGGTTCATAAATACGTTAGTTATCGCATGACAAAAATCATATATATATATATATATATATATATATATATATATATATATATATATATATATATATATATATATATATATGGTTATATATATATATATATATATATATATATATATATGTCAACATTTGAACGGAGGGTGGTTTTGGGGTCTGGGGGTCATGATCGGTGAAAATATACCAAAATTTTCCGGAAGTGCTTTCCTCCGGACGGCTGCAATAGGTAGCTTTTTACTTTTTGTAATGAAAGCTACCTAAAATGCATATTTAATTTAAAATGTCTTAAACTATGTTGTATTTGCTACCGAAATAATTTAATAATGGATTTCATTTTTTATTAAATTGTTAAAGTTATATTTTATTAAGTAAATTCTTAAACTAAGCATTTAAAAATTATTTTAAAATGCCTATTTTATGGAGGCTAAAAGGAGGCTGAATAGGAAAACCATTCATAGATTTATCTATAACAATAGAGAAAGAGAAAAAGTGTCTATTTTAGAAGAATGCTAAATAATTTAAGAACAGAATGACTGAAAATTACACGAAATACTCCTGAGTTTGTTTATAAAATTATGCAAATCGCTTTGTTTCTCTCAAAGAGAACTAATAAAAAGCAGCTGCAGAGTATTTCCTCTTCTCAGTAAAGAATGTATCGTAAAATTTTATTGGAGATTTTTTTCCGGAAATGCCTGGAGAAAAATAATCCAATTTTTTTTCGTGTTTTCCTTCCTTCAGAAGAAATTGGTAATTTCATGTAGCTGTTATAGTTGTTAAAGAAAATTCTTAGAATTTCACTATTTATAGCTTCGTATTTTATTTTTATTTCAATCGATGTGATCAATTTGTTTATAAAAAGATTTACGTAAGAAAAGTTTCATCTATAAAACATATCTGGGATAAAAGTACGTATATTCGATGCTCGGTTCGATACTATTTTCCAACATGTTATAAATCTTTTCTATAAACACTGTTTTTCCTTTTTTATCAACTAATATATAGTTTATCTAACAATAAAAAATATTTTAAATTATGTATTGTATCTGATATCAACTTGCGCTTTTATGTTCACATCCAAAATGCACAATCGTAAATGATGCATCTTATGAAAGGTTTTCGAACCATATCTTGACGTATTACATTCATATTTTGTTAAACACAAAATGTATGATTAAAGTTGTGGTTGATTCAAAATAAAGAACTAACTGTCTCACTACCACCAAGGGGGTAGTAAACCGTAAAACTTTGTCCTTGGAATCTGGCATGATGGTTACTTTTTAGATATAAATGCTTGCTAACAGTGTCTAAGAAATTCAAAATTTCAAATAAAAATTTACATGAGCATAAAAGTTCTAAATGCATTCTAAATTATCATTTAATTCACTTCTCCTGATTCATTTAAAATTCATTGTGATAATGAAGTTTAGTCAAACTGTGGCATAATTAGTTATTTTTGAATCGGAAGCAGTGTAATTTCAACCAATAAAAATAGGCAGCTGGACCTCTTTCAATTACACTGCTCAAAACAATTAAAGAATATTGAATTTATCCATGGATCTAGCGGCTGGGGATTTATTTAAATGATTGATACATGATCGACATACGATGTAGGCTATATGACAAAAAATACCCATATTTGGCCGAAAAAATGCTTTTGTATACGAAAGGAAATCTTTGCACATTTGAGAAGAAAAATAAAAAAGACATCTGCTTCAAAGGAAATCGTTTATAGTAAGTTATCTAGTTTCCCCGAGTTGCCAGAATGTTGAACAACTTTGTGGCATGAAGGCAATGAGACTACTAATGTGTAGCTTGGATATTCTATCCTATTTCTCTAGAACTATTTCCAATTCTTAGAAAATTTTTGAGGGTGGAGGCGTCCAGAAAATCTTCTACCAACTCCCAAAATATTCTATTGAGTCAATCTACGGAGTATATGCTGGCCATTCCATTCATCTGTTTCCTTTTTCAAAAAGGAATTCGCCAACCAAGTGATCCGATGTGCCCTACGATTATCGTCAATTAACATGTAACATCCTCATTTTCTGCAGCATAAAACACTACCACAGATCTGACGATCTCATCCCTATATTGCTGACCAATGAGAGCTTTAATTCAAAAGACGTGGAGGTCGGGGCGCCCATCAATAGCGATAACAGCATAGGCCACCACTCCCCTATTGCCAAATCTGGCACTTCCTTCCACGAACACAGGATTCTTTCTAATGCCACGTTCTTAAGAGATGAAAATACGCCTATTATTAGGATGAATAATAAACGGGACTCGTTAGAGAAAAGAGCATTGGGAAAATTCATTTCTCCTCCAGTTTACATGCTCTAGCTCTGTTGCTCACTTCCTGCGACCGCCACTCATAACACATACAATTGTGAGCATGCAGTCTTACAAAGTAAAGCCGGTTTCTGACAGTTTGAAACAAAACTGCGGAGGGGTTGTTAAAGGAAAGTGGTACTCATATTTCGGTATCTCCGAGCTTGAAATATTCATCTTCATTGGGCATTGTTGGATGTATAGGATCTTGCCTACAACAATCGGTTTCAGATCTTGGAATCAAACTTTGTGAAGCTTCAGTAGCTCCTGTTACTTCGGTTTATATTTGCCACGTGACTCTTCTAACTGAACAACAATACTCCAAGTTTCTGTTTCGGTTAATAAACTTTGTTGAAACAACACACTCATCGAAATAAAGCGTTTACTGAATATTATATTTTGCACGTTGCCTTTTAGCTAATTGAAAACAAAATTTCATTTGCGGTCGCGAAGTGCAGTTTTTGACGTTAATTTCAAAATTTTAATATTCCAAAATTCGAAAATGAGAAGATTTCACATTTTAAGCTATTGCATAGCTTTTATCGCGGGCTTTGAGCGCAGCGACCGAATCTAAAAATTCCGTAACGAGAAAACCTAACACTTCCGTAACGAAAAAACCTAACACTTTGGCTAACGTCTTTTTAGTTCGGCAAACTTCGGCACGGTATCCTTCGGTAGACTTCGGCAGACATTGACGCGGTATTTTTCAGATATTAGGATATCAAGTCTCAAACTTATGTTTCTTATGATCTAATTTTCATAGCGCGGCCAAATTTTGCTTGGTAATTTATTATGAGACAGTGTTAATTTTTGGTGACAGGAGACCCCACACGGTGAGGATCCAAAAATTTAAAATGCTTATAACTCGCGATCTAATTTTCGTAGCGCGGCCAAATTTTGTTTGGTAATTTATTATGAGACAGTGTTAATTTTTGGTGACAGGAGACCCCCCCACGGTGAGGATCGAAAAATTTACAATGCTCATAACTCGCGATCTAATTTTCGTAGCGCGGCCAAATTTTCTTTGGCAATTTATTATGAGACATCGTTAATTTTTGGTGACAGGAGACACTTCACGGTGAGGGTCGAAAAATTTAAAATGCTTATAACTCGCGATCTAATTTTTGTAGCTTGGCAAAATTTTGTTTGGTTATTTATTATGAGACAGTGTTAATTTTTGGTGACAGGAGACCCCCCCCCCCCACGGTGAGGGTCGAAAAATTTAAAATGCTTATAACTCGCGATCTAATTTTTGTAGCGCGGCCAAATTTTGTCTGGTAATTTACTATAAGGCAGTGTTAATTTTTAGTGACAGGAGACCCCCCACGGTGAGGGTCGAAAAATTAAAATGCTTATAACTCGCGATCTAATTTTCGTAGCGCGGCCAATTTTTGTTTGGTAATTTATAATGATGCAGCTTTACTTTTTGGTGACGGGAGCCCCCCACAAGGTGTGGGTCGAAAAATTAGAAATGCTTATAACTCACGATCTAATTTTTGTAGCGCGGCCAAATTTTGTTTGGTAATTTATTATGAGACATTGTTAATTTTGGTGACAGGAGACCCCCATAGTGATGGTCGAAAAATTTAAAATGCTTGTAACTCGCGATCTAATTTTCGTAGCGCGGCCAAATTTTGTTTGGTAATTTATAATGAGCCAGTGTTACTTTTTGGTGACCGGAGCCCCCCCCCCCCCCACGGTGAGGGTAGAAAAATTAAAAATTCTTATAACTCACGATCTAATTTTCGCAGCCCGGCCAAATTTTGTTTGGTAATTTATTATGAGACAGTGTTAATTTTTGGTGACGGGAGACCCCCCCCCCCCCACCGTGAGGGTCGAAAAATTTAAAATGCTTATAACTCGCGATCTAATTTTCGTAGCGCGGCCAAATTTTGTTTGGTAATTTATTTTGAGATAGCGTTAATTTTTGGTGACAGGAGATCCCCCACGGTGAGGGTCGAAAAATTTAAAATGCTTATAACTCGCGATCTACATTTCGTAGCGCGGCCAAATTTTGTTTGGCAATTTATTATGAGACAGTGTTAATTTTTGGTGACAGGAGACCCCCCCCCCCACCGTGAAGGTCGAAAAATTTAAAATGCTTATAACTCGCGATCTAATTTTCGTAGCGCGACCAAATTTTGTTTGGTAATTTATTAAACTATTGCATAGCTTTTATCGCGGGCTTTGAGCGCGGCGACCTAATCTAGAAATTCCGTAACGAGAAGAAATCCTAACACTCCGGCTAACGTCGTTTCAGGTCGGCAGACTTCGGCACGGTATCCTTCGGTAGACTTCGGCAGACATTGACGCGGTATTTTTGCATAAGTTGATAAAAAATGCTATGCAGTAGCTTTACCGCGGCAGTCCCCGAGTGCCACACGTACTTTTTTTAAACTTTTTTCTTCCATCATCCCTAAAAGAAAGTTCGCTTATACCGTTATTTTTATATAAGAATTGCAATATCCTTTAAAGAGGCTGATGACCTTTACAGTTTCCAAATTTTGCTTCATTCTGTTTTATTTACTTTTTTCTAATTTCTCAACAATATGCGAAAAACCCCATTCAAAAATTCCCGTTTCTTCTTGAGTTATAACAATTTATAGACGGTGAGTACATGCAAGGTCTGTAGTGGTTGAAACTTTAAAACGCGTCCTCTCATAATAGTAAATTTCTAGTGTGTTACTTTGCATTTGGAGACTGTTACTTTCAAACTATATAACCTATGTCTTTAGAAATTTAAGAAAACACGAGCTTCTTTATAGTTCTTCCATGAACGTCTTCTATAGTTTTCTGCATTTCTGCATGCTAAAACCAAAACAAACTCATATATTTTTTCTGTTTATTTATTTTATTTATTTACTTATTTTTTATTGAAACTTGACAAAAATTGAAAATTTTAAATTTGTCATTTTTTGTCCTAAAATTAAATTGTAAACGCAACTTTTTAAATTTATTTTGATTTTAATTTAAAAGTAGGCGTGTTATATTTCGTTTAAAAAATTGTTTTCTATACACATAATTTAGTGTTTTTTCATGTCCCTTAATGATTTGAATTCACGCATTACTGCAATGAAATTTCAAAATTAAAATTAAATATTAATTTTCTATATAGAACCTATATTTTTCTGGCGGATATTGTTAAGCATATATAGTTAGATAGAAAGTGGAGACAAACATCTTAAATGCATATTATTTGTGTTTGTTACTTTGAAAAAATTAATATTTTGATCGTTTCGACAAACTGGAAAGTCCTCTGCCCCCTTATTAGCTTTACGCATTGTATTACGTAAACCGCGGATTACGTAACCATACGATTAAAACCGCCGTCTTTTCTAGTTATACATAAAAAAAATCTGTGAAAAATAAGACATTTAAAATTAAAATGTAGATTAAACAATACATGATGTCAAAAGCGTAATATTTTGTCTTGTACTTTCCCAGAGGTCTATTAATTTTTAAAAAAATAAATTATATACAAAATTTTGCAAAAAGCAAAAGAAATAAATAATAAAATAAAATAAAATCTTTTATAAATCTTTTAAATAAATCTGTTAAAAAAACTAGAGAACCTAATAAGTGATTATGATGAATTATTTTTTAAATTTTAATTTTAATAATTTTCCATATTGTATATCTACCCCAGGAGAGTTTTTGGATTAAAATATCTTGAAAAAAGTAATGAATAAAGAGAAATAAATTAAGTTTGAATAGCTCAGTAACAAAAACAATTTGATAGGACTGTAAGATAAAACTCTTTTATGAGTAAATTTTGTAATGAAAAAGTGAAAAATGATCATTTAATCGAAAAAAAAAAACATATTCAATAGATAAATATACTCATTATTTTTGCAGTAAACTTTTTTGTTATGTTTCAAATTATCCAGTAAAACACCCAAATTTGAAAATCACTCTTTTACAAAATCCTCGAAAATAATTTTCCTGTAGATGCAACTTTTTAACGGAAAATGTTATCCTTTAAAAATACAAGGCAGAACCCGTCAAATTTTGATGAAAGAAAATGTTTAAGAAGGAACTGTTTCATTGACTTATAATAAACCTACAAAATTAGTTATATAGTAAAAAATGCATTTTTATATTGGTACGTCAAACTCTTAAACAAACGATATTTATCGTCAAATTAACAAAATACTATTTCTTTAAAACTTAGTTATAGAAATTGTTAAAATTAAACTGTAATCGTACATGTAAGTAGTAAACGTTAACAAAGATCTGTTATTATGATAAAATTATCGATTAAAGTTCTTATTTCAAAAAGGAAAAAAATGCAAGATTTATTCAATTTTGACTCAATCATAGAGTTTTTTCCCCGTGAAATCTAAACCTCGTATCATTTTCACCATATCAGAATTTAAAAATGTACATTTCGTATCTGTATCCACCTTTTCAAAAAAAATTGGCACCTTAATTTGATCATTTTTGTTCAAAACATGAAATCAAAATTTAACGGGTTTTATAACAGAAGTTATTTAAATTTCATTTTTTCCCTTTCAGTGAGAAAAATGGCAACATAAAGATACAGCAATCATTTTTTCCCTTTTTTCCTTCTTTTGCTTTTAATAGAAATGGAGTATTCCTGTTGCCCCGATTAGAAAAGCTGTATTAAAAACTACAAAAAAATTTATATTTCAAAAATAAATTAAGATTCAGATTTCAAACAAATTTCATTTTAAAGTACATTTTTTTCCCTACACGATGGTATACAAATTGAAAATATGTGATATTTAGAAGTATAAAAATTTGTAGAAGCAAAAATTGCAATACCGAAATTTCATTTAAAATTTGGAAGTGTTGCCATTCGCAAAATGACGTATGCGTTACGCACAGATACGTTTGGCCTTTATAATATAGATTTTATTCCAAACGGTTAATGTAATTAGATAGATTTCATAATAAATACTACCTATTGTAGTCGTTACCATGGTACGATTTTTAAAATTTTCATAAATTCCTTTCATAAATTTTCATCATATGGTCCCGGGAACACAAAACTAACCCCATATAAAAATTATATTTATGTATATACATATATATATGAGTTAGAAAAATATCCTCAACAAGATAAACTAATGCTAGTAGGACTAGCTAGTAGATTCACGTTATTTAGATCTATAAAATAAAATAATATTAAGTTGGTAGAATACAAAATCGTGCAAATTTGTATATATTTACTAAATTTTGTCTTCCCAAAAAATCGCAATTATCCACGGATCGTCTTCAAAATAAACAAAAACACTGAGATGGCTAATATCTCAGCGGGAATAGCAAATGAAGAAACTTGATCCACGGAATTGGCAACATGGAAGGTTCTGACATTTCTTTTAGACAAAACCAATAACTTTTTAACTATAATATGTATCAAATCAGTTTAAAGTTTTTATCATTTTTAGAAAAAAGGGTCAAAAATTTATGTATGACAGATTTTTGATAAGATGAAAAATGGGCTTTAACAGTTAGAAGAAAAATAATTTATAAGGTTAAATAGTAATCGTCTTCCTGGTTAAATATGTTCAAATAACTACTTTCACTGTAAATAAAAAGTCTGAAATTTAGACACTTAAGTATCTAAAACAGAGTGTTCAATTTTCAGACGTTTTAAAATGTCTTAATTTTTTCTGACACTTCTTGTGTCTGAATTTGAGACATTTTCTCTGTCTTAATTGCAGCCATATTTGACACGTTATTTTTTGCCAATATGAAGCCATCTTAGACACCTTTTCTTTCAAAGCCATATACGCAGCCAACTTTGATAAAATTCAACATTTTATATATATATATATATATATATATATATATATATATATATATATATATATATAAATGGAAATAAATTATTACAAAAAAGCAGATCTGAACTGATTGCAGCGCGGGAAATCTTAGATTTTCGAGATTTCCAGAAAAACTGGAATGACAAAAATACACCGAAAAACGATAAAAACTGTTTGGAATAGTTTTCCAAATATGAAAAATAAAACTGCGCCTTTTTAATGAACTTTTAAAAAGACTCTTTCTTTAATAGAAAAGAGTTTTAATTAAGCGGTTTTGTTTTTAAATTTTGAGTTTGAGCGAGAAATTAGCTTTTTGTTCAGAAGATGAATTCGAGCTTGAATTAGCTCTTTATTATTTGTGAGTTTGCTCAATATTGCATCTGAAGCATTTCCTCTCGAAACTGACACAAAATGAAAAAAACTTAAATCTATATTTTAATAATTTTATAAATAAATATCCTATAAATACCGGGATCGTCTCTAATATCACATATACAGGGTGAGTCATAAATATCGAAACAATAGGCTATCTCCTTAAATATTGCCTCTAGACCCATACTTCCAATTGCAAAGTTTCACCAAAAAAGGTAAATTTTTTGATAAGATAAGTTGCAACTCCATGGGGGGTCTATTTTAAAAAATACAAAAATTAAATTTTTATACGGCCCCCAGAGGATAAAACTTCCAATTAGAAAAAATTTCCTTATCCATTCCTGAATTGAACAAAAAAAATTCCATCTTGATATCTCCAAAACTCAGAGAGTTATGATAATTTTAATAAATCGTGAGGTTTCAAGGGATCAGACACAAATTGAAATGCGTGTAATTGAAGAAACAATGTTGCTGTATGTTGTCCAGAAAACATTTATTTTATTTATTTATTTACAGAGTTTGAATTTTGAATGTTTTGTGATGGTTAAACACATAACTTGTAAGCACTATCACATAATAAGCTTTCTTAATAATTTTTTTTTTCAAAAAATGTAGAGTAAATTAAAATTGTCATAACTCAAAATATTATTTGTCGCATTGAATTTTTTTCTTATAATTAAATGAAAATGTTTAATTTTCAATTTTGATTCAGCATTTTAAATAATATTTTTAAAAAATAAAAGTATTTAAAATAGCAATTTAAAAAAAGATGCAATTTTTTGTGAACAAATAATATTTTTAAAAGTAAATTTTCTGAGGTGAAAACATCTTTCGGCATCTTTTTAAATTATTTTTTTTATTGAGGTGTTAAAAAACTATTGAATTGTTACCGTAACCAAGGGTTACTGACTTATGATGTAAGTTTAAAAATGAGAAATACTGAAATAAAAACATCTGATGAAGAAATGTGCATTTAGTTTTAAACAAAGATTGGCTCCTAACGTTTAAATGCTTTTTTAAAATAGGTGATTAACTAGGTGATTAACTTCTTCTTGTGTAGTTTCAATTTCAGATTTTGTTTAAGTTTTGCCATTTTCGCCTTCTTTAATTACTATTTAAATGAGTCAGCTTATTTAATCTTAATTTTTTTATCACGCCGACTTCAATTTTTTTCATTGTTTTATCCCTGTCAACTTCATATTTTTCTTGTTAAAATTGCCACTACACGATGCGTAAAAGATGTCTCTAATTACGGGCCTCCAAACTGGTAGACGGTAGGTATTGGGTTCGAACCCAATCGCAACCATCGGCCTAACCGTTCGACGTTTTCCGTAGTTTTTTTCGAACCCTGGATTTCCAATTGCAGATAATTGGCCGGAATAAAAAAAAACAATTAAAAAAAAACAATCCCCAACGTGTTAACTGCTGTAAGCGGACTCAAAGGCCGCTGCGCTTTTTTTTTTTTTTTTCATTTTTTAGAGTTTAACATACAGTTTTCAATTCAAATACAAATACATTTTAAATTTTGTTTAACTTTCGAATCAGTTATCTTTTTAAAACAAGAACAGGTGTTTAATGAATCTTCGGCATATTTCATTTAAATGTTTTAAGTTGAAATTATTCAATTCAATTTCTTAAATGATGTTTGGTTCGAACGCATTAAACCTTGATCAATTAAATACACTTAGAATGAAATATTAGTGGGAGCTTAGCATAAAAAAAATACGCAACAGAAACGTTATACTCTTCGACTTTAACATTCGAATAAATATTTTTTTTAATGCCGTTTGGAATAAATAAACTACTCGGATGTAGCAATCGGAGGACTCTAAAGATACGAAATTCCGTGGATTAGTACAAGATTTCGCTGAAATCGTGTAAACTATACAAAATTCATTATGAAAACGCCATCCGAAAGATGATTGATACAAAAACGTAAACAAAACCAATTCATGTCAAGAAGTAACTGCATCTGACTTTTTATGGAAATTATTGCATTAGTTCTTAAAGTAGAGCTATTGCAGAAATCTTAACAAATTCAGTGTTGCAGCGCCTCTCGTGGAGCCATATACAACAAAATATAAATAACATCAATTCATGTCAAGGAATAACTGAATCTGAAGATTGATGATATTCCTTGCATTCTGGAGATACAGCGATCGCGGAAATCGCACAAAAGCCTTTTCAGTAGGGTCACCTGTTAAGCAATTCATACCAAAAACTAATCAGCATCAATGTAGATCAAGAACTAAGTAAATATAATTTTTTATTAAATTTTGTGTATTAGTTTTTGAGATAGCGCGCTCACAAAATGTATATCATATACAGAGATACAGAAGCAGTGACTCACAGACAGACATTTTGTAAAAACATGTTTTTCGGTATCTCTGAGCCCTAAAACGTGTGAATCCGTCGAAAACCGGAATTCAAAATTTTCATGAATCCAATACTTTTTCTTGTAAAGATAGAAAAAAGTAAAAATATGTTTAAAACCACATAAATTTTGAAGCTGAATAGTAAAAACTAGATTTTTGAAAAAAATTCTAAGTAATTTTTTAAAATATATTTCCATTAACATTAAAATGTACAATAACATTAAAATATATTCCATATGATCCAGTTAATATAAGGGTCATTATCGCTATTACTATTTTTACTAAACTTATTACCTGTGGCAATAAGTTTTAAAGACACGGTTAATGAGAGTTTAATTAATATCACTTAATTTAATAACACTTTTAATAAGTTTTTAATAAGACGGTCCGGCCAATGGGTCGTGCCAATTACGAGCCTGACGCCAAGCTCGAGATATTGCAGACATCTAGCATATGTCAAGGAAGTTTAAAGCAAAAAGCTATATGCTTTTATTTTATATTTAAAAGTTAAAGCATTGTCTTGGGTCTACATTTAACAATGCGTAAATTAATGGTCGATCCCTAAATTGTATTTCAAATGAACTGATATCGCTGCACTCAGATGTATGCTAAAGTGGTGTAAGTCACGAATTTTGAAAAATTTTGGATTTTAATATCATCCAGGGATTTGCAGATATCGAGATGAATTTTTTTTTGTTCGATTCAGAAGAGGATAAGGAAAAATTTTCTAATTGAAAGTTTTATTCTCTGGGGGTCGTATAAAAATTTAATTTTCGTATTTTTTAAAATAGACCCCCCATGGAGTTGCAACTTATCTTACCAAAAAATTTACCTTTTTTGATGAAACTTTGCAATTGGAAGTATGGGTCTAGGGGCAATATTTAAGGAGATAGCCTATTGTTTCGATATTTATGACTCACCCTGTATATTTCGTGTTGTTACACACATAAATTTATATTAAAATCTATCATATTAGATCTAAAACAATATTGTGGAATTTGAAGATGAAGAGTCTAAACACATGTAAAAAAATACGTTTTTCCGACGTCAACTGGACCCACAACGGAAAATGTTGTCCCCGATCTGTCCCGAATCAAGCATTGGATTGTGTATCATTCGGATAAAATCGAATTACCGACCTGACTCAGGGCACTAATTCGCATTTATTTTAATTACATTTCTTGAAATACCATTTATTTTTACTCCCTGTAGTGGATGAAGTTTATACAGTGTGCTCCACTCTCAATGATGCCCAATGACTAATTCTTAAACAGTTAGTCATAGATATATAATTTTAGTTACAAAAATATTTTAAATTGATTAAACATAGCTTTAAAATCCATTGGGTCGATAAAAGCATTTCTTAAAAGTTACGAAATTTTAATTTCTCATACGTTCACACTAAATGATATTTGGTAAAAAAATTTCTCCTACAATACAAAAAATAGCAAAAAAGTGAAGTTCATCTAACACTAAAATTCACCGAGTTATGAAACTTTGAAATGTTTTATACCACTTTTCTGCATCTGAATACAGACGGTCATGCTTTGAGGGATCGTATACAATTGCTTAAAGTATAAGAACTTATCTCACATGTATCTGTGCTTTGGAAGAAATCATACATTTATTACCGTCTTCCATGCTCAAAAATTTTACTCGACCTCAATTTGAAATATCCGATCTAGATTAAATTTAACATACTACGTAAATCCTATGATAATGTAATATTGTTATAATTTTCGATGTTTATCACTAATATTTATTTTATAGCATAACACCAAAGATGTTGGCTTGATTATTGCCAACATGTTTAAGAAAAGTTTTAAATTAGACAACACAATCCTATGACGGGTTTTTTAAAAAACTTTTATCAATAAATTTTATGCATTTTTTAACACTGAATCAGAAAAATTAACTTCTTTTTAGGGTTTTGTTAATCTGACAATACCCTATTCATCTCACTCCTCAGTCAGTCCGACTGCCACACTGCATGTATGCTTTGAACTGTTCATTTCTAAAACTTGATAGTTCCGATATTTTCTAAAATGATTTGTTTCTATAAACATAAATAGAATAATATGCCATCTTTATGAATTACTTCAAATCAGAAATAGCAGAAAAAAAGCAAAATTTAGCAACGACTGATACCTCATTTAACATGCAATTCTACATTTATCCAAGAATCTTTGACTGCTCAATCAATCTGAGATACTTTTTACTCAAGATCAAATTATTAAATATTAATACTTAAATACAATGCTTACCGGGTGTCCCAAAAATGACTGATGGATTTTAAAATTCAATAACTTGCAAACAGTGACAGCTATTTAAAATTTTTTTGCAGGAGGGTTATGTATAATGTCAGGAGTTTTTTTACCGTAATTTTTTATTTTAGTTCGAATTTCAAACAATAGGTGGCGCTGACGGCGATTGAATGCCAGGTGATCAGTGCTGAGTGAAGCGTCGACCTGGCCTTCAATCGCCATCAGCGCCACCTATTGTTTGAAATTCGAACTAAAATAAAAAATTGCGGTAAAAAAACTCCTGACATTATACATAACCCTCCTGCAAAAATTTTTTAAATAGCTGTCACCGTTCGCAAGTTATTGAATTTTAAAATCCATCAGTCATTTTTGGGACATCCGGTAAATGCCTTTTATTAATGTGAAAAACTCATAAAATTAAGTGGATAAAATGTTGCCTGATTCTGTAAGATCATAATGTATAGACATTTATCTGAAGAAATATTCAATCCATCAGAAAATTCACCTATATTATAAGTATCGTATGTTGTAAAAGATTTGCGTTAGTAACTTCCAAATTATAAATAATGATTTTAGAGTGATGGTCACATTTACTCAGAAATGGTTTTCTCAACAAAAAAAAAAGTTTTTTCTTTTTTTGGTAGAATAAAAATATATGTATAATAATTGGTACAGAGTTCATAAGAGATTTTGAACACCTTTTAAAAACCTATAATGGAAGAAGTGAATTTCAACGATTAATTGTTATATGATATCCGCTGCAGCATAATCGTCTGTATTTACCATTTCTTCTATATGCATTTTTGATTTCGTAGTTACAGAAAAAAGAGAGATTTAAAAAAAATAATTTTTTTTCTCTTTCAACCACTGTGTTGTGAGATCACGGATTTTTAAGAGAAAAAATTAATAGTATTTAAAAAAGCTATCCTTTAAAATGATACCAATTTGTCAATATATTAATTAAAGTGACATACATAATCAGTACAATTAATCCTAGTTTTGAAGATAACAAAAACTTTTAAGCTTGTATTCATTTACAAATAGAAATACTGACATTTTCTCTTTCTACATAAAATGCTCGATATTTTTTCTTGATATTGGAAAAGTGTCATCCAGTAAGTTCTATCTTATAAGAAAGTCTTTATAAAATACTCCCCTTCCGGCTGTAAATGATGATCGTAAGCATCCAAATTATGTCAGAGAATACCTACGAGTAAGCGGAAGTAATACTGCATATGTGAAAAATATCAATTCATCATTTTAAACAAGAACATTTTTTCAAGTTCAAGAAAGATACCTTATCTCAAAATTGTATTTATCTTTTCTCGCTTTATTCTGATCATATACGTTAATCCAAAGAAAAAAATCGATAAATATATTTATTTTGCATGCATTACAATTTTTTTAACGGTGAATTACGCCAAAGAAATAGTAATTTTTAAATTATATTCTTCAATTTAAACTTACATTGCAAACAAGGCGTATGTATTTTGGTCTATGAAATCTTTCTGTAAGATATTCCTGTATAGATTATGGAGAAAGATATAGTAAAATTTAAAACGGTCTTTAATTGTATAAAAATCTTTTTTGTATTTGATTTTTATATTTATGAAATGGAGGAAAAATTGTAAACATCTCCACTAGCTCTGTAGCAAATTATTGCAGAAAAAATTAGGGGTTCCAAAAGATTGGAAATAAAGTCTTTTTTAAAATGACGTACATAAATTTTCCTTATCGACATATCAAAACGAACCCAAACTTCTTTTTTTCCTCAATGGCAATAACCAATTTTGATACCAAAAATAGTTTCTACACCCTAATACATACCTCCGAATTAAATAGTTGCACTTTAATTTAAGAGAAATTAATTATTTTAAAATGGTGATATTTTAGTGGCTGTATCCAGATTGAAGTTCGGTACACTATTGTTGAAATACTACAAAATGACTATTTCACATCTATTAATACATTATTTCTTACAAATATAATTTTTTCATTCGCCTAATGTATTTCAACTACTACCAGCCCAAATGTTTCAATCAAATGAAAAAAAATACGTTTTTGTTTATTATTATTATGATTTTCTACACATCATAGACGGCCCATGAGATCTTCAATATGGGTTTTAAAAGCGCAATTAGAAAACTACGAAGGGGAGTCTGAAAATAATTTTCGCCTGTTGATTGCGGTCAGAGTTGTGTATGAAAGTGAAAAAATATAACGAGATATTAAAGATAATACATATCTTTATTTTTTTACATAATTATTGAGCGCGTTGAGGCATTTATCAAATCTCTTGATAACCTTCAAAAAGCCCTCCAAGAAAAAGCCAGGGCTTTTCATACGAAAGAAACGTTTAACGGCTTGCCCATATCCAAAGCCCTAATGTTTTCCTGGAGGGCTTTTTGCTGCTTATCAAGCAGTATTGCAAACGTCTCAACATGCTTGGTACTGATGTTGACAAATAAAGTTTAGTCGCATCTTTCATGTCTCATTATATTGTTTGAATTTCATACATACCTCTTTCCACAAACACCATGGGAAATTTTTTTCGAACTCATCCTCGTACTTGAAAGAAGGTTTTAAAACTGAGAATTCGTATAAAGCAGGACATTATCAATATAAAACTATCAAAAATGCAATCAATTGCAATTTACGTCGTTTCCGAATCTTAATTTGATAATTCGTAATTTACATTATAAATTTTTTTAAATAACAAATTCAATGTATTTAAGTTTGGATTTTTTAGTATTATAACCCCGCAAAAAATAGCATACTAGAATTATACTTTCAGGAGATATTGATAAAAATATGAAACTTTAATTTAAGATTAGAAGCTCTATATTTTGAATAATTATAATTCAAAAACTTACAATTTCAAACTTTGAAAATTTACAATAACAAACATGCGATACCAAATTCAATCAATAATTTTTATACAACTTTTTTCGACTGTTCAGTCATTCTGGGATTTTTTCACTTAACGCATATTTATTCTACAAAACTAAAATAATTAGCGTTAGAAAACATAAACACATGTTAGGAAAGGTTCATTGCTAAAAACTGATGGTTTCTATAATTTCTAAGGTGGTTTGTTTCTATAGAACATAAATACCATAATAAGCCATCTTTATTTATTTCTTCGTAAAAATCAGACAACAGCAACATTTAGCAACTTTAACCCTAATGCATAATTTAACCTGCAATTATACATTTTTCCAACATGCTTTGATTGCTCATTCAATCTGAGATACTTTTCAGTCATCATGAATCTATTCAATGTTTATACAGAAATACAATATTTAAACGCATTTTCCTAATGGGAAAACTCATAACACAAGAGGTATAAAACCTTAACTGGTTCTGCAAATCATAAAATATAGATACTTATCTTAAGAAATATTTAATCCAAGAGGAAATTCACCTAAATTATGAGTAACGTACGTCGTAAAAGGTTTGTGCTAGTATCTTCCAAATTATAAGTAATGGTTTTAGAGTGATGGTCATATTTATACAGAAATATTTTTCTCAACAAAAGAAGAAAAATACTTTTTTAACTATAGAACAGAAAAATATGTAAAATATGACTGGTAGAGAGTTCATCAGTGATTGTGAACTTATTAAAATAAAATTGATTGTGGAAGATGTAATATTTAAATATTTTCTTAATTTTGGTGCTGCAAAATCGTAATTATGATTTTTCTTTATTCGTTATCGATTTAGCGATGACAGTATATATATAGATGAGACATTTTATAGATATTATTATAAATTAATTATTATCTATTCAAGAATACCTACGAGTGGGCGGAAGTAATACGGCATATGTGCAAAATATCCATTCATCATTTTAAACAAGAATCTTTTTTCAAGTTCAAGAAAGATACCTTATCTCAAAATTGCATTTATCCTTTGTCACTTTATTCTGATCATATATGTTAAACAAAAGAAAAAAACAATAAATATATTAATTTTGTATATATTATAATTTTTTAAGGGTGAAGTACGCCAAAGAAATAATAATTTTTAAATTATATTCGTGAATTTAAACTTACATTGCTAACAAGGCGTATCTATTTAGGTCTATGAAATTTTTCTGATTCTGAGATTTTTAGATTCTGAAGATATACTAAAATTTAAAACGGTCTTTAAGTGTTTAAAAAACTTATTTTTTTATTTGATTTTTATATTTATAAAATGGTGGGAAAAAGTAAACACTCCCACTAACCCTGCAGCAAATTATTGTAGAAAAAAATAGGGGTACCGAAAGATTGGGGGAAAAAAAGTTTTTTTTTTTTTTTTTTTTTTTTTTTTTTTTTTTTTTTTTTTTTTTTAATGACATACATAAAATTTGCTTATCGACATAATCGAAACGAGCCCAAACTTCTTTTTTTCAGTAGTAATAACTTTTTTTCAATAGTAATAACGAATTTACTATTGGGAGATATCTACTATAGATGAGACATTTTATAGATATTATTATAAATTAATTATTATCTATTCAAGAATACCTACGAGTGGGCGGAAGTAATACGGCATATGTGCAAAATATCCATTCATCATTTTAAACAAGAATCTTTTTTCAAGTTCAAGAAAGATACCTTATCTCAAAATTGCATTTATCCTTTGTCACTTTATTCTGATCATATATGTTAAACAAAAGAAAAAAAAACAATAAATATATTAATTTTGTATATATTATAATTTTTTAAGGGTGAAGTACGCCAAAGAAATAATAATTTTTAAATTATATTCGTGAATTTAAACTTACATTGCTAACAAGGCGTATCTATTTAGGTCTATGAAATTTTTCTGATTCTGAGATTTTTAGATTCTGAAGATATACTAAAATTTAAAACGGTCTTTAAGTGTTTAAAAAACTTATTTTTTTATTTGATTTTTATATTTATAAAATGGTGGGAAAAAGTAAACACTCCCACTAACCCTGCAGCAAATTATTGTAGAAAAAAATAGGGGTACCGAAAGATTGAGGAAAAAAAAGTTTTTTTTTTTTTTTTTTTTTTAATGACATACATAAAATTTGCTTATCGACATAATCGAAACGAGCCCAAACTTCTTTTTTTCAGTAGTAATAACTTTTTTTCAATAGTAATAACGAATTTTGATACCATAAATAATTTCTACACCCTTCCGTTAGTCTGAATAAAACAGTTTCACGTTTAATTTAAGAGAAATTAGTTATTTTTAAATGATGACATTTTAGGGGCTGTATCCAGATTGAAGTTCGGTTCACCATTGTTTAAATACACTGCTCAAAACAATTAAAGGATATTTGAAGTTTTATATAAAATAAAGATATAAACGAAAATTTTTTTTGTCGAAAATAGAAGAAGAGTTTCACAAATGCAAATTTTTTTGGTTTTCAAGCTGTGGAGCATGCAAATTTTGAGTTCGACGTCAAAAACGTCGCTTCAGCGGCAGCGAATGAAATTTGACTTTCAACTGGATAAAAGAGAATGAAGACAAGGATGATCGGCATTCAGTGATTGCTTTGTTTCGATGAGTACAATGTCTCAGCGCAGTCATTTGACAGATTCAGAAGCTTGGAGAATTGTTGGTAAGTTAGAAGGGGGCCAAACTCAAGCCGAAGTAGCGCAAGCCATTGGAGTGTCACAAAGTGTCATTTCCAGGATCTGGAACCGTTTTTGGAGAGTGGATGTGCAGGCCGAAGACCAAGGCAAGGTCGTAGACGGGCAACAACGCGAAATGAAGATCTGTATTTTGCGTTAACAGCTCGGAGACACCGAAACATGAACGCTACTCTTCTCCAACAACACCGTCGCTCGGCTATAGGCACCACGATTTCAACTCAGACTGTCCGATACCGGCTCCATGCTGTGGGTCTGTATGCACGCCGACCGATGGTATGTGTTAGATTAACATCAAGGCATCGTCGCGACCGCAGAGAGTGGGCAACCGAGCATGTCAACTGGAGGAGAAATGAATGGAGTAATATTCTGTTTTCTGAGGAGTCCCGTTTTTCTGTGCATCCAGATAATAGGCGCATTTTCATCTGGAGGGACCGTGGCAGTTGGAATAATCCTGCGTTCGTGCACGAAAGTGTCAGATTTGGCGGTGGAAGAGTGTTGGTGTATGGTGGCATCTCCATTGACGGGCGCACTGACCCCTACATCATTCGAGATGGAGCTCTGACTGGTCGCCGATATAGGGATGAGATCCTCAGACCTATTGTAGTCCCTTACGCTGCAGCAATCGGAGATAACTTCATTTTGATAGACGATAACTGCAGGCCACATCGTGCAAACCTGGTGGAGGATTTCCTTTTCGAGGAAGGAATCGTTCGAATGGAATGGCCAGCGTGTTCTCCAGACATGAATCCAATCAAGCACGTTTGGGACGCTCTAGGAAGACGAGTTTCTGGCCGCCAACAACCCCCACAAACTCTCCAAGAACTGGAAAGAGCTCTTCTGGAAGAGTGGGGCAGAATACCTCAACTCGTCATTAATAGCCTCATTGAGTCCATGCCTCAAAGGTGTTCAACGTTGCTGGCCGCCCGTGGAAACCATACCCCCTACTGAAAATGATTTTCTTTGAATAAAACACCTTTTCTTATTCTTTTTTTCTCATATGCACAAATTGTGTTTTTTTCCTTTTGTACACAAATGCGCAATAAAATGCATTTTTTTCTGCCAAACATGTGTAATTTATTCTCATATAACCTACTATGTCTGTCGACCATGTATCAATCAGCTAAAAAGTTTCCCAGATACAAAATCCACCTAAAACTGCAATATCCTTTAATTGTTTTGAGCAGTGTACTACAAAATGACTATTGCACTTCTATTAATGTATTATTTTTTGCCAATATAATCATTTCACTTGCCCAATATATTTCGACTACTGCCAGCCTAAATGTTTCAATCAAATGAATAAATTTTTTTAATTATGATTTTCTACACATCATAGATGGCCTATTAGATTGTCATTTTGGCGTTTAAAAGTATATAGAAAACTACGAGAATTAGTCAGAAAATGAGTTCCCCCTGTTGATGGCGTTCAGAGTTGTTTCTGTAAGTCACAAAATGAAGCGAGACATTAAAGAGCACGTTGAGGCATTTATAATACCACTTGATAAGCTTCAACAATCCCTCGAAGAATAACTCAGGGATTTGCATACGAAAGAAAAGTTTATGAGCTTGTTCATATGCAAAGCCCTAATGTTTTCCTGGAGGACTTTTTGCTGCTTATCAAGAAATATGCCAAATGTCTCAACGTGCTTGGTACTTATGTTGACAAATAAAGTTGTGTTTTATCTTTCATGTCTCATTATGTTGTTTGACTTTCATACATACCTCTGTCCACAGACGTCATGGGAAATTTCCTTTCGGACTCATCCTCGTACTTGAAAGAAGATTTTAAAACTGAGAATTCGCATAAAGCAGGACATTATCAATATAAAACTATCAAAAATGCAATCAATTGCAATTTACTTCGTTTCCGAATATTAATTTGATTATTCGTAATTTACATTATAAATTTTTTTAAATTACAAATTCAATGTATTTAAGTTTGGATTTTTTAGTATTATAACCCCGTAAAAAATAGCATATTAGAATTATGCTTTCAGGAAACATTAATAAAAATATGAAAATTTAATTTAAGATTAGAAGCTCTATATTTTGAATAATTATAATTCAAAAACTTACAATTTCAAACTTTGAAAATTTACAATAACAAACATGCGATGCCAAATTTAATCGATAATTTTTATCCAACTTTTTTCGACTGGAGTCATTCTGGGATGTTTCCACTTAACACATATTTATTCTACAAAACTAAAATAATTAGCGTTAGAAAACATAAACACGTGTTAGGAAGCGTTCATTGCTAAAAATTGATGGTTCCTATAATTTCTACGGTGGTTTGTTTCTATAGAACATAAATGGCATAATAAGCCATCTTTATGAATTTCTTCGTAAAAATCAGACAACAGCAACATTTAGCAACTTTAACTCTAATTAGAGTTGCAAAAAGTCGGTTTATTCCCGGGTTTATTTCCAATAGACCAGGTTTATTCCCAGGTTTATTCCCAAAACACCGAATTATTCCAAAAAATCCCGGGTTTTTTCCAGGTTTATTCCTAAAAACCCGGTTTATTCCCGGGTTTAAACCCGGTTTTTTCTAACCTTTGCAACGCTAACTCTAATGCATAATTTAACCTGCAATTATACATTTTTCCAACATTCTTTGATTGCTCAATCAATCTGAGATACTTTTCAGTCATCATGAATCTATTCAATATTTATACTGAAATACAATATTTAAAAGCATTTTTCAAATGGGAAAACTCATATCATAAGGGGAATAAAACCTTAACTGGTTCTGCAAATCATAAAATATAGATACTTATCTTAAGAAATATTTAATCTAAGAGAAAACTCACCTAAATTATGAGTAACGTACGTCGTAAAAGATTTGCGCTAGTATCTTCCAAATTATAAGTAATGGTTTTAGAGTGATGGTCACATTTATACAGAAATATTTTTCTCAACAAAAGAAGAAAAATACTTTTTTCACTACAGAACAGAAAAATATGTAAAATATAACTGGTAGAGATTTCATTAGTGATTGTGAACTTATTAAAATAAAATTGATTGTGGAAGATGTAATATTTAAATTTTATCTTAATTTTGGTGCAGCAAAATCATAATTATGATTTTTTCTTTATTCATTATCGATTTAGTGATGACAGTAAAATATTATTTTATAAACATAATTATAATTTATCTATTAATCACTATTGTAATATTTTACAGGGCGAAAATTTAGTAGCATTTAAAAAAGGTGTATTTTAAAATTATACCACTTTGTCAATCTATAAAGTAAAGTGGATGTAATGAGATCAATTAAGAAGCTAAGTTTGAAGCGAACAAAAACTTTTAATTTACTTTAATGATCTCAACAAGAGAACTCTACAGAATAATGTTGATAGATATTTTAGCAAGTATTTGTTTACAAATAGAAATACTCATCTTTTTTCCTTTTTAGATTAAATATGAGATATTTTTTCCAGACATTGAAAAACTGTCATCTAGTAACTCCTCTTTTCTAAGAAATTCTCTATAAATTTCTTCCCTTCAGGCTATAAATGATGATGATAAACATACAAAAATTACGTGAGTGTATACCTACGAGAAAGCGGAAGTAATATAGCATATGTGAAAAATATCTGTTTATTTTAAACATGAATATTTTTCAAATTCAAGAAAGGTATTTTAACCTTAATCTACAATTGCATTTGTCCATACTGTCTTTATTCTGATCATATGGTATGTTAATAAAAAAAGTTTTCGATAAATATGTTAATTTTGGTGTATCAAAACTTTCTGGAAATTATTCATGTGTAGTCATTCTTCAAAGAATTATATTTTGAAGCTGCAGTACAATTTCAATAGTCTTTAAATATTTATAAAACTTGTTTTTATATTTATTTTTTATATGTATTTTATGTAATCAGGGGGGAAAAAATAGTTACAAACTATTGTAGAAGACATTTACTTAGGTTTATTTACTGGACCTAGACATTTATTTACTGGTACCTAGTGATTGGAAATAAAGTCTATGTTTAAATGATGTCTAAAACATTGACTTAGGAAGCATCTTAGGCATCTACATATAAAAAAAATCCTTAAAAAACTTTTGTTTTCAATAGCAATTTCTTATTTTGACACCATAAATGAATTGTACACTTTTTAATTAGCCTGAATAAAATGTTCATGAAATTTGTACGGATAGTAAGAGAAGCTATTTATTTTTAAATGAGCATAATTTATGTGCTGTATCAAAATTTAAGTTCGGTACTCGATTGTTGAAATCATATATATTAACAATTGCACTTCGATTAATGTATTATTTCTTGCTAATATGATAAAATTTCACTTCAATAATATGTTTCGACAATTGTCAACTCAAATATCTTAATAAAATAAGTAAAATATGTATTTTTGATATTGTGTTTTTTGTTCATCGTAGACTGCAACGTAAGTCCTCATTTTGAAGTTTTAAAAGCATAATTTGAAATCTACTTGGAAGGAAAGATTGAAATTGGGAATACAGTTAAAGCAGGACATTGTTAATATAAATCTAACAGAACAGTTATAGGTTGCATTTAGTATTTTTTCGAATATTAATTTCAAAATTCATAGTATAAAATTTTATAACGGCAAATTTAATGTAATGAAATACAAAACTAGCAACGTTAAAAAGCACCAAATATTGTGTATAAAAACAGCAGACCGGTTTCGGTAGCATTTAGCGTACCGTCGTCAGTGCTAGGACTAACGACGGTACGCTAAATATAATAATAGAAGTCATACATTTCCCTGAAGATTTTTTCCCGAAACTCCATTGGGGACCGTAAACAAATTAAAAAAGAATGAATATATTTTGCATAACCCTGTCAAAACTAATGTAAAAAAAACGCTCAAACTGTAGATTATGATTTAGTGGCTTATTATAATAAACTGTGCTCCTTTTTATGTCGATAGCATGTATACTCGTAGAAAAAGTAAGGTTTTTATAAAAACAGTTTCAAAATTTTCCAAGTTTTTTTTAAATAATTAGCACGTTCTTAATATAAAATAATATTATTTTCTGAAAACTGAATATTATTTTCTGAATTTTTACCACAGTTTTTATCTTTCTTGAATACTATACAAGAACAACAGTTGCAGATTTTGTACGATTAAAAAATTCTTAGTGTGATTAACCTATAGATTATGGGCATGGAAATGAAATATTTCCATAGTATATTGCTGGAAACATGTAAGGATCCAGCAATTCAACTGATATTCATATGGATAAAAGAAATTGTACATAGTGTTATTTTTGAAATTTATTATTAATATTGTTAGTGCTGATTATAAAAGTGTATATTAAGCATATAATTAATTTCTGATGTTTTATTTATATTTATATGTAATATGAATGTTGTAAAGAGTATTATACTTCATATTAGTGCTATCTACGTGTTAAGAAGGAAAACAGGCCAATTATCAATAATGGCATCTCTGAATAGGAGTTCCGACGGCCTGGAGCCTTGGTACACAATGTCTTGACAGTATTGTCAGGATTGGATTTATACCCAAATTTATGACAGGCTAATAAAATAGACCCCACACCAAGGTTTAAATTCGCGGCTTTTTTCCTTCTACCGGACGGGAAGGCAGGCGATAGGAGACGAGTTCCCTCTCTTCATACAAAGGGCCAGCGAATCTCTGTGGAGGTGTCATCAGTAAAAAAAAACTTACTGGTCATCTCTGGCGGACTGTATGAGGGAGAGAAGGGGGTTAGCCCCGCCTGCTATGGATGAGAAGATTGAGAGTTCTTTTTGGTAGAGAGGGATGCAGGATGCTCGCTGAAATGATAAAGATGCTCCTTGTTTTGAAAGCTCTCTTTTGAGATGAAAGCCTCCACAAAAATAGGAGTTGAGACTCGATATTTATGAGTCTAAAGAAAATGAGTGTGTGCAATCGCCAGGTTTTTACTAAGTGTCACCACATCCGAGGAGGATAGATTCAACGGACGCTGGCAATGACTGCTGTTCCAGATTTCTCTCAACGACTAAAGACATAAAGGTACTGCATTTTAATTTTATTGTTCCCCAAGTTTTATTTAGGGCTAAAAAAAGAAATATGAGTAAATTGGCCTGTACGCTCAAATTGGTATCCAAGAATTAGAGTAATGAATTATTAAAACAATTTTTTTATTCTAGAATTATCACTAATAATTGTATGAGTACATATTTAACTGTTATCCTTTTTTATCACATTTGAACCCAATGTGTCGTGTGACGCATCATTAATTTGTAAATATAATGTTGTAAATAAATGTATAGTAATTGTTAAACTTGTGTATTTCATTTCGACCATGAGTCCTATTTTATTTTATTGTTAGTGTAGTTTTCTAAAATTCAATTATACTTAGGTTAAAAAGTCTGTTTTTGGATTTAAAGTTCTGATGTTTACTTACGGTCTAAAAGTTAATTCCTTTTTCAAAAATTACACAACGCAAATAGGGCAGAGTGAAGGCTGATGCCTCACCATTATCTAAGGATTTAACCAGGACCTTTAACGATCACTTTTATTTTATTAGATATTGACATTTTATTTTCTTAACACTATGAATCTTCTAAAATTAAGTGATTAGGAGTGGCTTACCTAATTCACTAGGGGGTTTGGGGTACGCTGGCATATTTAATTAAGAATTTCCGTTACAGGAGTCCATATCTGCCCAGCATCTGCGTTAGAAGCTAATTTGGTACCGTGACCTTTTAGGATGAGTTCCGGAGGTTAATAATATTTCTTCGTTATAGGAAGTTAACATTAATTCATAGTGTTAATTTTGCTCTAAATTTCTACGCGCTACTCATGGTGTTTAATGCTAAGTTAAATTTTAAAAGTAAATCTTGGTGCCGATTGAGTGTGCTACAACGTTTCTGACTGATTTTTCCAAAATGGCTGTAAAAGAAAGAAATTTTTCTGAGGAAATTTATTGATGTGTTATACTAACAATAAATATATATGTTTAAGTATTGTTAAACTGATGGTACTATGTATCAAATTCGATATACAAACAAAAACTTAGAATTATGTGTTGGATAACAAAGGTTTTAAGAGTAATTTTATGAAATAATATTTCAAATTATATGATATATTTGAAAAAAATTGGAGGAATTTTAAAATAGATTTCTCATGCATTGAATTTATTTTATGGTATTTTATTGTAATTATTGTATTTTGGGGGTACATTGTATTTTCTATTTTGATGAACAACAAAAAAAAGTGTTTTATTTGAATTTATTAGACCAGTGAAAAGAAAAGCGAAAGGAAAAGCGAAATAGCATTGCAAATAAAATAAAATAATAATAACAATAGTAAGAAAGAGCAGTTTAGAACTTTAATAATTTTGGTACTGTTATTTTCTATGTGTATTTTATGCATTTATCTTGAATTTAATTGTATTTAGATTTTGAGGGAAAGTGTATATATATATTTATACATTTTTGGTGTTATAAAAAAATTTTAGTCATGTGTTAAGTTGTATTGCAAGGTTGTTTGTGTAAAAATATATAATATCAGGGTAAGGAATGTTAATTAGGACGATTTATGTCGAGAAAAAAAGCGCGGTTTTTAAGAAAAAAAGCGCGGTTTTTAAAAAAAAAACCGGGGGGGCGGGAAAAAAGTTTACAAAATCAAACTAAGTCAGAGGTGGTAACAAGAAATAAATTAAAATTGAAAGCTAAAACGTTAGAGGATAAAATGGAAGATCAGATAAAACCGAATTTGTCGCAAATATTATCATTGATTGTTCCTTTTGATATAAAAAAAAATATTAATGTGTTATTTTATTTGAAAGTATTCGATGAATTATTCGATCGGGTCTAGGTCGAGGAGGATTTTAAATTAAGATATTGAAAGCAAAATTTGTGGGCACGGCCCGTGAGAAACTGGTATCTGACCAGACGCTAAATGAGGAAAAGAATTATGGGAAGTTTAAAAGAAAAATCGCTTAATTTTTTCAATAAAAAGATTCTTTTATCAAAGCTCAGATAAATTTTAACTCAATTAAGCAACTCCCAAATCAAAGCATGAGAGATTTCATAGAAGTTTTTAACAAGGCCGCATCAATGTATTTAGGTGCTTCCGGACATGCAACGGAGGTGGGGGCTAATAAACTATTCGATTTAATAAAAGCCAATAAATTTTTGGAGGCAATATCGCCAAATATTGCGTTGGAATTGCGAAAACTAGATATCAAAGATTTTGGGAAATTGTGCGAAAAAGCTCAGACAATCGAAGCCGCGTATAAATCGACGGTTTTAGATCAGATTAACGCGGTAACAGCCAATACAAACAAAGAAAATGAGGATTTTTGTACGAATTTATTACAATTAAATAAAGAGCAGGCTACGGCCATATCAGAATTTACTGCTCAGGTTAACGAGTTGAAATTACAAACTAAAAGCCAAGTTAGAGAGGACAATTTGAAAGAAAAACGGTGTGAAATCTGTAATACGAATCGGCATGATATTTCCGAATGTTGGTACAATTTGAAAAGTTCAAATAGTAAATTTCGGAATCAGGGACAGAGAAATTTTGCAAATAAGAATTTTGGTGGGAATAATAACAGGAGGATGGAAGGCTATGGATTTGCTGCGCCAGTATCACAAAGTTATTTTCCCAGTGTACAAATGTATAGTGATATTAATTATGACAGATTTCACAGGGATAGAAATTATCAGGATTATAATCGATTTGAAAATTGTTATGGAAACTTCAATCATAGTCCTCCACGGAATAGGGATTTCATGGACAGAACCTATAATAATAGAGATGACAGGTCGGGGGAGTCACGCTGGGATGCATATTATGGAAATCGTAAACAAGCAGATGAACATAAGAGAGTGCGGAATGATTATTCCAGGGATGAACCGCAGCATGACAGAACTAGAAATACAGGTCAGCAGAAAGAAAATAAGAGAGATTTTTCGGACAGACGGAAAGGCAAAAGAAATTCGAATTCGGAAAACATTTAAGGGGATCTGCAGTTTCAAATAATAGTGGTGAGAAATACCCCGGTAGATCCCCGGTTTGCGGGTATTTTAATAGGGGGCAAACATGGGATATAGATAAAAAATTAGCGGGGAATAAGTTCGTGATTGCTAGTATGAATTCAGCGGGAAAGGATAAACTTCCCATCATAGCATTACAGATTTTTTGGGTTAAAAATGGACACGTTACTGGACAGCGGCGCCGCGGTTTCGCTTTTATCACCGGAGGTGTTAGAGGCTCTCAAACAAACGGATGCAAAAATTAAGTACTTGGCCAATCAGGTAACAATGCACACATTCGATAACTCAGTCATACCTTTTCGGCAATGTATAAAAATTACGTTTAAAATTAACAATGAGTTTGTAACGGGAACATTTTATGTTACGTCTCATAATTTTCAGGGAGACTATAAGATGTTGCTCGGTTTTGATTTCTTAAAAAGAAATAGAATGATTTTAAATTTTGATAAGAAAACACTCAGGTTAAAAAATACGGAAATTGCCCTGGAATCGGAGTTTAAGAACAAGGAAATAGTGTAAATAGTGTAAATAAATAGGGGGAGGAAGTAAAAAATATCACCAAAGCAGTACGCACAAATAAAATTAAATGTAATTTTAAAGGAAATGAAATATTTGCGTGTATGGAGAAAGAAACACATTTACACCCGGAACAAACGAAAATAATATCGTTGAGATGTCCTGAGGTGGTCCAGCCTAATCAGCTGATTTTAATTGAACCAACAGAGGAATTTAAAAATTTAATTACGGAATGTTCAGTTCATGAGGTACCAGTCATTAATAAAATTAATTTAATTTTAACAAACAATACAGAAGATAAGATTATAATTAGAACGGATACTAGGGTCGCACTTATCATTTCGGATTTTGTTAGTAAAAATAATTTAAAGCCTAATGAGATTGAAGATGGAGAAATCTATCAAATTAATAACCTGGATTTGCAAGAAGTTAGGGCTTTGAGAGAAGCGGAGCTTGACAGATCGGATTTTAATTTACATCATTTAACAGGAGATTTTAAACAAATGATAGAAGACTTATTGATGAGTCATGCACATGCTTTTTCGAAGTCTTACAAATCTTTGGGACAATCTTCATTGGTATCGCCCAAAGTACAAATAAACCACAATTTTCCCATTCAGCATAAACCATATAAGACGCCCCAGGCAGTTAAGCAGTATGCGCAGGAGGAACTACGAAAACTGCTAGAAGCGAAAATAATCAAAAAATCAGATTCAGATTATGCATTTCCGGTATTATTTGTAAAAAAAAAAAAAGGTACGGAAAAAAATTTGGTTCGCTATAGAATGGCGGTGGATTACAGGACGTTAAATGAGATTTTGGAGGGGTTCCCATATCCGGTACCGGATGTAAAAGAGATATTACAGGCAATTAGTGGGAAGAAATTTTATACAACATTGGATTTGCATTCGGCCTTTTTCCAAATTAATTTACGGCCGGAGGATCGTCACAAATTAGCATTTGTGACGGAGTTCGGGAAGTACGCCCCTTGCTGCCTCAATTTCGGGCTTAAAATTAGTAGCACAAAATTCGCTGAACTTATGGATAGGGTCCTGGGACGCTTTCCGAAGGACAAGGTAGAGTATTTTATTGATGATGTGGTTTTGGCCGAGGACAGACCGGAGGGAATGGCACAGTTGTTAAGGGAAGTATTGGAAACTTTAATTGATCACAATCTGACAGTTGAACCCTCTAAAGTGCAAATATGTAAACCGGAAATTGAATTTTCGGGTTTCAAAGTAAATAAAAACGGATATGCTCCATCAGAAAAAAAACGTGGGTAAGGTGCAACGATTAACCAGACCAAAAAATAAAAGGAGTGTAAAATCACTTTTTGGTTTGGCAAATTATTTCAGAACTCTGATTCAAAATTATGCCGATATTGTCAATCCTCTAGTGGAATTGACTAAACGACAAAACGACAAATTTAAATGGACAGAGGAAACTGAGCAGGCCTTTTTAAATATGCAAGAGGCAATCGTAAGCAACCCCACCCTTAAACCGCCAAAATTTGATAGGGAGTTCTTCTTAATAACTAATGGTTCAAAGGAAGCAATATTAGGTGTCCTTGCGCAGGAAGATAATGGCTACTTAGTCCCTATTGAATTTTATGGTAGAAAACTTAAGCAGTCAGAGACGGCTTACCCAAGCATGAAGTTCGAACTATTGGCTATTTATGATGCAGTTATGCATTTTAAACACATGCTGCTAGGACGTAGATTTGCTATTTTGACGGATAACAAAGCCCTCACATATCCGCTGAAAATCGAAATGCAGTCGGATATAGTATATAGATGGATTTTAAATCTCAGCGACTATGATTACAATATCGAGTACATAGAAGGAAAAATTAACCCTTCGGATATTTTGTCCAGGAATTTAGTACATAATATTACTAGTAGCAACGAGTTACATAATAATTTATTCAAAGTAAATCTTAACTTGAGTGAAGAGAACATTAGAGCCAAACAATATTAGGATGAAAAATTAATCACGATTATACAAAAAGTTGAGGCAAAAAAAAACAATAGAATAACAAAAAAGTATAATTTAAACGAAAATAAAACGCTGGTATTAAAACAAAATGGGAAATATATATAAATTGTGAATTAACAGAAAATTAGAAACGTTATAAATTTCAGAGGAATTAAAACACTGCTGGAAAAGTGTTTGATGTTGCATTACATAAGAAGATCGAATTCTCTAAGTTTGAAAGTTGTTATTCATTTCCTTCATCTTCAAAGAAATTTACAAACTTTAAAAGACCTTACAAAATCATTATTTTTTCTCTAATGTACCCGCAAAATATGAAAAAGGTCCTAAATTAACAATATTGCACAGTTATAAGGATCAGTAAGTCCATGATATACTCAAGAAATTTCAAGATTGCCTTTTGATTCCTGGCATAGCAAAAAAGAGTTACAAAAGTAACATTCGTTATATTCATGAACTGTTTCTCTATATTCCATGGACCGTTTCTTAAAATATTGCAGGATTTGACGAGAAAAAAAGTATGCACTGCAATCTACTTATTATAAATGGATTTAGGATTGACATATAATTTATTTATTCGAATGAATCTTCTTTTTTCTACTCAAATTAAAATATTCTTGAGACAAAAATAAACTGAAAGCAAGAATAAAATTCCTATATTTAACACTAGAACTGCGGAGACAGGTCATTTTGACCCGTACTCAGTGAAAAGAAGTCGATTCGAGCCAGGTAAGTCTTCTTAAAATAATTTACATATAAGTGACGAAAAAACTATTGAAAACAAATAAGTTAAATAGCTTTAATAAAAATTATGATGCGAATTATTGTTATAAAACTTAAGTAAAATTTCCCGCGGTTCTAGTGTTAACCCGGGAGAACACGCGCTTATCCAGGGTAGAAATGGTTTTAACTTTGTCACCAATAAAATCAAATGATAACCGTCATTTTATTTAGGCGGAGACAATCCTTACAAATTTTGTGATAAAATAAGTTTAAGATTACTTTTAAACCATAAGTGATTACAATTGTAAAAATCATACGCACTCCGGGTCAAAAAGACCCGGCGCATGTACTCCCGGGTTAAGATGTACACTTTTATATATAATATCAAATAATTAAATAGTTTTGAAACCTTTTTTTTTCATATAAAACTAAGTGATAGGAATATTGAATTAGCCCATCAATAGCACCCAATAGACTTCACTGTTTATTTTTTTCTCATTAAGGAATAAAAAGGCAAGAATGAAACTTTAAATATTTAAACTATATACCATTAGCTATAACGTCAAATTTCTAAATTGTAAGCCGCGTCCTTCGTGTTCAAACAAGCAATAGAAATATTTCCTTTTTTCTCACCAATATTATTATTATTTATTTATTTTTAAATTTTAGAATAAAAACACAATTAGTAAATTACGCTATTCTGTTAGTTATTGTTCATTCTAAATCATAAATAATTTTTAATACAGTCTTTCCGTTCCTAAGGCTAATAATCAAACTTGAAATTTCATGCTTGTACACAGAACCTGGATTTTGTATCAACTTTTAATGCATTTTAGGTAGATTTCGTATGAAATACTACCTATTGTTGCAATCGCATATATATATATAACTTTTTTATGGACACTATAACTTCTATAATTCTTCACCAATCTCCACCAAACTCGTATATAAAACCAAAGGGGATAAAATCTCGGCTAAGATCGTTAATGGGCAAAATCGGACCAAGGGGGTCGGAATACGGGGCGTTTTTGTGAAAATCAGAAAAACGCCATAACTTCTTAATTAAAGTAGATATCGAATCGGTTTAAAGTTTATATTACTTCTTAAAAATAGGCCAAAAATTTATGCATGACAGATTTTTGATAAATTTAGAAGTGGGCTCAAGGGGCGAAAAAAACAGGGGTTTTGAGAGAAAAAAATTCATAACTTCGTCAATTTTTAAGATATCAAGTCCAACAAAATTTTTTGTAAATGTTCTTAAAATTATCTAAAATTTTTGTATTTACAAGTTTTTGATAGGACCAACTTTTACAGATGAAAAAAATTAAAAACGAAAAGAAAAAGGGCGGTGAAAAAAGAGAAAAATCCATAACTCCGTCAATTTTTAAGCTATCAAATCTGATTAAATTTATTTTACATCTTCTCAAAAATATCTACAACTTTTATATTGACAAGTTTTTCATAGGACCAATTTGTATAACAAAAAGAAATTAAACAAAAATAGGAGTTGGAGAAAAAACCTCAAATCCAAACTGCTAATATTCTGACTCATTTTAAAATTCATTTTTGATTTTAAACGCATCCAAATGATAGATCCTCTTATTTAGAAACTGTATAAAGTGATGCATAGGTCAATTTTCTGATAAAGACAGAATATATTTCAAAAAAGGCTACCAAAAAGAGTATTTTGAACAGAATTTCCCAAAGTCATCGGGACTGAAAATTTAAGGAAGCATTCAAATAAGAAATTGAGTTTTTTATGACTCGTTTTTAAATCCATTTTTGTTCTCAAACGCATCCAATTTACAGATCCTCTTATTTATGAACTATATAATGTGATGCATTGATCGGTTTTTTGACAAAGACAGAATATATTTCGAAAAAGGCTACCAAAAAGGGTATTTTGAACAGAATTTCCCGAAGTCTTCGTGATTTGAAAATTTAAGGAAGTTTTCACATAGCAAATTGCGTTTTTTTCTGACTCGTTTTTAAATCCATTTTTGCTCTCAAGTGCATCCAATTTACAGATCCTCTTATTTAGGAACTATATAATGTGATGCATTGATCGGTTTTCTGATAAAGACAGAATATATTTTTAAGCACAAAATTTTCCGAAGCAATCATGATTAAAGAATTAAGAATGTATTCAAACAACAAATCGGTTATTTTATGACTCATTTTTAAATTCAATTTTTTTCTCAAATGCATTCAACTGACAGTTTTTTGTTATTTAGGAACTGTATAATGTACTGTTTTGGTCGATTTTTTAATAAATTCAGAATCTATTTCAAAATATGTTGTCAAAATGGGCATTTGAGCTGAATTTTTCTTAAGATGATTCTGATAAAACCAGCTTTTGCAGAAAAATGAAATTAAAAAATTTTCATAAACGGCCAAATGAAGTTATTAAACTGGGTTTATCTCTAATCATTTTTTTTTTTTTTTTTTTTTTTTTTTTTGAAATGAGCATTCTTCGAAATCTACCTCCGCCTATCGGCCCAGCCGACAGGGGTTTTTTATACTGAAAAACACATGTTTGAAATCTATTACTCTGTATTTACTCGTAAATGAATATGATTTTCTTAAATGATAGTTTTCAATAATATCTGGAATTTGTCAGCCACACCTGATTTGTTTGTTTTGTATGGAATGATCCTATACGTACTTTAAAAGATGTACATTTATGCAAACGTATTTCTGATATAAAATTTTTTTATTGCTATGAACAGTTCCTTAGCTATAATTTGTGAAATGATTCATCCTTAGGTATTGTCAATAAACAATGTGATCAAGTGAAATCTAAAAAGTAACCAGAAAAGTGCATGTATATTCAAACAAGCGGGTAAGTGGGATCGAAAATCACACAGAGGATTTCGTTTAACATTGCCTTAAAATTTCTCCCCTTTAATTAATAAATCCAAATCATTAATTTATAATTAGTAAATATTTAACATTATTCACTAAGAACATGATGTTGTAACCATTGCATTTAATTTAAAATTTATTAAATATGGATGATATTTTTCAATCAAATTAAAAACATTCAAGTGCTGTTTTTCAAGCAATTCTAAGAGCATATGATTGTAAGGTACCCTGGGGTAATAACGCCAGACGGGGTAATAACGCCAAGTGCTAATATTTTGCATAATTATGAAATAATCTGGTAAATGACACCCATGTGTTCTGCGCAGAAGGGTTTTGTGTCATATAAATCGCAAAAAACAGCTTCAAGTTAATTTGTTTCATTTTTAGGTCTTATTGTTTTTACAAGCAGCTAAAATTAACGCTTGATCTAAAATTTGCGAGATACGTTTTGTGATGTGAAGACTATTTTTTTTATCTGGAAATACTTTGTTAATTACATAAATTTGTAGTACATTTCACGCCCTTTCAAAATGTTGTTGAAGATTTTGGATATCTTCTCGAGATAATTTGTAATTTAAAATGTACAGCGCAATAGCTATAACGGGGTAATAACGCCAATCCTTGCAATTTTTACCCCGGTTGATTCCCTACAGTGGCAGAGCTACATCCTAAATACTGATTCAAAAAAACACAGTTAAAACTGTGCAATGTTTCTAATAATTCTATTTAAACGCTCCTTTTTAACCCTTTGCGGCGCAGAGCAAATTCATTGCTTAAGTAATGAAATGAATGACTGACACCGGAATTTGAAAACAACTTTATTTTTAAATAAGAAAACACTGTATTTCACGCATTCAATAAACAGTAATTGTTTTAAACAAAATTCCGGTGCCAATGTGGCGTTTGGGAATTAAAATTAAGTGGTTTACCTACGAAACCACTGCGCCACAAAGGGTTAAGCAAAAAGAAGCTCACGGTCTGATATTCTTTTGCCTCACCCCCCCCCCCTCCCCATACCACACCTTTATTTTTCTTACACTTTCACGAAAAAATGAACATTTTCAATAGCTTAGGATGCAATTTGTCAATTTCTAGAGCTGAGAGTTTGTATTTTTAGAATTGGGCAATCTACATGCAATTAATCCAACTTATTTCATTGTTTTGTTTGCATGGCGTTATTACCCATATAGGTGGGTAATAACGCCAAATAGCATTGGTCAAGAAATCACGCCATTACATTTTATGTATTCATATCTGTTAAATTATTTTTTTTATATAGATAGTCAATGAGTTGCTGTATCAAATCATATATTTGTTTGAAAAATACAAACTAAAACTGAGCCGTGAAAATTGCTAGAACATTAACTTGGCGTTATTACCCCAGGGTACCTTATAATAAATATTGTTATATAAAAGGAATACGAAATATCTAGGGAATAAGATAAAACCCTGAATATCTTCCTTTTAATTAAAGAATAACTTGTACTTAAAATTTAATATTATAGATGCTTTAAATATTTAAAATTGGCAATTTTTAAAATTTTTATAATTTAAATTTAAATTTCGAATGAAAAAATAAATAAATTGCTTTCAAAAGAAGTATGAGTTCAAGATACATTACTTTTGCATCATTATCAATATTTTGGGGGCTCTTGAACTAATAGTTTTGTTACAGTCTTGCGCGTATTGGATGTAAGTCAAAAAACAATATTTTTTTAAAATCAAAATTAAACATAAAAAGTTAATTAAAATTTCAATGTAGAATATTAAAACTACTATTTTAAATAAAAGAGATACTAAGTTGTCTTAAAAATTTTATGCATTTACGTTTTTTAGGGATGAGAAAAAAAACTTAAATGTTAAATGCTAAATTGCACCTCAGGTAAAAAGTAAGACACCTGAGACCCTTTAAAAATTTTGATTTGATTCTTGATTTAAAAAATTTTTGTTTTGTGAATTCTGTAGCTTTGAGAATTTTAAATAACCATACAAAATTGAACATTTGTTTTAACATTGCGCATTGAAAACAGTTGAATACAGTACAACACATGTTAACGTTAACATAGTATACCTAAACTTTTGAGACTTTTTTTTTTATCAAAAAGGCATATATTTAAAACAAATAATGTTGATGGAAAAATTTATATATATATCTACTGTATTTGTTTTTCAATTATATTTTTAATATTTATCTTTCCAGTTAAATCTTATTTTATTTTGTGTCTAAATTTTTGAGACGAATATCACACGAAGTATTATATCGAATGCATAAAATTGTTAGAATTTTGAATAAATAAATATAAAATAATAATGAATAATTGAAATTTACATAATATGTATACACAATATTGATATTATTTAAAAATATTATATGAAAATTTTATAAATTAATACATATGAGAAAAACAATATATAGAGCTTTCATTTGCTTTATTTAAACGTAAAATATCGTTATGTACAAGTTCGAATAGCGATACTTGACTAAACAATACTTCAACTTTAGAATACGCATTCATTCATTTTTTTCCTTGAAACTAATATGCAAAACTTTAGTATATTTTCGTTGATATCAAAGAAAAATATATTCAGCGTTTTAATATTTCCTATCTAGTTTCTATCGAGTAACTCCCTTCCAATTGCACTATAAGTGGTCACAAGTACCGTAAAAGGTACAAGAAAAACTTTGGATAAAAGGCGAATGATATTAGAAACAAAGGCAGGAATAGCTTTCTAATATAATATCGAAAATATATGTAATTTTGTTTCAGATATATAAACTATGAAATAAGTTCTGAAACATTGTTAAAACTCATTTTTATTTAGTAATGAGTTGGAGAATTTTATTTTATAAAACATTCTGTGTGTAAATGATTATATTACTTCTACTTCACGCAGTTCACTATACATTAAAGTGTAAAGCATAGCACTTTGATAAAATTTTACATTTTTGAAAACTTAATTCAAAAATCCATTCATACCCATACTATGAGTAAATGTTAAATATTTGCAATAATTAAAATATCCATGCATTTTTGTTGCTGCTGTTGTTCGTCGATGGAACATGAATTTTTTCAAGCTAATTTTTAAAAGTAAATACAATGAAATGTATTGAAAATAATGCTTATTAAACTTCAATATTTAATTCTGATTATCGTTATACGGAATATATAAAAAATTCTGAAAAAAGATTTGTGATTGGAATTTCCTCTATCAACCCACGCAATACCTATATTAAAAATCTTTCCAACATTAGCAAACATTATAAACTCTTTAAATATTTTAAAATAGTCTTGGTGTCTTAGAAGTCTAATATTTACTTAAGTTACACTTTCGCCCAAACGCTAAAAAATTGACTATTTACATTTCTAAAATTATGTGAGAAGTTATGGAAATTATACATCTTTCCTAATATAAAAGTATTACAATCCTTTCTTTTTAATGTTATCATACTCTACAGTCATTGAATTTGAGTTGTTCTGCATTATAGTCGAGCTCAAAAAACTTTTTTTAATGAATTTTTAGATTTCATTTTTCTAATAATATATAATTTTTGAAGTGAAAACTTTTTTAAGCGCGCTAAGCATTTTTTCAGATGGGAAAAAAACACTGAACTCGCGACTTCGTAATTCGGATACCTACTCCTCTTTTTTTTACTAATCCGTACCTAGATAGTAAAAATGCAATCATTATAAGATCACTCCTGTGTCTCTCTGTTAGTCTTTCAGAGTCATTTTACTCGTAAACCATGGAACTTGGAAAGTCCATGGATGAAAAAATAAAGGCTATTTACTCACATATTTATAAAATATTAACCATTCACAAATATATTTAGTAAAAACGTGCATTTGTTAAATAATTTACTAGAAAAAAAAATATTTTCTTTGTATATCGTATGGGATATCATGAGAAAAGTTTTATAACACTGATCTCAAAAAATACATTTATTTTCACTTTAAGAAATGTCATCGACAATGTAATAGAAAAATATTCCGCCTTCCCTCTATTTCCGAATCTACAGAAACTAAAGTTCTGAAAAAAAATTAAGAGCATTAGAAGTTAATTGAAACCTTGCAGGAAAATTGTAGCGATTACTCCGGCTCGCACAGTTTTCAAGAAAATCACATTGTCCCGTATTACAAAAATTAATATTTTTGGGCTTTAACAAAGGAATTAAAGAGCGTTGGAGGTACCTATCTCCACAGAAGCATAAAAGAATTTACAATAATCATTTTCGAAAAACATTGTCGGTATTTAGCCGACATATTATCTCTTACAAACACGAATGGTCTGGACATACATAAAGACACAAGGGCGGCGTACTCTATGCGCTATCGGCTTTTAAAGCAATGCAATGCCCAGTTAATAATTCATATGTTTATTGAACGGATCCCTCTGTATGCGAGTAACTAACCGGTTATTTTGTAAAACATAGTATACTTCTTTTTCCTTTGAAATTTACTATTTGCAAAAAATGCTGATGTGATGGTCAAAAATTAAAATGATTTTTGAATTCAGCGCTGAAAATTCATATGAATCAATCATAAGTTAAAATGGCAATGGAAGTTTAAAAAACACAACCATCACAGACTTGTTTCACCATAGAACAGTTAATAAATGTTGTGGGTGTAAACTCATTTTTAAGTAGACAACTCTTTACGGGCTTTTCTCTTGGATAATAGAAAAGTTTGGCCACGGCCTCTACTTTACATTTGTAGTTATACACTATATCGCCAAAGATGACCGGACACTTGCAATTTTAGACGTTTTCTTTAATATCTAGAAAAACACATGAGGAAATATTTTGAAAATCCAGGTGTATAAACAGAATATTTCTGTGAAGTCAAATATTTCTGTGAAGATTTTTTTCACGAAATCTCATAGGGAACCGTAAAAAAAAATAAAAAGAAAGAATATCTTTCGGATAAACCTGTGAAAACTAATGTAGAAAAGGTGTTCAAACTGTAGTTTATGATTAATTGTCTTATTGTAATAAACTGCGTCCCTTTTTTATGTTCTATTCAGAAAGTATGAAAAACAACAATGTACACAATATCCAGTATTCAGAATTAATGATAATAATATTTGTACGGAAAATAAACAGGTTTACTATTTTTTTTTTTTTTTTTTTTTTTTTTTTTTTTTTTACACATGCGTGAATGCAATCGAAATATAATGTGCATAATGTGTTAGTTAAATTTGTAAAGCAAGTTTTGTAAATGTCTCAAAAACATAGCTGGAGAAGTCTGAAAATTATCGTCTATATAAATAAGCTTTAAATCCGTTGTTGCCGAAACGAATTAAAAAGATGAGGGGCTGTATCCAAATATAATAGTATATGCAATATCGTGTATCCTATATTGACTCAAAACAATGGATATATATTTGCAGCTCCTGATTTTTTTACTTCATTTTGGGAATATCGGATTTTTAGCTTATTTTGTCGATGATAATTTTCAGAATTTTCAGGCTATGTAGTACTTTCACAAAACTTACTCTAAACATTTAGCTAACACATTGTACACTTCATAGTTTCATTGCATTTGCGTATATGGGGTGAAAAATTCATTAAACCTGCTCATTTTTATACAATTTGTATTCTTGTATCATTTTTATGACATAGTGTTGTGTGCGAGGTTATTTGTCATATTTTCTGAAAAGAATATTTTTATATTAAGAACTCTGTAAATTATAAGCAAAAAACTTGGCAAAATATAGGATTGTTTTTATTAAAATATTAATTTCTCTACGGATATATATGTTATCCTCATAATAAGTCGCTTAATCAAAGTCTACAGTTTGAATGCTTTTGTTATACTAATTTTAACTGGGGTATCTAAAAGATATTCTTTGTATTTTAAATTTTTGACGGTCTTCTAGAGACGGTCTCCTCCGGACAGATTTCGGGGAAAATTCTACGTGGAAATATATAATTTACATTCCTGGAGTTTCAGGAGTTTTCCTCATGTGTTTTTCTATATATACATAACGTTTAAAATCGCAAGTGACCGGTAATCTTTTACCATATAGTATATACTGAAATAGATGAAGGAATCATCGCCACATTTATGCCTCTTAGCTCAGGTGAATAGTCATTGTGAAGAGGAGGATAGGTAATAGCTACTTCTCTCTATTTCTTTATCGCAGGAATAGTTGAATGCTTAATAATTTAAATAAGTAAATTGTCATTATTAATCTATCTTTTATCAGAACATTAAGACGGTTAAATTAAATTATTGTTTTGTTTCATTTAATTTTATTCAATATAATGTTGATTAAATAATATAAAAATGTACTAGCAAAAGAAAAGACGAGACACAGTGTTTTAAAATTAATACATCATGTATATCATGCATTGAAATATATTTTACTGTTAAATGTTTATACTAAAAATAATTAATAGCTAAAATACAATATTTTTTAAAAGAAATTATTATGTTTTATACCTTCAGATATTGCAGGTTATTGAGATTTTTGATACCGTGCTTTATTAACAAATTCCATCTTATGTTGCAAATCAAACACCAATTTTCCTTTGAAAATATTATATTACTTAATATTTTTTTATCTAAATTCATTTTTTAAATTGTTTACTAATGCTTTTAGAATTTCTTATGATTGAATTGAAGTTTTTATCCTAGAAAGTGTGTAAAAATAAATACATTATAAATGTAATATTGGCATACAAGTCTCAATTGTTCTATAGATATTCCATGGGAAATTTACGTCAATAGAGTTTGATGTCCTTTCATTTGCATTTAAGATAAAGTTAGTGACATAAGCAATTACCAAGCGGAAGTCAATACTTCTAAGAAGGGCGATCAGGCAATTATCTGATGCAGTAATCCATCAAATTTGTTAAAGTGTCTCCGACAAATATCTTCAAGATCTGACTTATAATCTAAATAATCAAAGAGCACTAATTAAGTAGAGTTTATTCCCATTACCTAAAACTACAAATTGGCTTCTTTATTCAATGTAGCTATTTAATAATTACGAATTTCTTTTGTCAGGAATTTATTTAGATTCTAATGAAATGTTAAATATAGAGTTCATTGCTATGCATACGATATGATTAATCATTTTTTATATCATTTATTAATAAAAGATTAATTTAATTTTTTGCTTAACATTGCTACATCTAAAAATACCGGGTGATCCAGAAGTCCCGGGACTTTTGAAATGCTAATAATTAGAAAACCATAAACAATAGCAGTATGCGGTTTTCACAGAAATGCTGAGAAACTTGTGGGATTTGTTTTTTCGATGAAAAAAAACATATTATGTTAGTTGCACTTTTTGACAGCAGGTGGCGTTAAAATTAAATAGTATTGTTTTTATAGTATGATACAGCTCATTTAAAAGAACGAATTAGTGTCCAAGGGTTACAAAGTTTAACCATGAGGCTCATGCCTTATAAGTACCGCCGTGAGCCGATGCAAAACAGCGTGAACAGTATCCTCAGAGCAGAAATAAACTCCAGAAGAAATTTCAGTTCATCGTGATATCACAAGTTTACTGCACTCACCATGAACTGGTGATTTCTACAGAGTATTGGCATAGAATCTTACCTAATTTACGATTGTAACAGACATTTGGGATCTCTTGTTTCTATTACGATCTTCCAATGAGTCTTTTTCTCAAACCTTGCTTACCATTGCATTTCACATTTGCAATGGCCATCGATTCTTTTGCAGTTTTAACTTGACGTATTGTACGATATGAAAACAACGCGACATGCAAAGATGTGTCTAAACATAGTCTAGACAATGTCTAAACACTGCGGTTGCTCATGAAATTTTGTATCAAATTTCCCTTACAATGCAATTTCATTTACCTTACAAAAAATTGTTTGAACATAAACCACCCTTAAAACGAAATCTCATCAGTATCATAGAAAAGAAGTTTCGCAATGAACTCATGTGTCTATATAATGCATGGTATAGGTACATTCAGTCTAATACAACAGCGTCACCTGTTCCTAAAAATGGTAACACTATATATTTAAAAAAATTCATTCTAAACAAAAATCCCACATGTTTCTGAGCATATATCTGAAAACAGAACCTTTGTATTATACATAGTTTCCTAATTATTAACTTTTCAAAACTCCCGAAACTTCTGGATCACCCGGTATAATAATGACGACAACCGTCCTCGACTGTATATTAACAAAAGTTTTCAGTGTTACAAATATGAGCCTTAATTTCCATGTCACGCAGTATAACGAGATGCATTCATTTCTTGCTGCAAAAAGCACTACAGGGGAGTTTTTAAAATTTGTCTACAGGCCAATGCTGAAGACTATTTTTATATTCAAATGTATGAAAATATGTATATTTGTTTTTCTTTTCGGAATATATCCTAGTATAAATGTATGGCAAAAATTATTTTTCAAAAAGTGGTACAAACGGAATAAAAAATAATAATCACCTGGATTAATAATACATTCCGATCCATAGTCAAAGGTTTAAACAGGATAGGTTAAGTTACTCTGGATGGGATTTTTTCTTGCTTTTTTAGGGTGTAGGTTTCTAAAGTGATCGTTATTTATTTTCTTTTTTCTGGCAACAAACATACTAATGTTTCAGCACATTTTCTAATTTTCCGTGTTAATTTACGAAATTTTCCATTTAGAAATTTCGTGGTTCTTCAATTAAATTTTTATAGAATGAAATGTAGTAAAATTTTATAATTTTCTTTCCGTTTTTAGCCTCCGATGCTATTTCTTTCAGACAAGCTAAAAATGTATTGTCATCATCCCTGAATTTTCTACTCAACCGATTTTGATAATTATTTTTTTAAATGAAAGCTATTTATTTGTAGTTGTGCCCATTTTAGCTATTTTTTAATTTATTTCCATTTTTATATTTTATTTTTAATTTTAAATGCTTTTTTTACGATATTTCTTCAAATGGTGGCAACTCAGTTTAGCTTTTCTCTTGATAATAAAAATTTATTTTCCATTATCAGAAGCTTGATCTCATCAGTGAACATGTCCTCGCATTTAAAAGAAAAAAGTTAATTGTTTTCCTAAAATTTAACCACAATAAAAGGATTGCGTATAATTATGCACTAACTGAAGTAAAAAAAATACATTTACTAAGAAATAATATGAATAATGTAAATAAAACAACAGAAAATAATTTATGATAAAAATTAATGTCTAAAGCAAAATAAGAAAGTTTTCAAATGAGGAAAACGATGATAAATGAGACCAGATAAATGAGAATTACAATATTATTACGGATGCCTTTTTCATATTACTAATAACAGTAACTTTTAAAAAACATTTGAAGAGCAAATGACGTCACTATTTAAAACATCGTATTTTTACTCATAACGATATTACATTTCAATATTTCTTTTCATTATGGACACTGAGATTGAAGTTTTACTATCAGAGGACTTCAGTATGTCACAGTAAAAATGATTTTTTTTTTTTTTTTAAACCTCTGATGCTATTACTTTCAGACAAGCTAAAAAGTGTCGTGTCAAAAAATGTGGCCCATTTTTACTTACCTATCATACGTAATTTACGGCAAGTCTTGCAATCTTTTTGAAATTGTCGTTTGATCGATTTACACGTTTCAGATACTGAAGATTCCGAAAAACATATTTTTAGAAAAAAAAATTGCCGTCCGTCTGTCTGTCTGTAAACGTTCTATCTTACGAACAAATGGAGATAGAGACTTAAAATTTTCTATGTACTTAGTAAGTAAGAATAGGACGAAGCCTATTTAATATCAGTAACCTCGATTATCCGGAACTATTTTTTTCGGACTCTCGAAAAATTCGTTCTGATGAAATATATATAAAAATTTTCCTTTTTTTTATTTTAAGGAAAGGACGTCCTTCTAAAAAACCTCTATCGAATCTTTTTTTTTTTTTTTTTTTTTTTTTTTTTTTTTTTTTTTTTATCGGAGCAGAAACTGAATTCTGCAATGGCAGAATCAACATTCAACTTCTCTTATATCACTAATACAAAAAACATCCTAAAAAATTGAAAAATTTACATATTTCCGCGCCATTATCAACCGATATTCGGCCAAATTGTAATTTCGTGAGAAATCAGATTTTTAAAAACATTGCTCTGCGTATCTTTTCCTCATTGATTGGGGTAAAAGTTCGAAGCGATGGGACAAAGATACGCAGTGCGTTATTTGGTCCTCATTACTGCATGATTTTGCTCCATTTCTCCTAAAATGAATGAGTTATGTAGAAGCATTAGTCAATTTCACTGGTATTTATAGTTAAACTCAAAATGGTAAGTTAAACCATGAAAAAAGAGAAAAATATAGCGGTCTGTTAGGTAAAAAATAATAGTTATCCCCTAACTACCGCAACAAAAATTATTCCATAAATAATGCCACCTATTTCCGAGACAGCTTGATCGTAGGAGATTAAAATCTTTTACACGCCAATGTTCCAAAAGTGGAACATCAACTTCAAAATTCTGCAAAAAAAAAAATATTTTTATTCGTATTGCTTTGTAAAAATTAGTAGTTGTATATAAAGTATGGATTAATTTTTTGACGTTGATATTTTATTGATAATATTAATCATGTCTAAGGGAAAAAATCGTAATTTACGCCTTTTTTTAGATTTTTCGTTGGGCAAATTCACAAATTCATATAAAATTCAAAATTTAACAAATATTTTTATAACTAAGTTTGATCAAATAAAAATAATCATTTTATTAGTAGAAAACAAGTTTTTTTTAAAAAAAGGTGGATTTATATTGTTTTTTTAGATAAGAAATTCGCATGTTCCAAAAATGGAACATTGGCGTGTAAAGGTATATTTTTTAACATGATAAAGGTCTTTGGTTGCAGTACGTGTAACTATTGATAAAAAGATTCCGAATACGAGGTTTTTTAGTAAGTGTCGACAAAAGATGTTTATGACTTTGATACACTTTCTTTTACCCCCACTCCACACCCTGCCCCTTACCCCCCCCCCCCTCTCTCACACGCTCGTTCTCCTGAAGTGGATTACTCACAACTGACGGGGTAAACATGCCTGTTTGTTGGTAGGACATTGTTTATGACTCAAGCTAGACAAAAGAGGTGACTTTAGAAAATAGCGTGATAAGGAATTTTTATTATTTTACTTTACTCTATGATTTTCTTCAATTAGTTAGGATACGCCAGACAAACGAGTTGTCTCTTTCGAATCCGACTCGAACAGTAGAAGAGGCACAAGAATTTTTTTATGAGTTATCAGATGATTCTGAAGAGGAATGCATTGGCATTTGTCAATTAAATTATACTACGCCATCAACACAAGGACAATGTACTGTATGCCAAAAGAGCACTACAAAAAATGTTTGGGGTGTGAAAAAAGACTACATGCGAAATGCTTTCCTAACTACCATCGATAATAGACCAAATGTAGGACACAAAAATTAAAGACAATATACATATATATATGTATTTTAAAAGTTTTTGATGAATTTTTCTCTCTTTTACATTTTTAATATTTTGATTTATTTGATTATTTTGCTGTGAATTGTAGTACAGAGATTTTTATTATTGTTATTATTTTCTTGTATCATTTTGTAGCTATTTCTTTCTTAAGTTTGATAATTAATTGTAAAGCTGCTTTCATTACTGTCATGCTGTATGCTGTAATTACTAGCCATCATATATGTAATATTTTTTTATGTAAGTGGGAAAGATTTTTTTTATAAGCTTTATTTTACTATTTTTGCTGGAATACTTGTTGGAATCCCGAGTCAAACGACAGCTAGGCGGGCGAAGCCCGGCTATTTACTTTCTTAACCTGTGTTATTATTGACAAATACTTATACATTACCTACAATCGTGAAAAAATGTGCACAGAAATAAAGATTTTAATTGAAATGTCGTTAATCGTATTGTATGAAAACATGTGAAAAAACTAAGTGTTTCCCGCCAATGTTCCATTTTTGGAACATGATAGAAATCATACACAAAAAAAATTTTTTGGGGAAAATAACTTACTCATAGTGCTTATGTTTGAGTTTTTATAGAATTTTTACCAAAAAATAGTTTGTGCAGCCTTTCGATCATAGTGCGGCGTTTAAAAGGTTTTAAAAGGATCGGCTGATTCATAACTTCCTCAGTTCTGATGTCGCCTGTTACAGACACTGGAAAAAAATCATTTCATTGAATTTAAAAATGCTTCTAGAATTGTTAAAATTACTTCTAGACATTTTTATTTAATGCGTGCATATTATAAGCATTGATATATAGGCTGATACATATTTGGAGATGTAGTAATTTTAAACAGGTTTTAATGGTCCGTCGAAATACAGGGTGTATCTAAACTACTGGGCAAAACTTTAAGGGGTGATAGTACACATCAAGACAAATAATATTAAATGGGAAACTAAGGGTCCCAAACGTCTTCGAAGGAGATAGGCGCCATCAAAGTTTAGGGTCCAAAATTTGAAATGATTATAAAAAACGGAAAAATTGGTCGATTCGTTTGCGGTTTTCACAAAAACTATTCTTTATGTCAGTACTAACTTGAAAATAAATTATAAAGATAAATTTCAAAAAATGACGATAGAGGGCGCTTTACACTTTGGAGTAACGAACAACTATTTTTTACCTTTATTTTTTGCATCTCATTAAATTTTTTTAGAAGTTAAGATATAAACTTAAATTTTGAGCTCAAAATCTGTGGTTAGGTAGCCCAAACTGAACTGTGTTCAATGGGAGTGGGTAGGTTCAAATTTCAAATGATTATAAAAAACAGAAAATTATGTCAATTGATTTGCAGTCTTCACTAAAATTATTCTTTATGTCAGTATTGTCTTGAAAATAAATTATACAGATAAATTTCAAAAAATGTCGATAGAGGGCGCTTTAGACTTTGGAGTAACGTACAACTATTTTTTACCGTTATTTTTTGCATCTCATTAATTTTTTTTAAGCTTAGACATAAACTTAAATTTTGTGCTGAAAATTTGAATTGTTGAGAGAGGTTAAGTAGTGCTAACTGAACTGTGTTCAATGGGGGTGGGAAGGTTCAAATTTCAAATTGATCGATTCGTTTGCGGTTTTCTCTAAAACCATTCTTTATGTCAATATTTCCTTAAAAATAAATTTTAAAGATAAATTTTAAAAAATTCCGCTACAGGGCGCCTTAAACTTTAGAGTAACCAACAACTATTTTTAACCGTAATTTTTTTTTTAAATCTAAATAAATGTTTTAAAAGCTTAGATTTAACTTTTGAGCTTGAAATCTGAATTATTGTGAATAATTAAGTAGCGAAAAATTGAAGTGTGTTCGTAGGGTGGGCAGGGTAACATTTCAACTCCTGAACACAGTTCAGTTTGCGCTTTTTAACCCCTCCCAACGATTCAGAATTTGAGCTCAAAATTTAAATCCAAACTTTTGCAAGAATTTAATTAGATACAAAAAATAACAGTTAAAAATTGTTGTTGGTTACTCTAACGTTTAAGGCGCCCTGTAACGGATTTTTTTAAAATTTATCTTTAAAATTTATTTTCAAGGAAATGCTGAGAAAAAGAATGGTTTTAGAGAAAATCACAAACGAATCGACCAATTTTTCCGCTTTGTATAATCATATGAAATTTGAACCTTCCCACCCCCATTGAACACAGTTCAGTTAGCAGTACTTAACCACTCTCAACGATTCAAATTTTCAGCACAAAATTTAAGTTTATGTCTAAGCTTAAAAAAAAAAAAAATAATGAGATGCAAAAAATAACGGTAAAATATAGTTGTACGTTACTCCAAAGTCTAAAGCGCCCTCTATCGACATTTTTTGAAATTTATGTTTATAATTTATTTTCAGGACAATACTGATATAAAGAATAGTTTTAGTGAAAACCGCCAATCAATTGACCAATTATTCTGTTTTTTATAATCATTTGAAATTTGAACCTACCTACTCCCATTGAACACAGTTCAGTTTGAGCTACTTAACCACAGATTCTGAGCTCAAAATTTAAGTTTATGTTTAAACTTCTAAAAAAATTTAATGAGATGCAAAAAATAACGGTAAAAAATAGTTGTTTGTTACTCTAAAGTCTAAAGCGCCCTCTATCGGCATTTTTTGAAATTTATCTTTATAATTTATTTTCAAGACAATACTGACATAAAAAATAGTTTTCGTGAAAACCGCAAACGAATCGACCAATTTTTCCGTTTTTTATAATCATTTCAAATTTTGGACCCTAAACTTTGATGGCGCCTATCTCCTTCGGAAGACGTTTGGGACCCTTAGTTTCCCATTTATTGTTATTTGTCTTGATGTGTACTATCACCCCTTAAAGTTTTGCCCAGTAGTTTAGATACACCCTGTATATGTCTAAGGACTGAGGAAGATAAAATACTATTTCTGCGCTAAACTTTATGTAAAGTCCTATCACAATAAAGACTCTCTCATTCAGAATTCTTTAATCCCTTGATTTCTACTGGTAGAATTTTTCACCACATAATTTAAATTCCGAAATGTCACAATGGCACCAGAATATTCGACCAAATTTATTTGAAAAAGGTTTAAATCATTTTTTCGCGTTTATCGTTAACCGGTTTTTTTCTTTGCAAAATACTGGTGCCAATGTGACATTTGGAATTTTGAAGAAATTTAGACCCCAGAGTTCAAAGGGTTAACCCTTTTCGGCACACTGTACCCGGTCAGGGATACCGAATTTTAATCCCAAACTTGCTGACGGCATCAATAATGTTTTAGTAAAATTTTGTATTTACAATAAAAGCTTAAATTAAGGATATCAAGATATCTAAAAAATCGTTTGTGAATTCCGGTTCAGTCGATAATTTTTCATTTTACTAACAGATTTTGCCCGTGCCGGAAAGGGTTAGCGATACTAGTAAGTTATCAAACGAATCGAAATTGAACCGTGACTATAATAGTTTAGCTGAAAATTAGAAGTTAAACTGCGAAAACTAAATATCACAGCGATCTATAAAGCTATTAACAGCAGTAAGGAACGCTTTAGACATAAAACTAAAGTATTTCATGGAGCAAGAATATTGGTTTTTAAAAGTAGATTAGGAAGTGCTTTCTATATTTAAAAAAAATCCTAACTAAAAAAGTAAGTTAATTAGCTTATTATAGTTAAGAAGTTATTATATTTTATACGAAACCAACTTAGAAACTAATTGGATGTAGCAATCCTAAAACTTTCTTCTATACCATGCATTTTAATCCTTCAAAATTCGCAACCACTGTGCCAAAATTAAATGACAATCTATGCTCATCGTGAGGATTCTAAAGCATAAAATTTCGTGCATTAGCTCTTGAAATAAAACTCTTGTGGCTATCGGAAAAAAATGCAACATAAAAGTGCCACCTTTTGGGCGATTTATACCAAAATATAAACGGCAATAAATTTTTTAGCGAAACCTGTTTCTAAAGTTTAATGAAAATTCGCGAATTAGTTTCTGAGTTAGAGGTATTGCAGGAATCGGTAAAAATTCATCATAGGAGCGCCACCAGTTGGGCAACTGACCCCAAAACGTAGTCAGAACTAGTTTGTATCACGGATTTAGACTATCTGAAGTTAGATGAAAATTCGTGTATTAATTCTTGAAATTATTGTGGAAATCGTGAAAAAGCAGCATAGTAGCGCCATCTATTAAGAGATTTACACCCAAATCTAATCAGTTTCAATCTTTATCAGGGACTGCATGAATATAAATTTTTGTTATATTCCGTACATTAGTTTTTAGGTAGAGCTATTGCAAATATCGTGAAAAATGCAGCATAGCAGTACCATCTTTTGAGCGATTTACACAACAATGTAAAACCGCATCAATTCATGTCATGTTCTTATTGAATCTGAAGTTTGATAGAAATCTGTGCATAAGTTACTGAGATATTGATGTTGTGTTAATCGTAAAAAAGGCAGCATAGGAGCACCACCTTTTGAGCGATTTACATTAAAAATTAATCAGCATAATTTATATCAGGGACTGCCTGCATTAGGCCTTGAAATAGTGCGCCCAGAAAATTCATGTCACATAGAGACGGGCAGACAGATATTTTGTAAAATCATGTTTTTTGAAATCTCTGACCCTTAAAACAGAAATCCGTCAAATACCGGAATTCAAAATTTTTCACGAATCCAAATTTTTACGATTCTTGTAAACATAGAACAATGTAAAAATACAGAGCTTTCTATAACGTAATTGTATAAAGCTTTGCTTAAACTTATGCATATTTTTGCCAGAAGACGAATGCGTAATTTTTCTCCATTCTGCTGTATTATATTCTGCTACCTACAAGTTTAAACAAATGCGATCGAAGTAAACAATGAAAGCTGTATTTTTGGATTTGTAAAAATCCGATGTATTGTCAGCCAAAGAATAAAGTAAAATTTTTAATATATTATCTCAAAATTCGAAAATTTAATGTTGTCTCGTTTTCTTGGCATGGAGTGCTACTTTTTTTCACAAGGTTTGAACACACAACTACTAAACTTGAAGCCAAATTGCTACCTAGCAGTCAGGATTGTAGAAACGTTTCTTCATGTTAAATTAGCCAGTGCGTATATTTACCCCCCCCCCCCTACTCTAAGTAGAATGCTAGAATATTTAGTATCTAAGTAGAATGCTAGATTATTTAGTATATAAATAGAAATTTATCCAAATTAAACTGCAAAATAAATCGAAAACGCCAACTTTTAGAAAGAAAAATTCCCGTACATTGATTTTAGAAGTAAATATTACTTTTTATATACTTATTTCCTCAGCGGAAACAGTATTATCGAGATGATACTACAACATGAGGATTAATAATCACCTAAATCCACCTATATTCTTAAGAATTTTTAATCGAACCTGCCAAATTTAGAATTTTTTTCCGAGTCAAATAAACATCATATGAACCAGAAAACATATTTATGGGAATGTATCTTTTTTATTGATGTAGTTATGAAATAACTTATTTTATTTTAATGAATCGCGCATGAATGTCAGTTATATCAGTATGTGTCCGTTGTGTATTATAAGGGTCATAAGTCATGTGTCAGCTCTGTGTTAGAGTGGGATGCAACTCGATCGTCATATTTCTATTATCTCCAAAGCTTCGCCATAAAAAAGACTCCATTATATGTTTTACTAATAACATTTTTTTCGCTGAAATTTAGTTTTAAATAACAGTGGTCCGCATTAAATTTCTGCTTACAAATATGATGGTTAATTTTTTATACTTAGTTAATTTTTATAGTTATTTAATCAAAATAGGCAATGATATTATCGTAACATTCGTACCAATTTTAGGTTGTAAGATTTGCTTTCAAAATTAAGATTTTTTTCCCTTTCTTGCCTTACCAAAACATATTTGAAAATTGCGTTATCTCAAGATTCTTTCCTATAAGGGAAATCTAGGTTTTTGAGTTCAAGGGGTTTTGGTCTGACATCAAACGCATGTGAAAGTGACATCCTGTCCCTCACAGCATGCATAGTCACAGTGACGTCACAATGACGTCACTGTGAGTCACTTTGGTCACATCACATCTGTGACCAAAATGCCACCACTCAGTGACGTCACATTGTGACTGAGAAGCGACTTTTTTAAAAATCTTTAGAAAATTACAAAAATTCTTCAAAACATGTTATTTACTTTAAAAAACATGTTTCTGGCAATTTAAATATCGTCGCTTTTGTCACAGTTCCGTCACAATGTTAATGTCAAAGTAGTCACAAATGACACATTTTTCACAAATTTGTCACAAAAGAGCTCTAAAACGGCCATAACGACTTCACATTTCAGTCACTGTGACTTCACATCGACGTCACCATGCTTTACGGGGTAAGACATGGTGACGTCACTGCAACGTCATTGTGAAGTCACATTGTGACTTTGTGACCATCGATTGTCGATGTGAAGTCACAGTGACTAAAATGTGAAGTCGTCATGGCCGTTTTAGAGCTTTTTTGTGACGTCACATTGTGACCCCTTTGCGACGTCACAATGTGACCAATTTGTGAAAAGTGTGTCATTTGTGACTACTTTGACATTAACATTGTGACGAAACTTTGACAAAAGCGACGATATTTAAATTGCCAGAAACATGTTTTTTAAAGTAAATAACATGTTTTGAAAAATATTTGTAATTTTCTAAAAATTTTTTAGAATGTCACATCTTAGTCACAATGTGACGTCACTGAGTGGTGGCATTTTCATCACAGATGTGATGTGACCAAAGTGACTCACAGTGACGTCACTGTGACCATGCATGCTATGAGGGATATATCTTCAAATTTACTTTAAATTTCAGTAGTGCGATTCTGACTTCCTAAATTTGACTTTCGCGGTTGTTTCAATGGTAATTTAATTGTGGTGGTCTGTGTTTGATCCATAAAAAAGGGAGTGAAAGGCTTAATGAACGGATTTGAGAATGGTACAGACAATATGACCTCACACAACCGATATATGTGACGCAAACTGACAATGTTCCGGTTTTTTCTTAAATCGAATGAAACAAAAATTTTTATGAAATAAAAAAATTGTTTTGTAATGAGTCTTGCTTGACAGAGGAACCTAAGAATGAGCGTTGGATTAAATTTTGCTTTACTGCCACGTACACGACCATTGCTCTTGTATTAATGGAAGAGTTCGCCCATTTGATAAAAAGTTGCATTACTGTTTGTCATAAAGTACTTAGCAGGTTGCAGTGTCAAAAGGAATAAGGTGATCATGATACCACACAAATAAGAGAGACACCAAAAGGAATAATTCTCGTGATAAATATCTACAAAATAATTTTCACGATATTGTCTATTGGATTGTTATTTAAGAGCATTAAAATGCCTTTAAATTTAAAAAAAAATATATATATGCAGCATTATATAATTATATAGAAGTTCTTGATTATTATTTAATATTATAAAACTGCTTCTCGTAAAATTTTTAAATTTGATGTCAAATTTAGATTTGTGACATTCAGACATATATAATTAAGTTCAAACACAGCTTTTTCATGGTGTAATTTTTGCTATCCTTTATATGACAACGTGATTTGTTATTTAAAATTATTCATTTTTAATTAATTTAAAAACTAATACATAAATAAATATATAAAATAATTTAACACAAGGGATTTTTTGTCGAATTAGTCTAGTTCGTTTCAACTTAAGATTTTTTTTAACTTAAGATGGTGTTATGTGTCAAAGTAATATAAAATATTTGTGACATGTGAGTCAAGACTTTTTCACATTTCCTTGTTTTCTAAACAATAAACAGAAATATTTTAAAGAAAAATCTGGTTTTGTAAGGAATTAAGAGTAATGTTTTATTATATATTATTTGGTAAATAGTGTCAAATTTTCATATTAATCTTTAATGTTGCAAGCATCTAATGGTACTTATGAAATGAAAGGGAAGAAAAAATATTTTTAGCACGCGTCACAAAAAAACAAAGAGCACTTCTGAGACATATGTTCAAAGAGTTTGAGTTTGAGTTTTACAATGCTTTGAGGTCTGTAGCTACAATGGCTGTTACCTCGAATGATCCACAATACACAGAAACTAATACAGAACACTTTATTATTAGATGAAATACAGTACATACATTTAATACACATCACAGGGACAACACAGACATCCATGCCGCTAGCTGGATTCGAACCAGGGTCCAGCGGTGTGGGAGGAGCTGACGCTACCGACCACGCCACTGGATCGGCTATGTTCAAAGAATACTTGGAAAAAAAGTCCATAAACCAATTCCTTCATTTTATTTTATTTGTCTAATTTATTAAGCTTCATTATTTAAATAATATTTTACATTATTACTTTTTTATTGGATGATAGATGATTGTGATATTTATTAGTAATTATTACATAGCTGTTATCTATATTAATAAAAGAACAAAACGCTCTGTCTGTCTGCGTGTGTGTGTGTCTGCGATGGCTAGGAAAATCTACAGCATGTACGAAGCTCAAAAAATTTTTGAGAGTAGCCCAAAATCTCTCCTGATGTACCTGAGCTTCAGAATTTCGAAATTTCAATTATTAACTGAGTAATTAATTAAAATCGAGAGGTCACTCTCATAAAAAATCATCTTTTTCCCAATTTTTTCTCTTTCGTTTGTTTACGGTTGGTTGGTTGTATAAAAATTTTCGCAGAAGTCATAAGAAAGCTGAGACAGAATTAAAGGGCGTGTTCAGCGGCTACGCGCGTTGAGCGCTCAGGAGTCAGGGACATGGAGTGGATCCATATTGCGGCTGTTCAATACCGAACCAAGCGCACAGTACTCGGTACTGTGCGCTCAGAGACAGGTTAAGAGCAGATCATGGACGGTGCTAATGATAAGGATCATCTGCTGCCAACCCTGGAGGAATGAGATAGGTGAAGGTGAAGTCAGCCTCAAAAAAGGTTTGAAATATGAAACCATTTATAGCTCAAATTTTAATGTTCCAAACAAAAAGACATGGAAGGGATTTTGTATTATAAGACGAATTGAAAGAAATAATTTACAACTAAAGCATATTTTAAGAAGAAACTAGCAAATTTTTAAAATGGTCTTTGTTCTATTATTATTCATTAAAATAAATGTTCACTTTTAAAATTAAAAGACATTGGAAAATTAGCAATAATTAAATGTCAAATTGAAATTAAATGAGATATTGAAAACATTGTATTACAAAAAGTTTCTTAATTTAATGTAATTTTAAATACTTTATAACGTAGATGAAAAATGTTTATCTATAATAATAGACAAGTTTGTGTGTATGTCAGCGCTGTTCTGAGGAGACCGCTGCATGTAGAGTTACAAAATTTGGGGAGAATGTACCTCTATACATGTACTTTTGCACCTCGAAGTCCGATTCTTGATTTTTTGATTAGAATTTTTTAGGTGCTTTTTAGCGTTCACTTTATGTTTCGAGGCGATTTTTCCATATCAGCGAAAGGAATACGGTCTCATTCTTTTCACTCAATATAGTAATTTTTTTTCTCTTTTCAATATAGTTTATTCTGAATTCGTGCGGCGATTTTTGATTTTTAGCAAAATTTTTTAATGCAATTTTTAGTGTTTTTTTGGCATTTTGCGTTTTTTTTTTTTCTTTCACAAATGACAATGATAAGAAGAAAATTGATTCAAACTTTCAGCCTAATGAACTAAATTTTGTCTTCTATGATTTTTCAATGTCAATGATTTTTTAATGCGATTTTCGATGTGATTTTTAGCGATTTTTTTTATTTTTTGTGCTTTTAACATCGATTTTTTGTCATTTTTGTCTAAATTATAGTTTTTTTGTATGCCACGATCTTATTTATTCTTGAATTGCGTGTAAGAAAAGCAAAAACATAAAATTAATGAATCAGCAATAAAGTTATTAATTAGGATATTCACACTAATCTATAAGTAAATAGAGAAGTTTGCGTGTGTGTCAGCGCTGTTCTGAAGAGACCGCTGCATGTAGAGTTACAAAATTTGGAGGGAAGGTATTTTCTACACATGCAATTTTGCGCCTCGAAGCCCGATTTTCGATTTTTTGACTAGAATTTTTAATTTAATTTTTTAGGCGATTTTTAGCGTTCTTTTTATGTTTCGAGGCGATTTTTCTATATTGGTGAAAGGAATGCGGTTTCATTCTTTTCACTCAATATAGTATTTTTTTTTCTCTTTTCAATGAAGTTTTTTCGGAATTTGTGCGGCGTTTTTTGATTTTTAGTGAATTTTTATTGCAGTTTTTGGTATTTCTTCTTATTTTGGGGCTATATTTGAGAATCATAAAAATAAAATTTATTCAAACTTTCAGCCCAATGAACTAAATTTTGCCTGCTATGATTTTTCAATTTCAGTGATTTTTAATGCGATTTTCGATGTGAGTTTTAGCGATTTTTTTAAAAAATTTTGTGCGTTTAGCATCTATTTTTTATTTTATTTTTTTTTTGTCATTTTTGTCAAAATTATAGATTTTTGTATGCATCATGATCTTATCTATTCTTGAATTGTATGTAAATTCCTCTCTCATTTTCCATTGCAGTCTTTTTGAACATTTTTACCTCTAAATATTATTTGCTCATTTTTTTAAACCAATTTTTCACACAGTCAATGGCCGTGTACTTCAGACAACGTAATTTCATGTATTTCGAGTTAGTGATAAAATCACAAATTTCATGTTCCTTTAATATTATTATAACGGAGCCGTGCAACGCCGGGCGGGTCAGCTAGTATTATTTATTATTTTCAATACAATTTTTTTTATCGTGTGCATGTAGAATATGTTGTAGAATAAAAATAGAATTATTATTACTCTTACATTATTTTTAATGGAATTATTATAAAAATATAATTATAGAATATGTGTTATAGAATAAAAATAGCACAGAATTTTAGATATCCTGAAGTGATAAATTACACTTTTTTCGTAATTAATGAATGCTTCACATCTTGCTTTAAATATAATCTAAACTACATCGTTGGTTTCATGAAATAACTCAGAGTTATATTAAACTAAACAGCTTACTCTTTCATCAGTATCTTTGACAGAACCCTAACTAAATAGTGGTTACTTAAACTGATTAATTAGCTGACAGATAAAATGAGACACTGTTTATTCAGGCTTTATTGACATAATAGGAACCAACATTTACCTTTGCAAATATCGTGAGAAAAGAATGAAGTAAGGGATAAATTTATGGAAAAGGAAATATTTTTGAAATTATGCATATGTACAGGATGTTAGGATATGTTTTATTTATTACAGATTTTTTTTTCTCGAATTTTTGGTCATTTCTTCGGTTTATGAACTAGAAAGAAATGAAAAAGTATTGTTTGATAGTCATTCTTTAATCAATCTACAGGAGTAATAAAAAGGGAGTATTTAAACTAAACAGGTCATTTTAAGAAATTACAGTTATATTAAATAATAGTTTAAACGAACTTTACATAATATTTTAATACAAGTTAAAATCTATTGTAATTTACTTATTCAAAAGTATTTTACATTTATTGTAAGAATAAAAAAAATTAGCAAACGGGGCTAGATTCTTTTCTGAAGAATAATGGTTATATCAATGTTTTAGCAAATTGTGGAGAAAACACATACGCGTGACTATCTTTAAGATAAACAAGCCATTTTATTAGTTCATTAACAATATTTTCGATAATAATATTAAATAAAAATTATTATAAAAGGTATACCACTAATCTTTTTTACGATGCAATAATAAAAACAATAAGACAATAATGTAATAATAATAATAAAATAAATTATAAGAATAAAGTTAATGGTGATAATACTTGTAGAATTTTAAATGGCTCACATGACCTATCAAGAAACTTCGTAAATAATAAAAACAGTTGAATAGATTCTTTATGCATATCACAAGAATTAAATGTAAAAAAAAAAGTTGCAGCGTAGCACTGTTAGATTACTACGAAATTCCATTTCAAAAAGTCAGCTACATTTCTCAGTTTTAATGCGAAAATAGCCAAATCTTTCATTCCTAAAGAATTTGTTTAAGGTAAAAAGAGCAAAATTCAAACTATGGTGAAAATTCTGAAAGTAAAAATTGGTCTAGTATCGCCTATAAATAATAGCGCAGTAATGTTTTAGGGCTTTTATAACTTTTAAGACTTCAATAGAAATATACTATTCAAAGAAATGTGCTTGAAAAATTATCGTAGATGGATCCATAAACGTAGATGGTAACATACTGAAATTCTAAAAGCTTACAGAGACTATCAAATTCAAAGTAAGCAACAGAGTTTGTATGGTTGATATTGCCTTTTTATGACCTTTTTTAGAAATATATAGGATAAAGGAATAGGGGAAACGAATCAAAATCTAATGTATATATACGTCCTAGAAAATAATTAACAGCCTTTTTTAGGAACAACTTTTTTAGGAATGTAATACAATTATTATATTTAATATACAGGGCGTTTGAAAAACTGACGCTATTCAGAGACATCTGAAAACCATCCTTCTAATAACTTGAATGATAGCAAATTCGGTAAAATCACTAAAGATGCCAAGGCAAAAGAAGATTCCAAGAAAAATAACTAATTCAAAACACCGTCGATAGGAAAATTTGGCGCGGTTGTTGCCTACACAACCGAGAATTAGATTAATACAGGTAACATTGTGAGAGAGTGTCATTTGTGATAAAGGCACTCTAGCATTTTTAGTAAGATCGTGACGTCAATGTTCTAACATGTGTGGCGCAAAAGCGACATCTATCCTTTATTCAACTTTAACTTTCCAGAGTGTATGTGGCGCCCTCGAGTCTACAGTTAGCTGCGTTTAGGAGTATTATGCAAATTTATAGCTCTGTCTTCAGTTTGCAACGTATAAAAGCTATGAGTTGTAGTGTGATGGTGTGGTGGTGGTGAAGCGGCAGTAGCCTGCAAAGTGAAATAGATTACGTTGTGAAGAGATAGCAGTGGTGGTGAGGCGGCGGAAGCCAGCCAAACGAGATAGATTGGGGTGGTGAAACGGCAGGAGTCCGCAAAGTGAAATAGATTGTGTTGTAAAGTGAAACCAAGTGTTCTGAAGCGAGATAGCTAGAATTGTGAGCCGAGTTAGCTTGTGGTGAGCTGAGTTACCTCAGGAGAAAGCCTGCGGGTAAGATTTATTTAATACGTTGAATATTTTTGAGAATAAAGATTGTTTGCAGCCACGGGCTGTTTTATTATAGATTTAAACGAGCTTTTAGCCGCAATCTGAACGTAGAGCCGGAGTGAATGCCCCGAACTGAGCTTAAGCTGTGGACGTGAGTATAGTTTGCTATTTAATCTCTAAGTGTTGTGCTTAGTGGCTGAAATTTCGAACTTAGCTCCACTTCCCCATGTTCCAGAGGTTTAAATAAACTGTTTGATTTTATCTTATACTTAAAATTATGTTTTCATTTAACCAGCATACCCCCAGACACGTCACAAATGGCGCCCAACGAAAAGTTGAACATTTTGAGTTTGTCCCACGAGTCTATTTTACTGGTGAAGGGGACCTTAACGAATTCCTAGTGAAATTGGTTGATTATATTTTATTTAATAATAAACCGGAGAAGAATAAGTATATAGTGCTTAATTGCTCGCTAAAGGGCGAAGAACTTTTATGGTTAGATAATATAGGGAAATTCCTAATTAATGATGAGACTAAACGATTTGAACAGACAGTTACTGAACTAAAGAAAGCGTTTCCTCCTGTCAATGATAAAAGTATTTTATGCAGAGAATTTTATTGTAATAAGCAGAATATATATGAATCAGCCTCAAAGTTTTATCTGCTTAAACTTGAGTTAAAAAATAAGTTAGATTTGGATGTCACATTTGAGGAATTATTGGACATAGTTCTTCCTCTTTTTAATACGAATGTGCAAGACTATATTGAGCTTAGAGCACCTAAGAATTCTTCTGAAATACATCAGATTTTGTTGAAGTATGAGGCTCGGCATAGCTCGGATCAATGGGAGTCGCGTAGCCCTCGACAGAGACCCATCACGGAAAATAATTTGAGAAATGATTGGAGATAGGAATTTGAGAGGGGGACAGCGATTAATGAGTAATAATTTAAGTAATGGTAATTATGGATTTAGTCACAATGTGTCAAATGCTGGTAATGGTAATAGGAATTTCGGTGGTATTAGTGATTTTAGAGGCGTTGACAGAAATATGGATGGAAATAGGCGGAGTAGTGACTATGGTTCGAGAGGGGGTGTACGTGAAAGGAATGTTCCTTTTTCACGAGTAAGGAGATTAGCTTTAGATAAGAATTCTGGGGGCAGGTCAATGCAAAGGAGATGTGTTAAGAGGTCGGAACAGTTAAACTGGTAGGTGGGTGTATTTCGGAAGGTGTGCAGTCACAGGTTAAAATGGAAAAGCCTTCTGTGAATTTGAATAGAATGACTATTAATCCGGTGGAGTTACCTGAATTGCTAATTATTTTAAATGGTAATATTGTTAAAAGTGTCTTCGATACAGGGGCAGATAAGTCCTTCATTTCGTATGATTGTTACCCTAAATATTTTTCGTATAAAAAGTTGAAGATGTCAAATCTGGTGGTTCAGTCGGCGCAAGGAGTAGCATGTGATAAGGTTCAATGGATTTGGAGGTTGATATTCGTTCGGCTAAGACATGTTGGGTAGGGTGGAGCGAAAAAAATTATTTTTTAAAAATCAAAAACGGGTAGGTGCCAAAAGTTGCTTTTATATTAGTACATCAACTGTGTGAAATTTTACCGCTGAAAAAAAATGGCTTGAGTCCAAATCTCGAAATTTTGGGTAAAAATTGTCATTTTTGACATTTTTTCAAAAAAATTAAAAAATTCCTACAGAGCTGGTTATTATTTAAAAATTTTACTTAAACCTTTATATTTATCTGCTTAACATATTTAAACTATAAAACAATACCTTTATTCCGTATAGCTGGAGAAAGACAGACAACTTTTGGTAAGAAAACGGCATTACCACTCTATTGGGACATACAATTAATTGTTGTTTTTAATACAGCTCTTCTTTTCAAAACTATCTTGAACATACGTCGTGGAGGTGGCTATATTTCATATACCATCCGTCCCAACTATTCAATCATCTTAGTACAGTGTTTTATTTATGTGTTGATTTGTGATTTTCTTTATCAAAATTTGGCATGTTTTCGATGCATCTACCTAAGTTTATATGTTCTTTGTATCCACAGGCTGCTGTGACTATCTTAATGTATATTTTTACAGATTACACAAAAAAAATGACAAGCAGAGTAATATATGGGAATATTATTAAAGGGATCTATTCGGCCATCTATTTTCTTTATCAAATTTACATCCAGTTGAAGAAAATGATTGGAAGTTCTGTTACAACATTTTTTCAGTAAATTATATTTTTTTACGTAATGATCTTCTTCAAAGATGATTTCAGGTATTTCATCTACAAGTATGCCATCATTTATTCTGTTTTTGATTTTTTTATATGTTGAGGAGCGAGCTGTTTAATGTGATTTCTGGTGATCGTCCGAGAGAATTGTAATAGGAATTTGTCCTGCACGTGCAGAGCAACCGTTGTTGTAAATAACTTTGTTTTTGCATTAGTTTTATGCCGTTTTCTAAGTGCTTTCGTAGCCAGGTAATTTCCCATTATCTTTTAGATCCCCATTATATAAGTGAACCATATTTGATGGTAAACTGTCCTGGGCATAAACTTATAATGCATAGTACTTTTTGAGAGAATGTACAGACTCTAATCGACTATAAGTACTCATTTAAATTTAGGAGAATTCTATTTGTCGCTGTGAACCATTTTGCGTTGGGTAAACTTAGAATTGAGTATAATAATGGACCATATGCTACTTCAACTCCAGTGAATTTCCTCTGCGTCAATTATTAGAGAAGTCGATGTAAAACGTTATAATCTACATGGATTCACTGGATCAATAAGAAAATCTTTGTCTACATATTATTCACTTCCTATTGCAATTTTTTATAAAATAGATAATAATTTTGAAATTTTTTTTCTCAAATTAAGTAAAAGATACTCGGAACAGACTAGAAATTTCTGACGGAGATTACAAAGCTAATTCATAAGGAAAGCTATTTCTCAGACGAAATAGGAATTTAGAAAACACATTGCACAAAAAAAAAAAAAAAAAAAAAAACAGCCCATAATGCGAATAAAATTTTCCTTTTTATATAAGCACAGATTGGCAATCAGAGTCCATAGATTCACTTACAAAATATATAATCAAAGTTTATACCGCTGGATATTTTATACGAAATGTAATACACATCTAAAGAATAGGTCTAAAAACTTATTAGAAATTACTCGACTACGAAACAACGCAGGACACGACATAAAACAAATACTAAGACTTCTTTCGAAATATTGTTGCTTTACTCGCAAATTTTGTTTGCAATCCTCTGTGACGATCGTCATAATATTAAACTGCTAGCTTCGCAAACTATATTCAATGTAATAGGTACAGTAAATGATGACATACTAGAAATTGAATTCAAACAATCAATTTTTAGGCATATCATTATATGTACAGGGGTCGTACATGTCCTGAAATTTTAAGACCAAGAAAATCTTCAGCACCAGTATTTTCTCGTAGAAAATATCTTCTTAAAATAAAGTGTCATTTCTTACGTTGAATCTAGATGTATGTTTCTATAAATAAATACTGATATTTGTCCTGAAAAATTTCCAGAAATGTACGACCCCTGATTATATATAATATAATTGATTGAAAAAATGTTGTGGTAACAGAAATCCCAATCATAATGTATTAATTGTATGAAAATTTAATGAAGATAATAGATTGCTGAATAGGTTCAATTAAGAACATACCTAATGCATTACTCAGCTTCCTTTTCTGTTGTACAAGGTATAAAAATATACCTGAAGTAGGTCACACCAGTAGCATCCAATGTCAGTTAAGACAAAGAAGAGGTAAACTACTTTGATACATAGAAAACTTATACCCTTCTTCAAGAAAAAAAATAACAATTCTATGCAAAAATAAAACACTGGGCCTAGATTACTGGGTGGCTGAGACGGGTGGGATATGAAAGGTAGCCACATCTACGAGTTATATACAGAATAGTTTTGAAAGCAGATAGGTAAGAAATGCATTCAAAACAACATTTCTTTGTATGCTCCAATAGAGAAGTAACGCTGGTTTTTATCAAAAGTTGTCACATTTGCTCCCATTATACAGACTACAGATATTGTTTTATAGTTTACATATGTTAAGCAGATAAATATAAAGGTTTAAGTAACACTTTTAAATAATAACCAGCTCTGTAGGAATTTTTAAATTTTTTTGAAAAAATGTCAAAAAATGAGAAATTTTACCCAAAATTTCGATTTTTGGAGCAAAAGCGCAGACTCAAGCCATTTTTTTTTCAGCTGTAAAATTTCACGCAGTTGATGTACTAGAATAAAGGCAACTTTTGGCACCTACCCGTTTTTGATTTTTAAAAGATAATTTTTTTCGCTCCACCCTAATGTTGGGAGTTTTGTGTGCTAGATGGTTTAACGGTGCATTGTATCGTCGGCGTAGATTATATGAAAAATAGAGGAATTAGTCTGGATTTCTTTAAAAAGTCTTTGATCGTGAATATTGATGAGAATATGAGCAAGAAAAAGTCTGTTTCGGTGTCAGTTGATTTGGAGGAGTCTGGTTTAAGTGAAGTCGAGAAAGAGGAATTTAATAAGTTTTTGGTTGATTTTGGCGAAGTTTTTTCAGATAAACCGGGTTCAACGCATGTTGCGTGGCATGAAATTGATACTGGTTTGTCAGCACCTGTTGCTAGAAACCATATCGTTATGACGAAGTAAAACAAGGTATAATTGATTATCATATTCAAATAATGCTTGCGAACGATATTATTATGCCGATTGAGTCTGCTTTTGCGTCGCCAATGGTGTTACGTCGTAAAAATAATGGGAAAAATTTAGATGATCCAGAGGCATGGCGGTTTGCTGTAGATTATAGGAAATTGAATGCAGTAACGCAATACCCTCAGTATCCAATTCCACTAATTGATGAAATTTTGGCCAATATCACGATCACGAATTATATGTCAATGTTAGATCTTACGTCAGGTTATTTTCAAATTGCAATGAAGCCGGAGAATATAGCTAAAACTGCGTTTATTACTCGGGAAGGTTGTTTTGCTTTTACGAGAATGAGTTTTGGGTTATCGGGAGCGCCGGCAACGTTCCAGAAGGTCATGAATAATATCCTAAATCCTTTGCTTGGTAAGGGTGTCTTGGTGTACCTGGATGATATAATTATAATTGCAGCTACGTTTGAGGAGCACTTAAGACTATTGAGGGAAGTATTTACATTGTCAAGAGACGCTGGGTTAACAGTTAAATTAGAAAAGTATAAATTTTTGCGGAAGAAAATAAAATATTTAGGAGTGAAAATTACGCGTGAAGGTATTAAAATAGATAATGAGAAAATCGAGGCAATTACGGCAATGAATCCCTCCAAAAGTAGTAAGGAAGTAGCGACATTTTTAGGGATGGTTGCTTGGTTTTCCAAGTTCATTCCACATTTTTCAGAGTTATGTGAGCCACTGTATAATTTAAAAAGGAAAAGGGTAAAATTTACATGGTCGTCAGTGGCTCACAAGTCTTTTGAATTATTAAAAAAGGCCGTAGTATCGCCACCTGTTTTGGCTCATCCTGATTATTCTTCTCAGTTTGAAGTTAATTGCGATGCGAGTGCAGTGGGGTTTGGATCGATGTTAGCACAGAAAGGTCGACCGATAGTGTTTGCTTCGAGAATTTTAAATGAGGCTGAAAGGTAATATTCGATTACAGAAAGGGAGTGTCTTCAGTAATCTGGGCTTTAAATAAATTTCGTTGTTTTTTCACAAATATTCCGTTTAAAGTCACTACGGATCATTCAGCTTTGACAAAGTTAACTAATGGAAAGGATTTGTCTTCTCGTATGGTCAGATGGTGTTTCAAGCTGGCAGAGTATAATGTTGTTATAGAAAAAAGGAAAATATAGAACATACAGCAGGCAAGGAAAATGCGTCAGCTGACGCTTTGTCTCGTAACCCGCATGGTGGTTTAGAGGTCACGGAGGAAGTTAAGTGTTGTGCATTGTCTTCATTAGTGTTAAGGTCACGGGAACAGTTAATAAGGGAGCAGAAGCAAGATGAGGAGTTTGGAAGTTCATACTGTTATTTGGAAAATCCTGAGGATGTCCCGAGCGCAAATGTGCCTATGTTAGAGAAATGGTCCCAATCTTTAAGCTTATCGATGGTCTTCTTTTTTATTCTGAAATTGTAAATTCATATGGTGAAGTAAGAGTTTTTATTACGGCTAGTCTTCATAAGGCCTTCTTGAAGGAATTTCATGATAATCCATTAGCAGGTCATTTAGGAATTAGGAAAATTTATGCTCGAATTTGTGAATCCTGCTACTTCCCTAACATGCGGGAAGCAGTGCGCGCTTATGTCTCCAGCTGTAGCACATGCCAACGATATAATTATAAAAACGTAAGTCCAGCTGGAAAATTAATTCCTATTAAAGTAAATTTTCCTAATGAATGTGTAGGTGTAGATTTGATTGGTCCTTATCCATTGCTTAATCCTAAAAGATAGATTTGTATTAGTAATGTTTGACTATTTTAGTAAGTGGGTGGAGTTAGTCCCCCCTCAGGAAGGCTTCTGTACCTGCAGTTGCCGATGCCTTTTTTGATAATTATATTTCGAAATGTGGTGCACCAATTAGGGTAGTTAGTGATCATGGGGCTTGTTTTATATCAGATATACAGGGTGATTCATAAAAGATGGGCAGAACTTTAAGGGGTTATAGTACACTTAAAGACAAATAATATTAAATAGGAGACTGAGGGTCCCAGACGTATTCCCAAGGAGATAGGGGGCATTAAAGTTTAGGGTCCGAAATTTCAAATGATTATAAAAAATGGAAAAATTGGTCGATTCGTTTGCGGTTTTTGCAAAAAATTTTCTTTATGCCAGTATTTTCTTGAAATAAAATTTTAAAGTTCAATTTCAAAAAATGCCAATAGGGGGCGCTTTAGACTTTGGAGTAACAAACAACTATTTCTTAACGTTAGTTTTTGTATTTCTTTAAATGATTTCGAAAGCTTAGACTTAAACTTAAATTTTGATCTAAAAATCTGAGTCCTAACGATTAGTTAAGTAGCGTAAACTGAAATTTGAAATTTGAAACCCTTCTCTCCCCAGAACAAAAATCTGTTATTCCCGATCTTTGTGTCGTAGATTAGGCTCTAACTACTGCCGCGTTTTGCTAAAATTATTCTTTATGTCAGTATTTTCTTGAAAATAAATTTTAAAGAAAAGTTTTAAAAAATTCCGATAGAGGGCGCTTTAGACTTTGGAGTAACGAACAACTATTTTATACCGTTATTTTTTGTGTCTCATTAAATGCTTTCTAAAGCTTAGACTTAAACTTAAATTTTCAGCTCAAAATCTGAATCGCTGAGCGTGGTTCAGTAGCGAGGGGAGGGGGTTCAAATTTCAACTTCTGAACATAGTTCAGTTTGCACTACTTAACCATGCCCAACGATTCTGTGCTGTGATACGAGGCAAAAATACAACTTTCGTCAAGGACTGCATAGTCGGAATTCACTCATAAAGGCACTGGCCCAGTTGGAAACGTCGCTCAAGCAAACGTTAAAGCTCCATTCCTGACGCTAGTCACCGGGTGAAGAAGGTGACAGAAAGTATGCAAATGTCAAATGGGGAAGAAGAACACGTATGCAAAATTTCGACACGATTCAGGCATAAAAACCACTGAACGGTGAGTCAAGTGTAAGTCGCTGTAGTAATGAATCGGAAGATGGTGCCCTTCACGAATAAGGAAAAGGCTGAGATGCATTTAATTTACGGAGCGGCAGATGGAAATGGTGCAGAGGCACAACGAATGTACGGAGAGCGATTTCCCAACAGGCGGTTGCCCAACCGCAAAATTTTCGAGCGCTTGCACAGACAGTTGTGTGAGACGGGATCATTTCCCGCTTCCCGGTCGAATGCAGGTCGTGCAAAAAAGGACGAATCAGTAGTTGTTGCAGAAGCCATTCTGGATGTAGTAGCGGCGCAGCCAAGTACAAGTACACGAACAGTGGCTAGGCAGGTGGATACCTCACAGTCCATGACTTGGAGGGTACTGAAAGATGAACACTTGCTCCCGTTTCATGTGCAACGAGTCCAGAAACTGTCTCCAGGGGATTATCCAAATCGTATTGAATTCGCCCGCTGGTTTCTGCTGCAGAACGCGCTAAATCCACATTTTGGACGAACTGTGTTTTTCACCGATGAATGTACCTTCACACGTGAAGGTACATTTAACACACACAATGCACATGTATGGGCGGATGTCAATCCACATGCTACGTATCCACATGCTCATCAGAGACGCTTTTCCATCAATGTTTGGGCAGGAATCCTCGGAGACCACCTAATCGGACCGTACCTTCTTCCTGAACGCCTCAACGGTAAAACATACCTCACATTTCTGCAACATGTGCTGCCAGACCTGTTAAACGTTGTTCCTCCACGCATCCGGCGGGTCATGTGGTTCCAGCACGATGGAGCGCCAGCCCATTACGTACGAGACGTCCGCAACTATCTGGACATCACATTTCCGAACAGATGGATTGGTCGAGGTGGTCCTGTTGCTTGGCCTGCTCGCTCGCCAGATCTTTCACCCCTCGATTTCTTTTTTTGGGGACAATTGAAGGCTCTTATGTATGAGACACCCATTGAATCCCCCGAGGAACTGGTCGCCAGACTTTCCGCCGCTGTAGGAGAAGTGCTCGAAAAGCCTGATGTTTTCGCGAATGTTCGCCGTTCCATTCTTCGCCGTTGTTCTGCGTGCATAACCTCTGGTGGTCACAATTTTGAACATTTATTGTAATTACATGTTAATAAATATGCTTTGGTAACATAATCCTAATTTGTGTCTTTTTACCTCGTATCACAGCACACAATGTGTGGACATGGTAAACTGAACTGTGCTCAGGAGTAGAAATTCCAAACCCCTCTCCCCAGAAACTTAACCACGTCTAACGATTCAGATTTTGGGCTGAAAATTTAAGTCTAAACTTTAGAAAGCATTTAATGAGACACAAAAATAACGGTATAAAATAGTTGTTCGTTACTCCAAAGTCTAAAGCGCCCTCTATCGGAATTTTTTGAAAATTTTCTTTAAAATTTATTTTCAAGAAAATACTGACATAAAGAATAATTTTAGCAAAACGCGGCAGTAGTTAGAGCCTAATCTACGACACAAAGATCGGGAATAACTGATTTTTGTTCTGGGGGGAGAAGGGTTTCAAATTTCAAATTTCAGTTTACGCTACTTAACTACTCGTTAGGACTCAGATTTTTAGATCAAAATTTAAGTTTAAGTCTAAGCTTTCGAAATCATTTAAAGAAATACAAAAACTAACGTTAAAAAATAGTTGTTTGTTACTCCAAAGTCTAAAGCGCCCCCTATCGGCATTTTTTGAAATTGAACTTTAAAATTTTATTTCAAGAAAATACTGGCATAAAGAAAATTTTTTGCAAAAACCGCAAACGAATCGACTAATTTTTCCATTTTTTATAATCATTTGAAATTTCGGACCCTAAACATTAATGCCCCCTATCTCCTTGGGAATACGTCTGGGACCCTTAGTCTCCTATTTAATATTATTTGTCTTTAAGTGTACTATAACCCCTTAAAGTTCTGCCCATCTTTTATGAATCACCCTGTATTTAAGGCTCTGTGTGAGAAGCTGGATATTGATCCTTCTTTTACTGTTCCTTACCGTCCTCAATCTAATATGGCTGAACGTGTAAATGGTACGTTAATTCAAATGATTTCTTCTTATGTGGGTTCACACCATTCAAATTGGGATCAGTTTCTTCAGCATTTTGCGTACGCACTTCATACGGCAGTTCACGAGTCGATGGGGAAAACGCCTGCTGAGTTATTTTTGGGTAGAAAAGTTATTACTCCATTTCAAAGGTTAGTTATGGTATCGGATGCAGAAGTCAATTTATGTGTCAGGATATTGAGAAGTTGGTTAAGGAAGCACAGGTTCAGATGGGAAAAGCGCAGAAGAAACAGGCTCAGTATTATAATATGCATAGAAGGGATTTAGAAGTTAAGGTTGGAGATTTTGTCTTGGTGGAGAAGCATTGGTTAAGTTCAAGTCTTCAGAAGAGGGTAGCTAAGTTTAGTCCAAAGTTTGAGGATCCTTTTGAAGTTCTAGAAGTTTGAAATAATAATTGGGTTGTAAATGTAAATGGTGAAATTATGACAGTTAATTTGGATCAGGTTCGAATTTATAAGTTTAGAGAGAATGATAGTGAAGGTTCTCATGTGCCGAGTGGTGTTTCGCGAAATTCCCGATCAAATGAGTTTCCCGAGTCTAGCTCATCTTCGTCTAATTCTTATCATCAATATTCGCAACGAAAATCTAGACAGACAGCGCCAAAAACTATTGCTGAAAGTTAAAAGTCTGTTCAACCTAGAGCAAAGTATGATAATAAAAATAAGAGAACAATTTCAAATACGTCAGACTCAGTATGTCCTAAAAAGCAGAAGATCGTAAACCGATCCGTTCCTCCACTAATTAGACAGCAACCTCAGGACCAAAGTCTCATCAGTAGTAGATTTCAAGATGCCTGACCGCTCCGCTCCTCGGATCGAACTCCATGTGACTTTTGGCTCCCGGGTTATTTGAAGTTAAAGATGGTCAGAAACCTGAGTACCCTGAAAGACAACATAAAACAAATACTGGGGATTTTTCCTAGTGACATATTACGCTTGGTCGTAATAAAAGTTGTGCATAGAATGCAAAATATAATCAAAGACGACGGCGGTCACATTGAATGTGGTTGAATGCACCACCAAGGAAGTGAATGTGGTAAATAAAGCATGACGTTTTACGTATGTTATTAATTTTGCCTGTTTTTGAAGCTCTTTTTGCAATGCATAAAGACACATTATCCAATATCAGCAAAAATGTATAGATTTTTAACTTTTTTTATGCAATTTTATTTTCGCTCACGTCATTAATCAATTTACCAACTTTACTACCATTCTGGTTATTGGATCGTTCTACAGATACACTAGCGTCAGTTAGAAAAACACGCTACTCTGTATATCTAGTGAATTATTCTTATAGGATTTCTAATATGGCTTTGAGATCTCCGGAAGTGTGTTGTGATTGGATATGAGACATTGCTTATTTTTTACAAAAAACTTTGACTCGAAAAAGAGTAAACAAAGTTCGCAGGTAAATACTGAAGCATACTTAGGTAGTGACAGAAATGAAAATGTTGAAACATATAAGATACAGTGTTATTTATTAACACTGAAAACTGCTGAGATACCTTTAAAGCACCATAACTTTTTAACTTTTACACATACATAATCATATTCAATATGACTTCAATCATTTGAAATTGAAGTGATTTTTTTTGTTATGATGGTAATGTATTTGTAATGTGATTTCAGCTTTTGAGAGGTGTATCACACTTTTACTGCTATCCCTTAGTCCTAGTAATCATGTTTGTTAACCTTTCACATTTTTCAAAAAAAATGGATGTACTATGACAAATTATTTTTAATGGTGCTTGCTTTGATATTGTTGTCATTTGATATCCACTTGATTTCACTCATTAAATAAAATTTCTGGTCCGAAGTGGAAGTTGGCAAGTATGTGCTAAGGTGTAGCACAGTCAGCTGTAGATACATCCGAAATTTTAGTTTGCATAAGTTACAACAACTTCCAGACAAAATGTATTGTCTTTGTTAACGCAGTTAGCTAGCTTTTTTTAGGTAGATTTCGTATGAAATACTACCTATTGCATTCGCACCAATGTTGGAATTTTTTAAATATTTTTGCAGATCAACGCCGATCATGACTCCTAGACCTCAAAACTACCACCAGTAAAAAAGTGTATATAGCTATCTATCTATCTATACAGGGTGATTCCAATTTTTTTTTACAATAAAAGAGGGGTGATAGTACACATCAAGACAAACAATATTAAGTAGGAGACCAAGGGTCCAAAACGTTTTCCTAAAGAAATAGCCGCCATTAAAGTTTAGGGACCAAAATTTCAAATAAACATAAAAAACGGAAAAATCGGTCGATTGATTTGCGGTTTTCACTAAAACTATTCTTTATGTCAACATTTTCTTGAAATTAAATAATAAAGATAAATTTCAAAAAATGCTGATAGAGGGTGCTTTAGACTTTAACGTAACGAAAAACTATTTTTTGCCGGTATTCTTTGCATCTCATTATATGTTTTCGTAAGCTGACACTTAAACTTAAATTTTGAGCTCAAAATCTGTATTTGGGAGTGGTTAAGTAACACAATCTGAGTTGTGTTCAGAGGGTTCAAATTTCAAATGGTTATAAAAAACGGAAAAATTGGTCGATTGATTTGCGGTTTTCACTAAAATTATTCTTTATGTCGGCATTTTCTTGAAATTAAATTATAAAGATAAATTTCAAAAAATGCCGATAGAGGGCGCTTTAGACTTTGGAGTAACGAAACACTCTTTTTTTGGCGTTATTTTTTGCATCTTATTAAATGCTTTCATAAGCTTAGACTTGAACTTAAATTTTGAGCTCAAAATCTGAATAGCTAGGAGTGGTTAAGTAGACAAACTTAGTTGTGATCAGAGGGTTCAAATTTCAAATAATTGTAAAAAACGGAAAAAATTGGTCGATTCGTTTGCGGTTTTTGCTAAAACTAATTTTTAAATCCGCAGTTTTCTTGATCAATCAGTGTTTTCTTGAAAATAATTTTTAAAGATAAATTTCACAAAATGCCGATAGAGGGCGCCTTAGACTTTGGAGTAGCGTACAATTATTTTTAAATGTTATTTTTTTAATCTCAATAAATGCTTACAAATGCATAGACTTACATTTTGGGCTGAAATTCTGAATCGTTGGGAGTGTTTAAGTGCGAAAAATTGAATTGTATTCGAGGAGGAAAGAGGGTTAAATTTCAACTCCTGAACATACTTCAGTTTGTGCTTCTTAACTTTTCATAACGATTCAGGATTTGAGCTCAAAATTTAAGTTTATATCTAAGCTTCCGAGAACATTTAAAATGCTTTTGCAAGCATTTAATTAGAACCAAAAAATAATGGTTAAAATGAATTGTTGGTTACTCTGAAGTTTAAGGCGCCCTCTGACGGAATTTTTTGAGATTTATCTTTAAAAATTATATTTAAGAAGATACTAACTTAAAGAATAGTTTTATTTTAACCCGAAACGAATCGACCAATTTTTCCATTTTCTATAATTACTTTAAATTTGAACCTCCCCTTCCCCCTTGAACACAGTTCAGTTTGTGCTACTTAATCACTCCCTACTATTCAGATTTTGAGCTCAAAATTTAAGTTTAAGTCTAAGCTTACGAAAGCATTTAATAAGATGCAAACAATAACGGCAAAAAATAGTTCTTCGTTAATCCAAAGTCTATAGCGCCCTCTATCGGCATTTTTTGAAATTTATCTTTATAATTTATTTTCACGAAAATGCCTAAATAAAGAATAGTTTTAGTGAAAACCGCAAATCAATCGATCAATTTTTCCGTTTTTTTTTTATCATTTGAAATTTGAACCCTCTGAACACAGCTCAGTTTGTGTTACTTAACCACTCCCAACTACAGATTTTGAGCTCAAAATTTAAGTTTGAGTGTAAACTTACGAAAACATTTAATGAGGTGCAAAACATACCGGCAAAAAATAGTTGTTCGTTACTCCAAAGTCTAAATCGCCCTCTATCGACATTTTTTGAAATTTATCTTTATAATTTAATTTCAAGAAAATGCCGACATAAAGAATAATTTTAGTGAATACCGCAAATCAATCGACCGATTTTTCCGTTTTTTATGTTTATTTGAAATTTTGGTCCCTAAACTTTAATGGCGGCTATCTTCTTAGGAAAACGTTTTGGACCCTTGGTCTCCTATTTATTATTGTTTGTCTTGATGTGTACTATCATTCATCTTTTATTGTAAAAAAAATTTGGAATCACCCTATATATATATCTTTTTTAAGGACACGATAACCTCTATAATTTTGCACCAATCGCCACCAAACTGATACATAAAATCAAAGGGGATAAAATCTCGGCCAAGTTCGTTAATGGGTAAAATCGTAACAAGGGGGTCGAAATAGGGGGCATTTTGTGAAAACAGAAAGAAACCCCTAACGTCTTAATAAAAATAGATATAGAATCAGTTTAAAGTTTATATTACTTCTAAATAATGGGCCAAAATTTTATGCATGACAGATTTTTGATAAAGTTAAAAATAGGCTCAAGAGGCGAAATTAATAGGGTCTTTGGGAGAAAAAAAAATCATAACTTTGTCAATTCTCAAGATATCAAATCCAACTAAATTTTTTATAAATGTTCTCAAAATTATCTAAAACTTTTGTACTTACAAGTTTTTGTAAGCACTAACTTTTACCGGTAAAAAAAAAAATTAAAAACGAAAACAAAAACAAAAAGGGGTCGGAAAAAGGAAAAAAATCCATAACTTCGTCAATTCTTAAACTATCAAATCAAAATAAATTTATCATCTAAATTTACATCTGCTCAATAATATCCACAACTTTTACACTGACAAGTTTTTCATAAGACTAATTCTTATAGCAAAAATAACTTAAACAATAATAGGAGTTGAAGAAAAAAACCCTCAAAATGCAAACTGCTTATATTCTGACTCATTTTTAGCTCACAGGCTATCATAGCCTGAGAGCTTATGTGCCCGTCCGTTCTGTATGTATGTGCGTATGTGCGTAACGCGATAACTCATGATAAAAATATCGGATCCACTTGAAATTTTGTATGTAGGTATATCCTGACAAGGCGCTTCCCTGATTAGTTTTTGGAGTTCATTCGATATGTATAAGAGGGGGAACGGGGGGCTCATGCCCCCCGTTAGTTGATATAAATGGGATTTTCATGCAGAATTAAGTTTTCGTTCAAAATTTAGATTAGGATCATTCTGATGAGGCGATTCCGTGACTGTTATTAGGTGTTCATTGAATAAGTATAAATAGGGGGACAGGGGTTCTAATGCCCCGCCCCCCCTTAATTTATAGAAATGGGATTTTCATGCAGAATTAAGTTTTCGTTCAAAATTTAGATTAGGATCATTCTGATGAGGCGATTCCGTGACCGTTATTAGGTGTTCATTGAATAAGTATAAATAGGGGGAACAGGGGTTCTAATGCCCCCCCCCCCCCGTTAGTTGATATAAATGGGATTTTCATGCAGAATTAAGTTTTCGTTTAAAATTTAGATTAGGATCATTCTGATAAGGCGATTCCGTGACTGTTATTAGGTGTTTATTGAATAAGTATAAATAGGGGGAACAGGGGCTCTAATCCCCCCCCCCCCCGTTAGTTGATATAAATGGGATTTTCATGTAGAATTAAGTTTTCGTTCAAAATTTAGATTAGGATCATTCTGATGAGACGATTCCGTGACTGTTATTAAATTCATTTTTCATTTTAAACGCATCCAAATGGCAGATCCTCTTACTTAAAAACCATATAATGTGATGTATTGGCCTGTTTCTTGATAAAGGCAGAATTTATTTTTAAAAAAGGCTGCCAAAATGAGTATTTTGAACAGAATTTTTCGAAGTGTTCGTGATTGAAAAATTGAAAAAATATTCATGTAACAAATTGCGTGTTTTCTGAAACATTTTTAAATCCATTTTTGCTCTCAAACGCATATAATTGACAGGTTCTCTTATTTAGGAACTCTACAATATTGGTAAGTGTTTTGATAAAGGCAAAATATATTTTGAAAAAAGCAGTCAAAGTGGGCAGTTCGCTCAAAATTTCCCAAAGCGATCGTGATTCAAGATTCGTTGATTCAAAAATTGTTGTTCAAATAACAAATTGCTTAATTTATGACTAATTCTAAATTCAATTTTGCTTTCAAACGCATTCTGTTGACAATTTTTTCTTATTTAGAAACTATGTAATGTACTGTATTGGTCGATTTTTTAATAAATTCAGAATATATTTCAAAATATGCTGCCAAAATGGGCATTTGAGCCGAATATCGCTTAAGATGATTCTGATAAAACTAGTTCTTACAGAAAATTGAACTTAAAATTTTTTCAAAAGCGGCCAAATAAAGTTGTTAAACTGGATTTATCTCTAATCCTATTTTATTTTTTGTTGTTGATATGAGTACTCTTCGAAATCTGCCTCCGCCTATAGTCCAAGCCGGCAAGGATTTTATTATTATTATTATTTTTAAGGCAAATTTATAGGTTTTCTGCAATCTTAACAAAATGTAAATGTAAAAATTGGAACATGTTGAATCACTTTTTAAAGGAAAGTGTATCTAATAAACTCAAATTTAAAAAATTTCTTCTCATTTTTTTCTAAATACACATACACTTGAAAATAAGAAATTATGTCTCAATTGTAAGAACACACTTCTACATGCATTAAAAATGTGTGTAATTCGACGGTCGTATTTTTTTTAAATACTCACAGAATTCTATACTGTTTAATAGTATATCTGTATTTAAACGCACAGAAATTTTCCAGATATTTAATACATGTTTGAAGACTGGAAAATTATGCATTTCTTAATTTTTACTGCATAAAGAAGAAACATAATTAATATAAGCGAATTTAAAAATAATACTAATGTTTCATCATGACCATTTTTATAACTTATTGAGAACTTGACTATTTATATACAACTTATATTAAAATTATCTCACAACTGTGTACTGCAGAATAAAATTAATTGCTTTTAAAAAAGTATTAATAAATGCATTAAATTTGAATAAAGTAAAACTATATTAAAATTATAAGTAAATAATCTTTAAAAATTATCTAAATATTTAATCGTCTTAAAGTTTTAAATTAAGATACAATATAACCGTATTCATATAGGGAAAATTTTAGAATCATTTATGTTACAGATATTTTTAACTGTGTACTGCAGAATAAAATTAATTGCTTTCAAAAAAGTATTAATAAATGCATTAAATTTGAATAAAGTAAAACTATATTAAAATTATAAGTAAATAATCTTTAAAAATTATCTAAATATTTAATCGTCTTAAAGTTTTAACTTAAGATACAATATAACCGTATTCATATAGGGAAAATTTTAGAATCATTTATGTTACAGATATTTTTAACATTGCTGTTTTTCGGAAACAGGAGTAAAAACAGTTCTGCTTTATTTCAAGTGTTAATGGAAACATTTTTTGTTATGCCTCTTTTTCCATTACAAATGTTTCAATGCAATTTTTTAATCTAATCGAAACAAATTACAAAATAAAAATTAGCAATAATTTTATCGATTTTTCAAAAGAATGTAAAAGATCAATTCAGTGAGTATTCTGGGATTGCAGTTTGGAAAAAAAATTCCATAGCACTAACTCTTTTATTACAATGACTGAGGCCACATCTGGAAATATTGTCCAGCAATATAAAATATATTACTTCTAGTAAAAGAGGTCATAACTCGAAGTTCAGAAGTTTTTCGATGCTAAAATTGAAATATTTTCTCATGTTATCAAAGTATTTTATTTAACTAGTGCAAGAAAATTTGATATGTTGCTTTTTAGCAAAACAAATATTAAATTTATTGATAAGTTAATATGCCTACGAAACTTATGATGCAGCTACCGGTGTCATTCTTCTATAAATAAGAACAAATCATGGATGATGTTTACTTTAATATTTTAGGTAGCTTTCATTACAAAAAGTAAAAAGCTACCTATTGCAGCCGTCCGGAGGAAAGCACTTCCGGAAAATTTTGGTATATTTTCACCGATCATGACCCCCAGACCCCAAAACCACCCTCCGTTCAAATGTTGACATATATATATATATATATATATATATATATATATATATATATATATATATATATATATATATATAACCATATATATATATATATATATATATATATATCTGATTTTTGTCATGCGATAACTAACGTATTTATGAACCGATTTGAATGAAACTTGGTATGTACATAGTACATACAAATGTCTCGACCGAGTTCGTTGGTCAGCATCATCCGCCATTTTGTTTCAAAATGGCGGCCATTTTAAATTTTTAAAAAAATTTAAAATTTAAAATTAAATGCGAAAAAATTAAAAGTTGAAAAATATTTTTCTTTTACGTGTTAGAACTTAAAACAAAGATTCCAGAACACTTTTTATTTTGTCTATATCTTAAAAAATGATTGAGTTATAGCACTTTGAATTTTCCTTATGGCTGACATTTTGAAACGATCGGATTTTTGTCACGTAATAACACGCGTATTTATGAACCGATTTGAATGAAACTTGGTATGTACATAGTACATACAAATGTCTCGACCGAGTTCGTTGGCCAGCATCATTCGCCATTTTGTTTCAAAATGGTGGCCATTTTAATTTTTTTTAAAAATTTAAAATTTAAAATTAAATGCGAAAAAATCAAAATTTGAAAAATATTTTTCTTTTACGTGTTAGAATTTAAAACAACGATTCCAGAACACTTTTTATATTGTCTATATCTTACAAAATGATTGAGTTATAGCACTTTGAAGTTTTCTTATGGCTGACATTTTGAAACGATCTGATTTTTGTCACGTGATAACACGCGTATTTATGAACCGATTTCAATGAAACTTGGTATGTACATAGTAAATACAAATGTCTCAACCGAGTTCGTTGGCCAGCATCATCCACCATTTTGTTTAAAAATGGTGGCCATTTTAATTTTTTTAAAAATTAAAAATTTAAAATTAAATGCGAAAAAATTAAAAGTTGAAAAATATTTTTCTTTTACGTGTTAAAACTTAAAACAACGATTCCAGATCACTTTTTATTTTGTCTATATCTTAAAAAATGATTGAGTTATAGTACTTTGAATTTTGCTTATGGCTGACATTTTGAAACGTTCTGATCTGAACGATGCATCATGTTGCTTTAAAATGGCATACACTTTATGATATCGTGGAATTTGGTGACTCTCTAAATGGCTTAAAATAAAACCAGATTGAATAAAAGATGACTAATTTCTAAAAATTCCTATTAATATTCAGTCTTGACAAAAACTAGTATTCAATCTTTTAAAATCACTAATTTTATAAGATTATTTCCACTAATTTGAGCTTAGTATTTTTGAACAATGTAACATACTTTAAAATAAACAAATAAATATATAAGTATATGAAAGCTACCTCTTCCTCCCGGCATTGCCGGAAGGACTTTTTTATTTATACATTACATTTATTTTTGCGACATCTTTCAAGTAGCGTTATTTATGAAATTTTCCATACGCAAAATTTCTATTGAAATACATTTGTAAATTTAAAATGCATTCCTGAAAAGTCCTTTTATATTAGTCTACTCATTTGCACTGTATATAGCTATGCTACATTCAGAATTTGAGAATAATCACAAAAAGAAAACATGGAAATATTTAATCTCTTAATTTAAAATATGAATTTCAACATGTTTTAATGCATGGGATGTTTATTTTTCATAAATTAAAAAACAATATGTTGCTTAACTCGACCTTCAGTGATTATTACGTTCGAAGGACTTCTGAAGATAGAAAGTACTCTAAAAACTGTCGAAATGTTTTGTAAAATTTAAGTAAAAATTAAAAGTGTAAATTTCATTGTATAGCATATAAAATATATTGTTTCATATGTAAAATACATGCATACCTATAACATTAATAATAATATATACTTTACATTAATAATATAAAATTACATATGAATAATGAATAATGAAGAGTAGCACAGAACGCATAATTTTAATTGAAATATTTTTTTATAAAATATGTTTCGTTAGTAAAAAATGAAAATTTTCAGAATTACATCTTGAAAGATTTTAACATAGTTCAAAAATATAAATTTCATGATAATACTAAAAGTTTAAGATTAAATAATAAAATTGCAAAAAAAAAAAAAAATGTCTCATCTCTCCCTCATTTGAGAGAGGGATGGACATGTTTTTAAATTGAAAATTAGTATTTAATTTTAAAAAATTACAAAAACAATGTGTTATTTACATTCCTAAGGTTTATTGTAAATCAAAACATTTATTTTATATTATATTATGCTTTGTAAAATATATATCGAATGATAATATGCTTGTTCCTGATTAATGCTGTCAATTAATTTTGATGGCAATTAATTTGCAATTATGTCTTGTTCAATAATCACGGAATATCCAGTTTCTTGTGGTAAGATGGATTTATCTTTTTCATTTATCCTCATTAATAGTGTATTTCTATGTATAAATAAATTTTTGTAGTTTGAGTTCAATAATTATTTGAGAACAGTAATATTTTATTTTAAAAAATAAGGAAATTGGTATTATAGAAATACATATAAATATTTTTACCCTTTGAGCTCTGGTGGGCAAATTTCTTCAAAATTCCAAATGTCACTTTGGCACCAGTATTTTGCAAAGAAAAAAATGGTTAACGATATACACGAAAAAAATGCATTAAAACTTTTTCAAGTAAATTTAGTTGAATTTTCTCGTGTCTTTGTGACATTTAGGAATTAAAATTATGTGGTAGAAAAATCTACCATCAGAGCTCAAAGGATTAATATTAATTGTTGATATATAATGCATACGTAATAAAAATTTGCACTGTTTTAATTTTTCAATGAGTATTTGTTTTAAAAAAGTAATTAAAAATTCTTTTAATTTAAAAATGATAAGTTTTACATGATAAGTTTTACATTTTATAAATGTAAAATACTGAAAAATTGCAAGTAATTAAACATAATTATTGTGATAGAACATGACCCATCCGTCCTGAGTCATAGTGTCCAATCCCTCCCTTACACCAGCATTTTCAAAAAATAGGTTTTTACAAAAAATATGAGGTTTTTTTCGCTTAACTTAACTGTTCCGTTTAAGTTTAAAGTTAAATGTCTAAAGTTGACCATACAGAGTGTAGCTCAGCAGGTGGCACTTCTGTGCTATATTTATCAAGATACCGTAATAGCTATATCTCAAATACTTATTCTCAGAATTTCATCAAACTTCATATTCTCTTAGATATAGACAAAAATTGTTAAAATTTAAATTTCAGTTGTTACAGTTCAATAAATAGCGCTACTGTGTTTTTTACGGTTTCTACGATAGTTATGTTAAAAAAGTATGTAATATACGGAATACTGTAGAACTTCACTTAGACCGAACTTGATAAAAATTAGTGTTAAAGACATATTTGGATGTGCATAGCTATTTACTCATAATCTACATCTTGAATGCTTTTGCTTCATTAGTTTTGAGAAGGTTATCCAAAAGATATTCTTTCTTTTTCAATTTGTTGACTGTCACTTGTGGAGTTTTAAAAATAGATTTTTCCGGAAATATATGACTTCTACTATTCTGTTTACACATCTGTAGTTTCTGGATGCATTTTTCAAGATATTTAACAAAATGGCTAAAATTTATACATCCGTTCACATTTATAACTTTTTTAAAATTTTCAACCTCTTTTTTTATACTTTTTATTGCTTTATTACGTTATTTTTTCATTACAATTCTTATCATACATAGCTATCATCCTTCCTGATTTTAAACCAAATAAACATAATTTAAGGGTGTATTCCAATCCAAATTGCTTATTTCCTTATTTATTTTTTAATTTATTTTTTCTCTCAAATGCATCAGACTGGCAAATTCTCTAATTTAAGAACTACACAATGTGCCGTTCTTGTCAATCTTTTGATAAATGTAGAAAATATTGCAAAAAAATGCTGCCAATGATGACGGTTTAGCCGAATTTTCGAAGTGGGAGATATGATTATGAAAAAAAAAAGGATCATATTGAGAAATTAATTGTTTATAAATCAAATTAAAATGAACTGAGCGAAAAATGAAATCACACTGCATCTTATACATTTCTCCAAAACTCACCTCTGTATGTTTCATGTTTCTACTATTAAAAATGAATCTGAAAATGTAGCAGAAAATTTCGAGCTGTTACGGGTGGAAAAATATTTTTTCGAATACACCCTTAAACCAGAATTTGCGTCTTTTTTCTAGCTTGTCCTTTGCATTTCATTTATAAAATAAATTCTGATTCAAAATATATTTGACATGAAAAAAGCCGTAAGATTGACAACTGTGATAACTATTCTTTCTATATTTCCAATAATATTTAATAATATTATTAATGCTTGAAATATCAAACAGATATCAAAGAAATATGTAATATTTATTAGAAAATAGCAATAGTTTTTCTGAACATATATACATAGCATTATATGCTGTATACGGATCTAATTTTATATATGAATAAAAATATTAAATTTAAAATACTGATTTTGGGGCTAATTTTCATTTGATAAAGAATTTGATCTCTTGCGTAAAATAAAATTAGAAATAAAAATAGAAAGTAAATGAAAATAAATTCAATTGATTGAATAATTTTTTTCTTCACCAAAATAGCAAATAATATAAAAACGAAGAAACTACTTTAACGAAAGAAAAATAAAAATAAAATGTTATCTTTGCAAGAATTATAAATCAATGCAATTAAAAAAAACCTTTTTAGTTTGATTTGATCTTGCACATAAAAAGTGTAACCTGGGATTATTTACTTAATTATATTTATTCTCATTAAGACTTCTGTCAAATGTATCCAAATATTTACAATGAAGGAAAAGAAATCAGTTTCCACTACAAGCTTCTAACACAGCACAACAAAAAATACATAAAATATAAAAAAGAGTTTTATTTCAGTGTTTATTGATAAACTTTTTATTTTCGAGTTTCGCAAAATATTTATTTATAATTTACAATTCGGGAATTATATTTGAACATATTCTTATTTATTAGAGTCGCATATGAAAAATCTTTACTGAGAAATATTTTAATCGGCAATAATAATACAAGTAAACGTTAAAATAAAAAAATTCTACCAAAGGAACTAATGATATATAATTTACGACTTTATTTGTGTGGTTTTCAAAGGCGGGTGCTGTTTACATTCATTTTTAGTGACAAATTTATTTCCTTTGAAATACATCTTTTTACAATTTGTGAATATACAACATTAAAAACTTAATGTTTGTAAGGTATATTGCAATGTGTTTTAGTTTATAAGTCACTAAAGGCAACTTTATTCTACTTGACCAAAATCCATTATACTCGCACTCCCGCCAATAACTCCTTTATAAATGAGAATACAAACCTGCAGTCCCAGACAAACTCAGATCAATTTATATGTAACAAATTACTTTATATAAGACCTAAGTTATTATGGTTGTAGAGAAGACACAAGAGAAGCAAGGGCCATCTTAAAAAGTTTTATTTAAAACACCAATCTTTCCTATAAAAAAAGAGAAACGTGTTTTTTTAATAAATATAAGCTATTATGGCTGTATTTCGCACTAAAAAAAAGATATGCCGACTTAAAAAGTTTTATCTAAAACAGAATTCTTTCCTATAAACTTAAACAAAAGTACAAATTAAATATTTCCAACTGAGCGAAAAATTGTCCTGCCCGGGAATCGAACCTAGACGCTTAGCTTACGAGGCCGATGCTTTACCGGTTAAGCTACCTGGGCGATAGCCGACTGGGATTTTTAGCTCAGATAACCTTAACAGGTTATGCATTGGCCTTGTAAGCCAAGTATCTGGATTCGATTCCCGGCCTGGACAATTTTTCGATCAGTTGGAAATATTTAATTCCTATGATAAATTTACCAATCAGTTGATTGTGTTGAAAATAATAGTATAAAGAAAAGTATTTTTCTATTTAAGTCTTAAATTATTATGGGTGTACCATACACCAAAGAAGTAAAGGCTAACTTTTAAAAAAATTATCTAAACCAGCATTCATACTTATGAACATAAATAAAAGTGTTTTTTTTTTTTTTTTTTTTTTTTTTTTTTTTTTTTTTTTTTTTTTTGTTTCATCTAAAATATCATTCTTTCGTATAAAAATAAAGTAAAGTGTCTTACAATAACCTCCTCACCTAAGGAGACCAAATAAATGAAAAATCTTTCAAAAACAAACAAAATTTTATACAAAAAAACTAAATCTATGAATAACCCAGGGCTTCCAATTGTCCATTTTTTTAAACCCGTAATTTTCCATAAAAAATTTCTAATAGGTTTCTGCAACAATTGAAAAAAATCGCCCTTCCAGGTAAGTTTCTACAAAATTTATAAAGAGGATTTTTCTGTGAAAATTTGTGGTGTTCAAAAAACGGATCGAGTAGAATCTCTGACTACCATACTGCAACACAGGCGTCATCTATCAATATATTATTTATATCGAATAATTTTGTTGTTTTATTTCACGGTTTGCGCGCATGAAGGGATTAAACGAAATTTAGGTGCTTTAATACCAGTGATTTCGTAAAGTACTGATCGCTATATTGAAAATTAGAATATATTTTCATTTTATAAGATAAATGTTACTTTAACAAAACCCTGGTGAAAGATCCTTGAAGCTTACGAACCCTGATTTCGAAACTTTATTTTCTTGATAAAGTTGTAAGTTAAATCAATCAGAAATTGTATATGTATAGTGTAATTCTGTTTTCAGGCGTCAATGAGAACGTCACCAACTATTTCATCAACATTTGAACTCATTTTACTATACGGCTTAAACCATTTATCTTTATAAATATTGAAACATGCTCGATACTATTAAAGTTTCATTTTTTTATTCTTCACCAATATCAAGATAATATCGGTTATTGTTCAACACAGTGAATAAGATTCCTTTATAGTTTCTAATTTAACATTCAAGTAGTAAATAAATGTTACATATAACATTCAAATTGAATAGAAAATTTGCACATCTAAGCACAAAAACAAAAAAGTTGTTATTTATTTCGCGTGTAAAAATATTTTTAGTGAATACATACCTTCAGAAAACAACCTAAACTAGTCGTTGGGGGCCACTGTAATACTTACCCATCATGGCTATGCTTAACATAAAATATGAATATAAAAATGTGTAAATTATTTATAAAATGCGGGGAATGCGGGGTGTTGTTCGGGGGATAAAACATTTACGGGCACATAAACGGAGAGTCAGATGGACAGACAGACAGGATACACAGACAGGCGGGCGCCGAATTTTATTTTCTAAAAATATGTTTTTTGGGTCTTTCAGCGTTTGAAACGTCTAAATCCGTAGAGTTTTTTTCTATTTTTAAAGCAATTGCAACATATACCCTATACTACGTATAATGGGTAAGTAAAAAGAAGCTCAAATGCTTAGTATTAATTTAAGATTTAACTTTTGACTTTAAAGTTTCTCATGCCCAATTCCGGCATTATTATAGTAAACAATTAAAAGCAGCCTTAATATAGCTATAAGTTCAAATTTTATACTAGTGCCTTTCTTTATATTAATTTTTATACATCCTGTCAAGAAAGTCTATTGTTTTATTTTATCAATGTTTAATATGTTCGTAGAGATTTAAATTTCGAATCACCCTTTCCACCCCCCGTCTTCGCTTTTGGTATGCCAAAGTGAAATATTAACTCACAATCCCTTTATAAACACCAGTGATTACACAGTTCCAGAAAGCTTAAAAATGAAATCTAGCTCAAACATAAAAATAAATTTTTAGGGGAAAATTAATTAAAAAATTACCAGGCATATAATGTCTTAAATATATAGATGTTTTAAAAAGAATGTTTAATCTTTTATTATTATTCTTTTTATATTAATTATGTTTATAATTAATAACAGCAATAAATATTAATTAGAATATTATTTTTTAATGCTCCAAACTTTAATTTTTAGTTATTTAAAATAAAGTAATTATATAAACTAAATACAAAAATGTAAAGTTTATATTTAATAAAAAATAATAATTATTAATAAAATTAATAATAGTAATAATAATATAAAAATAATTACACAAATTTAGCATATTTAATTATAAATAATATGCTTTTTAAAATACTGTACAAACTCACATAAAATAAATTTACATTATAAGAATAATTTCACAATTCTTCTACTTATATATTTTTCTTAAATTTTCTGCTGCTAGGATTCGAGCTGGGGTTTTATAGAAATAGAAAACAAGTACACACTCATCCCGAATCTGCCTAGAAGAAAAAATTCAGGTAGACTATCATTCAAATTTCGACCTCTTTGTTCTGGGCCAGCCGACGCTTTTTTGTGGTTTCGCGGCGTTTTTTGTCTTTTATGACTTTACATGTAAAGTGTTAGATATCTTGCAAAAGGGGGAGAGTTTCTTTCAAATTCGATATTATCTTATTTCCTGATCCATTGTTGAATCCATTGTTGATTCTCCAGTAATTTTACTATAACCACAATTGGATGTTAAAAGAAATTGCTCTACACTGTAAAAAAAAAAAAAAAAAAAAAAAAAAAAAAAAAAAAAAAAAAAAAATCTGCAAAGGTACTAAACCTTTTCTAGGAAACTGGGATTCCAAGAACTTTTCCTGTAACGGTAACAGCAAAAATTCATGTTTCAGAATCGATTACATGAATTTTTCCTGTTATCGTTACATGAAAAGTTCTTGGAATCCCAGTTTCCTAGAAAATATTTAGTACCTTCACAGATTTTTTTTTACAGTGTAGTAGGACAGTCAGGGATTTTTGCTTTCTAACACTCCGAGCACACGCTTATTTTCCCAGCCTTCAACCAAATTCTAGAAAATCCATTCTTTATGATCCTTCTGCGGTTTATTCACAATAGAATGAAGGAACATCTACAATGGGTCAGGAGATAAGGAGCTCAATCCTACTGGAAGGAAAGGACTTGTTTTGCAGGACATCAGTCTCCTTCTCCTAAAAGTCATTAAAGATTAAAAACAGTACGTCACCACAATTATGGATATCGGTGCTGATAACAGTTGGTAGTCTGTCTGTTTGCAGCTTAAGGCTTCATGCAGATTAAACTTCTAACTTTTATCAGTTTCGACTAGTTTTATTGTAGCGACGCGGTTTTTTTTATCTTTAATGGTTTTAGGGAAACGGGACTGATGTCCTGCAAATCAGGAAACTTTCCCTTAAGTACAGTCAGTTGATTATCTCCTGACCCTTTCTGAGATTCCTTCCATCCTTTTGTGACTAAACCGCAAAAGGGTCTCAAACAAAAGTTTCCTAGAATACGGCATAATGGCAAAATAAACGTGTGCCTGCAGCTTAAGCGCAGACAAAATCGTACTACGTATCACTACTTCCGAGACATTTAAAATATGTATGCTCTGGGTATCAGAAGTCTAGTGGAAATAAAAAATATTGTTTTAAAAATATCTCTTTTACAAAACTTTTTGTATAATTGAAATCTAAAATGTAGTTTTCAAATATATAATAAAATAAATTCGCAAATTTTGAACATATTTTGATAAAAACTAATTACGTATCGAAGAAGTTAATCGTTGGTCGACCGTAGAGTTCCTGAATGACCATGTAATTCAATCTAATATAGAATTACACTGTAAAAAAAATGTTGTAAAGGTACTAAACCTTTTCTAGGAAACTGGGATTCCAAGAATATTTCATGTAACGTTAACAGAAAAAATCCAAGTAACCGATTCTAAAACTTGAGTTTTTGCTGTTACCGTTACAGGAAAAGTTCTTGGAATTCCAGTTTCCTAGATAAAGTATAGTACCTTTACAGATTTTTTTTTAACGTGTACACCATAAAAAATGTTTAAGAAAACTTAATTCGATGAATAATCATATAAAATCGCAATTCTGACTAAATTCTCTTTCATTTTATGAAATACAAAGGTAAAACTTATATAGTAACGAAACTATGCAAAATGTTTACAAGAATTTTATTAGAAAAGAAATTTATATTTAAATTTCGAAGCAAGGCACGGGAGTAAAATCTCAGTTCGCATCTTTGTATCAAATTCGTGTTTCTTTGCAATTTTTTGGTGCATTTTAGTTTTAAGAACAACTGACGCTATCTTATTAATCCAAACCTGAATCAATGATTAAACACTGCAGAAAATCCTAGTGAACTGTTATACAGGAAAAGAGAGAACTGTGGTTTTAAAACGACTGAAAAAACGCATCCCCGCGGAAATCGCGAGTTGTGCAATTTTTTCTATTTTAACATTGCCCGTGGAAATCGCGGGATGCTTATTGAGAGAGTTTTTGCTCAGCCAATGCGGATAAAGTAAAAATAGCATTCTATTTTTATTTTTATTTATTTATTTATAAAATTTTACGGGGATTCTATTATAATGTTGCATGTAAATTTTATGCATGTATACGACAGTTAAGAAATATTAGAAATCATTTATATCATTTTAAACGAATTTTTCCATGTATGCAAGAAAAAATGCATAACTTAAAACATCTTTTATTAATTATTAATTATTTTTTACTGCGCAAAAAATATATCCGTGATTACATTATTACACACATGATTTAAAAGATAGAGATAAAATATATTTTGTAAAATTCTGTTACGTTTCTATTAAATTTACTTTTGTATTAAAATCACCAATGTACGTAAACTGTTTTTAAATGGTGTTAGTTATCGTAGAAAATATCTAAAAATCTACAACGTTTTCATTCTACTTGTAGGCACATGTTTAAGCTAACTTTTCATTTAAATATTCTTATCCGCAATAAAATCTTTGAAAGAAACGTTGTGTTATGGAGATATAATCTCTTTAATGCGAATTCTTTAACTTTACTTCTCAAGGTTTAGATCTTAGAAGTATACCGACAAAAAATATTAACTTTTACAACAACTGTTCAATTAAATTATCATCCTTTTAAATATGCTAAGAAACGAGTAGCGAAAATACGTGAACACCCCTTTTCATCATACGAATATCCAATATTTATTCAGTTTTTCGCCATAGTAAAATGCAAGTTTCAGTCTGCGATATTAATTTACGTAAGTCTCAAAATTATGTGCATTTTTAATTATGTTATTTGGTGCTTATTTTAGATACTATAAAGTGAGAAATAATTTAGAAATTTGCTTCAAAAAAGAAAATTATCTGTATTAATGAAAGAATCTCGGACTTCATCTTTATCATATAGTTTCATATAAAATCAGTCATGTAAGCGCTGCGCCAGAAATGACCTACAAATGACCTGGTACAACTAAATTTAACAACATTTGGTCGTTCGGAAAATCGTGTCCGTTTAGGAAATCCGATTCGTATCGGAAAATTCAGCCTATTAATTACTAAACATTAGATATCGGAAACAATATCTAAAAAATAAATGATAGAATTTATCAGTACGAATTAATTTTCCCAAACGGACGCGATTTTCCGAACGACTTAGTATTTCTCTTCTTATTTAATGATAATATTTATGGAAATTAAAAAGCAAAAACAAAATATATTAAGAAACTTTAGTGCTTAAAATCAGCAATTTGTGGTGTAGTGCTTGCATCCCTGTATAAACTGTAGTGGTAAATAGTTATGAATTGTGATTATAAAAAAAGCAAAATGGTATAAAAGATTTTAGTATTTATAAATGTTCAATTATTGTCCAGAAAAAAGTTTGTATTATTTGGAATTGCAGGACAAATAGAACAGATCTTCATAGATTAACGAAATGTAAATGATAAAAATGACATGCAATTTTTTTGATACCGTATTTAAAAAGTTTAATAAAATTCCATAAATAAATATTATAAAGCAGAATACTTTTAACGCAAATAGTTAAAAGGAGATTTGCCTCCGGAATGTTTTTTCACTTTAACATCTAGCTGTAAATTTCCAGGGAAACTTTTTCTTTAACAGTTCAAAAAGTGATATCTTTAGTAGCATTTTCTTTAATGTTTCAAAACAGCCGTTACTCATAAAATGACTGCATAATTATTTTTTACAAATAGTTTTAGAGAAGTGGTAAATCTATGAGAATAAGCAAAAGAAACAATTGAAAATGGTACAATGGTAACATTTGAATTATATATTTATTTAACCCATTAATGCCTAAATTATTTTCTTCGTTAAATTTTGCATTTTTCCACCACTTTTAAAACAAGAACTACTTTTATCTTAATTTATCGAGGAATTTGTCTCAAGAAAGAAAGTATTTATTTATCCTCCTTTTTTACTGGTATGAAAAGCGCTTACTTAATTTTTTTTTTAAACTGTCCCAAAAATGGGACGCTAGGCACTAATGGGTTAAAGAGAATTAGTTACTACATTGGTCATTTATTTTGTTCATTATTATCACAATACACAATAAAAAAGATACCGAAACACTATTGGATCCATTCTCTGATTGTTTTAAAGCAGGAATAGAAACTGCAAATTTGTTTTCATTTCAGTTTCAGTATACAGGCTATCTGTGAAAAAAGTGAGGTACTCAGTCAACTTGCGAGTAATTACGTGTTTTGATTACGTGTACAATGAAGCATAAAATTTTGATTTTTAAAGAAAAAAATATTCGGTCCAATAGCTGTTGCTGAGGAAAATAATGATTTTTAAAAGTGTTGTTTTCGACAAAAAAAAGTGTGCAAATGCTAAAATTGCAAGCACAGAATTTTTCATAAAAAATGACAATTCTTTACGATAAAGTAAATTAATTTGAAAGAAATGTAAAATTGTGTGCCTTGTAAACTTTTATTTTATTTTATTTTATTTTATTTTATTTTATTTTGTTATTTAATATGAATTCTTCACGACGTGTCAGTTATCGCAGATGTTCGGTGCTAAGTCTATAATTATTTAATACAAACTCATCTGAGATTGAAAGCTATTCAATCAACGTAAGGTAACAGGGTTTTTATTTAAAAGCTACAAATTACAACAGCTCATATGTTTCAACGTTGCATTCAAACATATAGACCGGAAAGTGGCAGCATAGATAACCACTTCATCGAGTTCTTGAAATTCCAGAATTAATTCCGTGACCGAGTGGCAAAGACGCCGTTCTGCTAATCTGGAGGTTGTGGGTTCGATTCCCGCTGGCTCCATTGCACACACACTTTGCGTGGAGCTCCTGGTTGTATTTCTCTTGTGTTGTAAATTTACTTGAGCTATCTCATTCTTGTATATTGACGATGGCTTATAAGCAGGCTTTCATGTCGAGCACACAAGTCGGATGTATGTTGTTCAAATAAATAAATCCAGAATTAATTAAAACTCGGTAGTAGAAAACAACTGAAAACCAAATTTTAATGGTTGGTTCGTAGGTTTACTTTTGTGTTTTCCTGCACAGAATATTTCATAAAAAATGACAATTCTTCACGATAAAGTAAATTAATTTGAAAGAAATGTAAAATTGTGGGCCTTGTAAACTTTTTTTTCTGCTATTTCATATGAATTCTTCACGATGTGTCAGTTATCGCAGATGTTCGGTACTAAGTCTATAATTATTTAATACAAACTCATCCGAGAGTGAAAGATATTCAATCAACGTAAGATAACAGGGTTTTTTTAATTAAAAGCGGCAAATTACAACAGAGCATATGTTTCAACGTTGCATTCAAACAAATAGATGATTCTGATAATTCCAACTATAGATGATTCTGTTCATTTCAGTGGCTTATGTGATAAATTCTATTACTTATCTTAATGGAGCTTTATTTACATTTTAGTGCTTTATTTATTAATTTATGAATGTTTTAATTTTGTTATGGAATATAAGCTAGAAAGAAATACTGAGCTATATATATTAAGGTAACTGTAGGTGAATTTTTCTTTTGTAAGCGTTTGCACGCAATAGAAAAACAGATCAGAAAAAAATTGTTCTTTCTATTACATATCTTAAGGTGGTTTTATTTACATTTTATTGCTTTATTTATTAATCGAAGAATACATTAATTTTGTTATGGAATGTAAGCTGGAAAAAATACTGAGGTATATATATATTGATCTAATTACCGATGAAATTTTTTTTGTAACCGTTTGCACGCGACAGAAATACAGATAAGAAAAAATCGTTCTCGATAACAATTTCAAAAATAATGAAAAAAAATGCGATACAGTTTTCAAGAAAGCTATAATATAGTTTTCAAACAAATTTCATTTGGAAGTATTTACATTAATTTTGTTATGGAATGCAAGCTGGAAAAAATACTGAGCTATTTATATACAGGGTGTCCGAAAAGTCTGGAAACGGTCGAATAACTCGAGAAATACATATGAGATTGAAAAACATAAATATATGTGTTAAATATTTTTAAATAAGCTACTCAGTGATACCAAATTTGACCTTCATAACCGACCCTCTGAGGGTCAGAGGGGGTCCAACTTTGAAATCTTAAATTATAACCCCCATTTTTTATTGCAGATTCGGATTCTACGGACAAAATTACGTAACTTTTGTATTTGATGTTTATTTCGAATCCTCGTTTATCACGGTGTAATTGAGCATATTAAATCGATAAATATTTCGGCTTTTCCAACGGGATTTTCCCTAATCGAAACTAATTGGGGAGAATTTATGACATCAAATTCCTCGTCTTTTGCAATAATAGCGTTTCCTGAAAATCACCCGTGCCGATTATTTCGGTAGTACTACACAGTTAAAAATTTGATCCATTTGCTGTAGCGTCACTCCACAGCTTTTATAGAATATCTCTTTCATGACCAATGAGAATGTTCCATAACACAGTAAAGTACACTGTAAAAAAATTTACCCTTTTGCTGCATCGTCACTTCACCGCTTTTATAGAAAACGATTACTTTACTGTGTTATGGAGCATTCTCATTGGTCACAAAAGAGATATTCTATAATAGCTGTGGAGTGACGCTGCAGCAAATGGATCAAATTTTTAACAGTGTAGCACTATTGAAATAATCGCTACGGGTGATTTTCAGGAAACGCTATTCCTACAAAAGACGAAGAATTTGACGTAAAAAATTCTGCCCAATCAGTTTCGATTAGGGAAAATCCCGTTGGAAAAGCGGGAATATGTATCGATTTAATATGCTCGATTACACCGTGATAAACGAAGGTTTGAAATAAACATCAAATACAAAAGTTACGTATTTTTGTCCGTAAAATCCGAATCTGCAATAAAAAATGGGGGTTATAATTTAAGATTTCAAAGTTGGACCCCTCTGATCCCCAGGGGGTCGGTTTCGAAGGTCAAATTTGGTATCACAGAGTAGCTTATTTAAAAATATTTAACACGTATATTTACGTTTTTCAATCTCATATGTATTTCTCGAGTTATTCGGCCGTTTCCAGACTTTTCGGACACCCTGTATATATATTGATCTAATTACCGATCATTTTTTTTTTTTTTTTTGTGTGTGTGACATGAAAGACTGGGGACTGGGAGCACGAAAACACAATGGTGAACTTACGAGTCAGCCGCTAAAATCGGATTTTCAAATTTTTCCACCAAGATATGACTTAGCAGACAGACTGCGTTTTAATATCCAAATCAAATTTTAACTAATTCTGGAATTTCAGCCGTGAACTCGATCAGGTGATTGTCTGTGCTTCCGCACCAAAAAATCGCTATTTGCAACCAACCTTTATAATTCTGTTCATTTCAGTGGCTTATGTGATAAATTCTATTACTTATCTTAATGGAGTTTTATTTACATTTTAGTGCTTTATTTATTGGTTTATGAATGTTTTAATTTTGTTCTGGAATATAAGCTAGAAAGAAATACTGAGCTTTATATATTAATGTAACTGTAGATGAATTTTTCTTTTGTAAGCGTTTGCACGCGATAAAAATACAGATCAGAAAAAAATTGTTCTTTCTATTACATATCTTAAGGTGGTTTTATTTACATTTTATTGCTTTATTTATTAATCGAAGAATACATTAATTTTGTTATGGAATGTAAGTTGGAAAAACTACTGAGCTATATGTATATTGATCTAATTACCGATGAAATTTTTTTGTAACCGTTTGCACGCGACAGAAATACAGACAAGAAAAAATCTTTCTTGATAACAATTTCAAAAATAATGAAAAAAAAATTTCGATACAGTTTTCAAGAAAGTTACAATATAGTTTTCAAACAAATTTCATTTGGAAATATTTATTTTTTCCTATTCGACAGTTTAAAAGTTGAAAATGTGCCGTAGTTAAAAAAATTAAAGAATCCGATTAAAATTATATTCAATGGTATCTTTTGCCACCGTCAAAATAAATTCAAGCTATGCGAATGGGCACGTTTGGCCTGTATAACATAGATACAATTTTCTGTTCTTAGCAATCGAAACTACAATCTTTATTGGGCGCATACATGAAAAAAAAATTTGTTTCGTCTAATGGTTTACCACCTTCAGAACTCTGAACACCTCATGTTATCTTTTGGGTCCTTTGAACATATATTTAGTTTTAATTTTAGATTAATAAACATTCACAGATACACACGCAAAATACTTCAATTAAACAAAGAAGCTATCTCTAAAAAAAGGAAACTGAAACTAAGAAACAAATTGCATGCACAGACATTTTTGACGGAGAATCCTTATTATGCTAATGGACAAAATAATATTAAAATTAAAGTACCTGGAATATTCTACGCCATTAATTAAAAGATCTTTTTCGTTATCAAACGTATGTTTTACTTTTCCCCTTCATCTTTCATAATGACTCGTAATTATCCTTATTTTCATGAGGCAACTCATTATACATTCAAATTTATTTATCTTCCCTTGTTTAAACACAACGCATAACTGGAGAGAACTTTAAAATTTTCAAGAACTTAAACTGTATGTTTTGAAGAGTCAATTTTGCATTTAACCTTTTATAATTTTCGTTAAATATGGGTGTAGTGATTCCTGTTAATATTAATTCACTTGCTTATTTAAAATTTCAACTTATTTCTTTTTGGATTTGGCAGGGTTTTTTTTTTATTTTATATTATAATACGAGCAAAAACTGTGTATGTGTTTGTGTAAATTTTATCGTAAAAACGGCTTCAACGATTTTAACAAAATTTTGTATTTCACATTTCCGGTTACGAGAAGATATTTGGGCTAGGTCAAATTTAAAATCGATAAAATAAAATAAAATTCGATTATTGGGTCACTTTGCTTATAATGGATTAGAGTCAAGCTAATTATATCTAAAAAACGGCTCAATCGATTTTAACTACATTTTGTTTCCAATCGTTTTTTGACACGAGAAAACTATTCGATTAGGCTCTTTTTCCTTTTAGCTGGAAGTCTGCCAAATCAAGGAAGATACTCTTCCCTGCATTTACCTTTTTTATTAAAAAATTAATGATAAAATTTGTTTTTTAATGAATTTTCTTATAATCTTGATTATAAGCCTCCTACTAAATATAATTGCTTTTGTTTTTGACAAAGGAGCTGCTAATCTAGATTTTATGACAATTATATCTTTCACCCTTTTTTGAACACTTCTTCAAATTATACTACTTTCATATTTGCAAAATTTAAAACATTAAAGCGTTTTACGATAACCTGTATAATAAATGATTGTCTATTTTTTACACTTTCAGAAGGTTGTATCACAGTTTTATTTGTTAGTGAATGATTGGAAAAAAAAATTAGCAACATAATACTAAGCAATTTTCTTCGAGTTTCAGGTGTAATTTTGGTGTCTAACATTCATTTAAATGTTAAATTTATTTGATAAGTTCAAATAGCCTCATATCCAATTAACTCCCGCATCAACAAATAATATACACTTATGTTTTGTTAATTCACAAAATTTTTAAGGTTTCCAGTAGAGTCAAATTGATCATATTGATTGTCTTATAGGTATTTCAACCAATTAATGCCATACTGTTAATAAAGCGATTAACATATATCTTGCATTACATGATCTAGTGTAAACAAATGCAGAATATATCGATAGTTTAAATGACCTTGAATGTCGTTGCGGATAGTTTCTATTACAACCGATACCAGATTCATTGTAATTTTCTAACCTAGGAATCTTTTATCTTGCTGCCTTAACCCTAGATAGATAACCATATTTCACTATACACTAAATCGATTACGTCGATTCGACGTAGGTTATCTTTAAGGGGTTAAAAGCAATAAGTAAACTTTTAAATAAAATCATCGTAATTTATTAATTGAATTTTACAATCTTGACATGATGATTGAGACAATTTAATGACCATTTAGAAATTATATTAAAGTTGGTTGGTTGTATAGGATTTACTGGCGCAAAATCCCTTGAGGGACATGCTGCGCCAAAACAAAGACTAAAATGTACAAAAATTAAGAGAGACAAAATCTGAATATCTGGACGGGGTATCCCGTCCAGATACATAGCTCCCAAATGGTCCGCGAACTGAACACCAATATTTTTTTAACAGAAAATTTCATAGTAGGTTTCTACAGTATTTGTGTTAAAACTAACTTCCGAAGGCGGTTTCTGCGCACTTTTCAAGAAAAATATAAAACGAAAATCTTTCTAGGAAAATATTGATGTTCAGTTGGCGGACCATTTGGGAGCCCTGAGATATAGCTAGGCAAATGTAGAAAACCAAAAAATTAAAAAACGATATTGTATAGTATAAAAGTACAAATAAGGCCGTGCAAATTTCGTTCTCGATAGAGATCCTTTCCAAAAAGTGTTAATGTGTCAAAGCAAGTCCAAGTCATAAAAATATCATATTTCAAAATAAAATCTTGCATGTTTTAAAAAGGAAAGAGTGCCCCGTGAGGAATATCCTCAATGAGGTTAGTCAAGATTGGTGATGATGAGTTAAAAAACATTCTGTAAAAGTGCCGGAGGCCCTGATAGTCTGTTAAAAGATGATGAATGGTCAGGTAATCAAAATGACAATATGGACACATGGGTGCATCCTTCCTCAATAAAAGATGTTTATGAGTGATCCTAGAATGTCCAATTCTCAGACGAGTCAGAAGAACATCTGTTCTCCTGAGGTAGATAGGAGGCCAGGTCATGATAGTTGGTTTGATATGGTACATTTTATAATTAATTTCTAAATCCCAACTTTTTTGCCATTTATTGTGGATGAAATGATTTATAACCAGTTTAACGTCTGAGAATGGTATTCTATGCTGTAAAGGATTAAGAACAAGTTTTGCCGCCTCATCTACTTTCTTATTTCCAGGTATACGCATGTGTCCATATACCCAACAAAATAAAATATCGTAGTCACGTCTTGTCAATTCTTTATAAATGTCTAAGATGGATAAAATATAAGGATGCTTATTAAGAGATTTAATTGCTTCAATAGAACTACTTGAGTCTGTATAAATGATAAAGGATGTGTTAAGATGATGGGGTATATACAACATGGCTCTTTCAATTGCGATCAATTCTGCTGTAAAAACAGAAATAAAGGACTTAAGCCTAGAACTGAAACTAGTATTTTCAGTAAAAAACCTACAACCAACAGTATTCCCATTCTTTGAACCATCTGTGTAAACATCAATATAATTTTGGTAAATCGCACGATGAGTAGAAATTATATTTAAATATTCTGCATCTATAATTCAATTTGTATTTTGAAGTTACAGGCTAACTCAAAATGCTTAAAACTAAATTGATAAGCAACAATAAATTGCTGTAATGAATTTAATCAGAAAATAAATGTATAGCGTAATAGTACAACTGTACAATTTATATCTGGCATTAGCAAAAAATCTGATCGTATCGAAATCATCCGTAGAGTCGCTATTATTTAAAATTGTGACATCCGTGCAAGAGAAACCTTACTGTCTTTTAGAATACGCAATTAGTGTCGTTGTTCAGAGGTATCTCCGGGCATTTTTTTTATCCACTGCATCGTCATAACAACATAAGTTGGAGGAAAACTTTTGAAGAGATGGGCTGCTTATAAGAGAAAACGCAGGCACGACCTGCGACCACCTTTCATGATCGAAATGACGAAAATCATTCGTGAAAAGTTTATTCGCACGTCGTTTATATCGTCTCACAAAATCAACGATTATTTTTATTTGAAGAATATAATTTCCGTGTCCCATCTTCTTCAGGCCTTACAGATATTCTTGGAAGAGTGGTAGGGTATAATAAATTTCACTTAATTTTAATTGCGAAAAACCACATAAATACCATAATTTTGAACTGAAATTTTCATTTTATTTAGTAAGGTTAAGTGGGCAAATGGGCCATGATTCTGCAATGTGACCCTGGGGTTTCTGGCAATTCAGTTTACATAACACATATAGCACGAAAGCTCCCAAAAACAATCTCACGATCTCCAAGTTACCGCAAATTCTTCTTGATACTAATGTGACAAAACGAAGCTTTTAAAATTTCCTCATGAGTCAGCTCCCAATAATGTCCTATGGAGCAACCTCCACGAACGTCAGCCCTGGGGAAGTACGTAGGAAATCACAATGCTAGCAGCATCTATTAGTGATTCTGGAATTCAATAATCATTTTTGAATTATGATAAAATGTGAATTCGATTTCATCGGGATTAATTTTTATTGAAGAGTGTTTTATAGTACTATTTTTTCGGTTTATTAACAGTTTGTATTTTTGCACATTTTCATTTAACTTAACCGAGTGTTAAAATATCCGTATAACCATATAACCTTTATAACTGAATCCAGCCCTCCATTTAAAAATGAATTGTGCCCTCTTTTTTTTTTTTTTTTTTTTTTTTTTTTTTTTGAGGAGAGGGTCACATCTCTTAATAAGCAATTTGTCTATGCTGTTCCCATACCCAAAATAGCTACTTACACTTTGGAGAGGTCATTTTCTTTCGGAAATGCAGAAATATTGCCTTAACAGTCTTAGAAATGTAAAATTCACACATTTTATCCAAATACCCAGAAATTGAAGAATTTCCCAATTTCTTATACAGGTAAAAAAAAAATCATTCAGAAATTCAGCATTTTAAGCGAATTTTAGGACTTGCGAGTTACAAAATGCCGTCATAAAGAGTCAATTGGCTGTCGCGATGTGAAGTTCAAGTTATTATTTTACATTTTACGGAGATTTCCCTAAAGATTTTTTGGCTTTATCGAAAAATGGAAAACATTAATAAATAAAATTTAGATAATTCCGGCTTATATGAAACAGAAAAATGTGGATATTTTTTAGTTTTGAGTTTCAAGACAGGGGGAAACGCACCACTACCATAGAAAAATATCATAATGTTAGGCCCTATCGCGTAACGAATAGAGCGTGCGTCTCGTGTACATAAATACCCTGATTCAAATCCGGAAGACAGATAGAAGGTAAGACATTTGTTCATAAATCAGTCGTCGATAATCACACTTCTTCCTTATCAGAAAATGAAACATCCCATTTCTCTTTCCACTCACTATGTTTTTCCCCTATGAGAAAAAAAATATCTTTTTTTTTTCTTTCTTCTTCCGAAAGATAAATAGGGTGTTTTATTTTCTGATAGCGGAAAAGTGCGATCATTGACATTGCTTTTTTGAAAATTTTGTCATGTTTTCCGTAAAAATATCAGGCGATCCCACTGTTTTTCATATTTTTGTACGCTTGTTGAACTATTTTGTTTTATTCAACTGTGATGTTTTTTTTTAGATAAAAGGTATTGACTTGTTGCAGATTTTGAAGTTTTTGAATATTTAACAAATTATATCTGTTGACAGCAGCAATACACCGGTAAAGTTTTATATAATTTAGTTTATTTTAGTAATACACTTTCATATTCTAAAAGAAAAAAAAGGGGGTACTATTGCTTAAATAAGCAAATAAGCGCGGGAAACCGACAAAAACGTTATTTTGATTCCATTTTGTGGCAACGTGACAATCTAAAGTAACAATGCCCTATGGAAACAAATAAAGTTGACTAAGCAAGCAGTGTTATACTAACAATTTATGACAAAATAAATTCGGGATAATGTTGCTTTCCAGAGATATTGCATTCCGAAAAGACTGGCAGTTTACTTTTCATGGAAAATGCAATTCACAACTTTGACATCTTCGACAGGGAAGTGAAAATTTTTTCAAGGCTTCAGAAATACAGAATATTCATTAACTATCACCTACTTCAAAATAAAAAATATTAAGCCAATTAAAAAATACAACTATCAAAATATCCCTTGTTTGTCTGAACTTCGAAATAATGGCTCGTAAACATATAAAAACCAATGTTTAATTCTTATTGAACATTGCACTTGTAGAATTCTTTTTCCTTTGGTGCTGCAGGGTATGTATTTTCCATGGTAACCGAGATTTATCAAAGTGATTTTATCTGAGGCTAAGGAAATAGAAAGCGTAATGAAATATACACTGCTCAAAACAATTAAAGGATATTGCAGTTTTAGGTGGATTTTGTATCTGGGAAACTTTTTAGCTCATTGATACATGGTCGACAGACATAGCAGGTTATATGAGAATAAATTACACATGTTTGGCAGAAAAAAAATGCATTTTATTGCGCATTTGTGTACAAAAGGAAAAAAACACAATTTGTGCATATGAGAAAAAAAGAATAAGAAAAGGTGTTTTCTTCAAAGAAAATCATTTTCAGTAGGGGGTATGGTTTCCACGGGCGGCCAGCAAAGTTGAACACCTTTGAGGCATGGATTCAATGAGGCTATTAATGACGAGTTGGGATATTCTGCCCCACTCTTCCAGAAGAGCTCTTTCCAGTTCTTGGAGAGTTTGTGGGGTTTTTGGCGGCCAGAAACTCGTCTTCCTAGAGCGTCCCAAACGTGCTCGATTGGATTCATGTCTGGAGAACACGCTGGCCATTCCATTCGAACGATTCCTTCCTCGAAAAGGAAATCCTCCACCAGGTTTGCACGATGTGGCCTGCAGTTATCATCCATTAAAATGAAGTTATCTCCGATTGCTGCAGCGTAAGGGACTACAATAGGTCTGAGGATCTCATCCCTATATCGGCGACCAGTTAGAGCTCCATCTCGAATGATGTAGAGGTCAGTGCGCCCGTCAATGGAGATGCCACCATACACCAACACTCCTCCACCGCCAAATCTGACACTTTCGTGCACGAACGCAGGATTATTCCTACTGCCACGGTCCCTCCAGATGAAAATACGACTATTATCCGGATGCACAGAAAAACGGAACTCGTCAGAAAACAGAATATTGCTCCATTCATTTCTCCTCCAGTTGACATGCTCGGTTGCCCACTCCCTGCGGTCGCGACGATGCCTTGATGTTAATCTAACACATACCATCGGTCGGCGAGCATACAGACCTACAGCATGGAGCCGGTTTCGGACAGTCTGAGTTGAAATCGTGGTGCCTGTAGCCGAGCGAAGGTGTTGTTGGAGAAGAGTAGCGTTCATGTTTCGGTGTCTCCGAGCTGTTCACGCTAAATACCGATTTTCATTGGGCGTTGTTGCCCGTCTACGACCTTGCCCTGGTCTTCGGCCTGCACATCCACTCTCCAAAAAACGGTGCCAGATCCTGGAAATGACACTTTGTGACACTCCAATGGCTTGCGCTACTTCGGCTTTAGTTTGCCCCCCTTCTAACCTACCAACAATTCTCCAAGCTTCTGAATCTGTCAAATGACTTCGCTGAGACATCGTACTCATCGAAACAAAGCAATCACTGAATGTCGATCATCCTTTTCTTCATTCTCTTTTATCCAGTTGAAAGTCAAATTTCATTCGCTGCCGCTGAAGCGACGTTTTTGACGTCGAACTCAAAATTTGCATACTCCACAGTTTGAAAAACAGAAAAATTTACATTTGTGATTCTCTTCTTCTATTTTCGGCAAAAAAAATTTCGTTTATATCTTTATTTTATGTACAACTTCAAATATCCTTTAATTGTTTTGAGCAGTGTATGTATGATCATTTAGTCCTTAATCACTGTTTTTTGTAATTTTGAATTTTTGGCAAAATGGCAACGTATGAAACATAATTTAATTGTTTTAAACAAAAATAAATCTTATTTTGTTATGATTATAAAAATGAACGAATTAAAAACTTATATCTAGAGCCATATATCTAGAGCTGCAACCTTTCACTCAAATAATGCAATAGTGCACATATAAAAAGCATTTTCTAAAGAAAATATCGTTTAATTTTTCAATCAAGACTGCTCATTTTTCCAGTCTGCAACAAGAATTGAGATATTTTTTATAAGTGTTTCAATTTTTAAAAACGGTTTAGAAGAAGCATTTAACAAATATAAGCTCTATTCAAAAAATGCAAAAACACAAATTCATTTTTAAACACGAAAAACTGACATACACCTTTAATATACAGAAAATATAATTGTACTAAGTAACTACAGATAAAAAGCACGTAAAAATTTTTAAAGACTTTTTAACAAGAAAAATAATGTAATATTCTTCATTTTATGTTAAATTATCAAATTTCGTATCTTCTAAAAGTTTTTATACACAAGCCCTTTTTTTGTAGGACTTTAAAAGATATTTATAGATCAGAATAAAAACATCATTACATAACTCCTTTTTACTGGCGTTCTTGTTCATACCAAAGAAGTAATTTATAATTTAATTAAGAACATTCTATTCTCTCCTGTTTAATTATTTGAAATTCTTGTAATTTTTGCAATAATTAGCTTTATTTCAATAGTAATTTAAATCATTAATTTCAGTAATCAAAATGCTTAAAGAAATACTCGGTAGCAAAAAAACACTTTTTATTACTTTGTAGAGTTCCTTTTAATTATGTTAAAATTAATGGCAAAATTTTTCATTTCTTTTTATTTTTGCGTGTGTGTGGACTGGTTTAAATAAGGTATTCATATTTGTTTCTTTTTTATTCCTGTGTATAACATGCATACGTATTTATACAAGATAATCAAATAAAATTCCAAGAAAAGATAAAATAAATCTTTTAGGCATCAGAAAGCCTTTGGGTCCTTTTCGTAAGAGGAACTTTTTGATAAAGCAATGTTAAAAGAAACATGATGAAAACTCTTTTATTCGTACACTGAATTTTACTAAAAATCTTGCAAAGCCACTTCCCCCAGAACTCTCTGATATGAAACGACAAAAATGGCTTTTCAATATCTTCATTTTCTAGCTTGTATGTTAACAACTGAACGTAATGTATTCGAAGTAATATGGAAGGATTATGGTTTATGTTGAGTAATTAAGATTGAATCCGACTATGAATTATGACAGCGTATAATCGGTGATTTATCACAAATAAATTTTAAAGAGCAGTAATGGAACAATTTTGTAATAACGAGAATTAAAATGCACTAAAACGTTTATTTAAATAGAAAAACATTTCTGTAGATTAAGGAAGCAATAGCAAAATCGTGTAATCCAGAAAATGAATGAATAAATTTTTAGTATGATGCTCACACACTATAACTTTTTCTTTATAAATAAAACCATAAATTGATTTACTTGTATTTTTACTTTTAATATTTTGTGGAACTTGTATATTACACTAAATAGTGTATGAGTTTTACCATGCGGTTACTTTTACGCACATTTATTTACACTTATGTATACAAAATTCTACTGGTAGGGAGATTGCTTTAAAGAAGCTACCTAAATTAGAAATAGCATGAATGTTCAAATAAAAGTCTTATTTCTGTTACTTCTTTGATGATGATTCAAAAAGAAATGCATTCATTATTTTCTGGAGTGTAAAAAACATACATGGACTCCACGGAGTTAACGTCATCTCTTGCATAGCACTGGAAATCTTTGTAAATCATCCTTGAGTGCAAATCCATGCTATTAATTTCGTTTATCTTAGAAAATTATCGACCAGACAAAACTGTGCTCTGTATTTTCTCTCATTAACGTCCATAAAATGATGTATGGAGTACTAGCTGCTAAGAAAAACTGCTTGAAAAACTCATTTTCATGCCGCTGTGCAATCCCAGTACCAAATATATCAGATATTCATGTTTTAGCAAACCAAAAACGCAAAGAAACATATAGTTTGGAATAATTCCCATGTAATAAGGACGAGTAACTTTCCATCACAAAAACTTAATATGGACTAGATACTATTTCTGGAGATAGCGTGTAACACGATCGCGTTTCTTCTCTTTAACGTTTCAGTGACCCTATAATTATTATTTTGGGTAGCATAATACTGTTAAGCCTGACACAACCACGAGTTTTACACTGAAGTTCTATAATTAGATTAGAATACACTATATGGCCAAAGGTGACCGGTCACTTGCGATTTTAGACGTTTTGTTTAGTATCTAGAAAAATACACGAGGAATTAGCCTGAAATTCTAAATGTGTAAAAATAATAGGACAAGTCATACATTTTAGGGAAGATTTTTTTCCCCAAAACATCATAAGATACCGTCAACAAATTCAAAAATAACGATCAACTTTTGGATAACACTGTCAAGAGTGTTCAAACTGTAGCAAAAGCGTTCAAACTGTAGATTAAGATCTACGAATGAATAAATAATGACGAAAAACGAATAAATAAATATAAATAAAAAATAAAATAAATAAAATAAATATATTTTAAATATAAATAAAATGAAAATATACAAGAGCCGTGGAAATGAACTACAAAAATAACTTCCACGCAGGAGAAAAGGGTGGCATTGATGAGAGATCATTGACAAGATAATTACAATTTTTACAAATAAAATAAGCGTCATGAGCATTTAAGTGAGAAGGAGAGGCAGGGTAAGAAATAATTTTGACCATAGAGAAATTGAAATAATAACCGGAAGCCCAATCGAGGAAATGATCAATGATCGACAATCAAGCCCAATGAGAAGCAACCGAGGACCTGAACACTTCCTGATTATCAATATACCTCTGATGCTCGCCCAATCTTTTCTTCAACAATCTCCTGGTCTGACCAATATAATCCAAATTGCAAGAACAAGGAATAAAATAAATAACCCACCGGTTCTCAGTATTAATAGGATCTTTCAAAGACGAAGATTTTTATTTTTTATTTATTTATTTTATTTTAAATTTTGTTTATTTATTTATTTATTTTATTGTTTATTTATTTTTTCATTTATTTATTTTATTTTTTATTTATTTTTTCATTTATTTATTTTATTTTTTATTTCTTATTATTTTTTCACCTTTTTCTCTCTTTTTTTAATATTTTGACATCACTTTTGTCTTCCACCTGTACTCTTTCAAGTAGCGCAACTTGTCGCAGTCTTTGTAATCTCTACCCGCTTTCTTTTAATTTATCTCTGACTCTGTCCCCTCACGAACACGCGTTGGTTCAGTTGTTGACGAGCTGTTATTGTTGTAGCTCCAAATTCCTCCTGCTTTGTTTTTCGTTTAATGGTGATTTGTACAAAGTATATTATTTTAATTATAAAAAAATGTTCTTTTCAAAAAATTTGACAAATAACATTGTACACAATACTCTGTAATCAGAATTATAAAACAATAAAAACTGTATGAAAAAAAAGCAAGTTGTCTAAATAATAATTCATTTCGCATGCATGAATGTAATCAAAATATAATTTGCACAATGTGTTTGCTAAATGTATAAAGTACAATTTGTTAAAGTCTTAAAAACATAGCTTGAAAATTCTGAAAATTATCGTCGATAGAATAACCTTCAAATCCGATGTTTCCAAAATGAAGCATAAAGATGAGGAGCTGTATCCATTATTCATTGATTAGTGTTAGTGTTAATACAGCGCTTCATTTTTTTTTTTTTTTTTTTTTTTTTTTTTTTTTTTTTTTTTGCACATTTTGGGAACAGCGGAATTTAAGCTCATTCTCTCCAAAATTTTCAGAATTTTCAAGCTATGTTTTTGCGAATTGCACAAAAGATGCTGTATACATCTAGCTAACACAATGTATGCAAATGAATTTTGATAGCTTTCACGCATGTGCAGTGAAATATTATTAAGCGAGCTTGCTCATTTTTTCATAAATTTTTTATTATTTTTTAATTCTGATTACAGGGTATTGTGTACATTGCTGTTTGTCATATTTTCTGAAAAACGAATTTTTTTACATTAAGTACTCTTCAAATTATAAGGAAAAAACTTCGGAAAATTTGGGACTGTTTTTATAAAAACCTAAATTTCTCTACAGGTATGTTTTCTAGCTACATAAAAATTAACGCAGTTTTTAACAATAAGTCACTTAATCATAATCTACAGTTTGAACGCTTTTGCCACATAAATTTTAGCAGGGTTCTCCAAAAGATATACCTTCTTTAAATATAATCTACATTAAACTGGCTATTGGAAATCCTTCAATTAAAAAGATCAAGACAGATATTTTAGCAATATTTTATTAAGCGTATATTATTTATAACTGAAAGAAAGTAAAGTGTTGTGCTGCAATCCATTAAGTATTTTCACCCTCTCCTGTTTTCTTGATTATGGGTCCTAACGTGCTATACAGCATATCTCCCAGCAAGATGGCCAGCCTAATTCGGAAAATTTTTTATAACAGTTAAATTTAAACTCCAGCTCTTGACAGACGAGTACCTGAATATGTAAATAAAATTTAGCATCTGTAACGTACATAAAGAAAATAATTTATTCATTCGCAAATTCTAGTGCATTCTATCACAACAAAATTTACGGAACATAATTTTGACACACATAAAAGGTCTTTAAATTCGTCAATTGATTTTCTATCTCAAATTTTTTAACAGAAAAACCAATTTATTAATTTTATATAATATTGTACTAGTAATAAAATAAAAAGGTCTTTCGTGTTCTCTCCTGAAATTCTATATCCTCAGAAAATATTAAAGGAATTTAGATAGTATATTGAGTGAATTGCATTTTAAGGGAAGGAAGCGCATTTACTTGAAGTATTTTTTATACCTATAACACTTAATGATTTTAAATGAAACGTTCTTTGAAATCTTGGAATTTGGTAGTGTTTGTTTATTTAAGCCTTTAGGTAAAATTTTCAGAATTAATATCCAACGAAGTTATGTGAATGTCAATGTTTATTCAACGTAATTTCCCCATTAAATTTTCTCTTTCAGTCGTTACGTGATGGTTGTATTCAACGGTAGAAAGTTTTATTTATTCTTAAAGTAATACGGGATTAACGAGTGAGTGGAGTTTTAAACAATATTTAGAATTAATTAAGGTGCAGAGTATTTAACAAATAACACTGTAATTGAATAAGAATAAAATTATTTTTTATTTAAAATATATACATGATTACTATCATTTGTTATAAAAAGCTCTTTTTAAATGTTATTAGAGTTAGAAAAACTAATACACGAGAATTTTAACGCTAAATATAACGGAAAGCTTTATAAGATATTTCACGACAGAATTTTTATTTAAAACTATTTAGTATTTTCTGCGTGATTTTTAGTATTTATTAGCGAAATTAAAAAATATTCTAGTTTTTATTGAAGTATGTATGTACCATTGTGTTCTCCTTCTTCCATCTCTTCGGAAATCTCATAATGCCCTCTTTCCAAAGAATTTATCATTTGATTACAAAATAATTATCGAGGTTTTTTATGCCAATCAAAGAATGAATTTTTTTGGCGAAGAAAAATTTTGAGAGTAAGATACATATAGTAGTCATATTCAGCCAGGTGGAGAGGCCTACCAATTGGTTTGAGCTCAACTAGCCCCACCCAAATATAGTAGTCATACAAGGAAAAGTACGGAGGGTAATGAAGGTCAGTCAGAACCACACGATACAAAGCAAAAAGTTTGTTTCTGACAGTAAAAAATTATCTCAAATTTTTCTTTCTTAGTTCCCGTATTATTTTTTAATTCATCTTGTACCACTTTCTGAAAACAAAAATAGTTTATATGATCTGTAGAAACATTTGCAAAAGAAAATACTGCAAAGCGCATTCTTTTCAATAGTGGTACTAATCGCATATAAAAATCGTTGCCAGTGACAGCCCAGTCCATGACCTAATGAAGAGCAACATTCTAGAACGCATTTCTATCGCAAAAAAACATCCTTTTTGAAAATATTGGTCACTGTGGATAAAACTTGGATATTTTATAACAACCTGGAGCGAAAACGGTCTTGATCCAGCGCGAGGCAAAGCTACATTTTTACTACCTTTCTTCACCCCCAAACGGTTTATTTCGATGATGTTGAAGGGGTATTACGTGTTCTCTGCTCTCTCTAGATGTCTAAACGTCCAGAATCGCTCGTCATACTAATTCGACTCACATTCGTAAGGATTTCTTGAGCCCTCTCCTATTGTGTCAATTTAAGTGTTGCTGGCACCACAGAAACCGACATCTCCGATGGGCAGGCGTTAATTGCGTACACAGTAATGGTCGTCGTGCATATAGATCACCTTTGTGCAGCCTTCTTGCCATAATAAAACTTCATATCCGACGTCCAGTAGTCTGCTCTATCTGCTTTGCAATTACTACAGCTGTCTGCCACCTGTTTATTTTTGCCTGTAGAACAATGTAATGGTCCCCTGCTGTTGAGTTGCTCGTGGACGATCATTGTTGATTGCTCGGATAGCTGTGCCCCTTTGAAATGCAATTCAGGCTCGTGAAACGATTCTGTGAGCCATAACGAACTCTTGTTCCACACTTGTCACACTTCGACTTCTTCCAACTTCCCAATGATTCGACCTAGTGTAAGGTCATATTGATGACACTTCTTGGATTGCTCCTTGGCCATAACACGCAATAGTAGTAAAAAAACGTCGTTGAAATCACTTTACACCGTGCAATGGTTTTCACTAAATTTCTGAACGGCCAGCATCTTTGTGTTTTATCTTCCTTAGCACCTCCTCCATTACGTTATATGCCATTATGAGCATGTCCTATTGAATTTGTTTCAGATCTATCTCCTGATTGGTCTTTCATTTCGTTCTGTTGCTTTTTTTGGTTTTTATGCTAATTAATTTTCTCCGTCCTTAATTTTTGCACACAAGTGTATATTTACCCATTAAGATTTACTAAAGTGAAGTGTTCCGATCAAAGCGGTGTTTTTGAAATTTGCCACAGAGCATGCTGCAAAGTTAAGTTTTTGATTTTTGGCGATTCATAAATATTCTTAAATACATATACTTTGCCAGTCATACTGTCTTTTATTTGAATTTTTCTGTAAGAATTCAGTAGAACAAAAACGTGCCTCCTTCTTTATTCTCCATGTCTTCTACTGTATCATTTTAAACTTTTTGGAAAAACACTGTGCAGAAGAATGTTGAAAGAACGAGATTTTCACCAATTTGCCTTAAAAACGAGATTTCTTTTACTGAGATTTCTTGATGGCTACCGCTTTGTGAATTTGAAAATTTTCCTTATTTGATCACAGATTAAACGAGACGAGTATATAAAAAATGTGATAACAATCAAGGAATCTCAATTTTAAAGAACGTTAAAAATTAATCGCGATATCAAACACTCGCTTGTGTGGCATCCACTAAAAGAAAGAGCAATATACTAAAGATAAGCAAAACGTTTTCTGAAAATATACGCTAAAAGTATAGCTGCCTATAATCAGCTATTGCGATACATTGATTGCCATTAAACGAGGTATATAAATTTCCAGGTATTAAAATTCTTTGCATTACACGCATGTCTTTGTACATAAAATCATTAATGAAATTAATTGGATCGATTTTTATTCTTCTACTGAGAAAAATTTCTTCTAGAATTCCTGTCCCTCTCATATATCTTGGTTTTCATGGTTTTACGTTAACTTTTCCTTCTTTAAAATCCCCTTATTATTTTTTACCAGTAATTAATAATGTATTCTATATTGAATAATTTCTAAAGCCTCAAATCAGTCATTCTTTTTATAATCTTTCTCTCATTACTCTTTGCAATAATGAAATTACTTCTGCAGCGAAAGTGTGCATTTTTTTAATTAACCTACTGAATACAGATATCAGCATGCAAAACCAATATTGGCTCTTGTTTTAGAAAACGTTTGCTTTATAAAGTTTTTTCAAAATGTATATTACTTGAAAATAATATTCCAGAAGATTATGAATTGTGACCATAATTCTTTAACATTCCATTTCTAGTAGCTTCAAACTTCAAACTTGCAAATCAAAAATTACAGATCAGTCCATAATGTAGTTTTTATGTTATTTTTAATAATTACTTGCATTGCAATTTGTTTTGCAACTATTTTACAAAATAATTTAAAATAAGGTAATTCAAAAGTAACATCTGCATATTTTCCTTAGTACTATGCACAATGACACCTCGTTTTGTAATCAAAGATAATATTTACCGAAGAATACCAAGTATGATGTCAAATTGTGTCGTAATACGGAAAATGTTTGTTTCAATGATATTACGTAGAAGGCCGTTAAGCTTGTTTTATAACATAAGCTTAAAGACGATATAGTTCCTAATATTTTTTTTTTTCATATTTCACTGCAAAAAGATTGAAATTAAAAAACATGGACTATTCCTTCTCTCTGTGTCTTGTTAAGGTTTTTCAGCATAATTGAAAAGTGTTTATCATTTCGCTATATTTGTCCGTCTGCCCAACTGGCCGTGTTCTAACTCTCGCAAATATAATCGAATAATAATTTTAATATGTTGTTCACATTTACTATAGCATGCTCCCTATTGAAAATGAAGCTTCTAGCATTTATAGTTCATTTACAGAGAAAGCAAAAATTCTCCATTAGATTACGATCCCTGAAAAAAATCGTTTCGTGTGAATTTTTATGATGTGTCATAATTTTAAACATAATGAAATTGATGTGCATTGAGGTAACGTACAAACACATGCATTTATGTGAATATTGCATTGTGGAATATTATTTTTTGGAAATTGAAAGAAGGAAAAGTTAATACAAAACCAGGAAAACCGAGATATACGAGAGGTACAGGAATTCTCGAAGAGATTTTTTTCAGTAGAAGAATAAAAATGCAATATTGCACAATATTTAATCGAAAGCATATATTATTAATTTACACGGCCACACAAAATAATTCCATTACATAATGGTCTACGGAATTAAACAGTTTGCAGCGTATTTTAATTACATTACACTATTTCAAATATGAAATTGATGTACATTATTGACTACAAAATACTTGAGAATATGATTTTTATATCAATTATAAGAGCATTATATTTGCACATTTCTTAATTCTATAAAATACAAAAAAAATGATTTTAAATAAAAGATTTGAGTGAAGTTATAAATATTTCACAAAAACAAATTTAATTAATTAATTTTAAATGGCAAAATTCTTCTTAAATTTACTGAATGATGATGTGCTCATTTAATTTAGTTCCCAAAATTCATAAAAAATGATTACGAAAGTGAAATATTCATAAATTCATAATTTGGTACATAAAGGGTTAAGCGTACAGAATTCATAGTGAATTAAGTATTTTACATCGAAACAGTTAACAGAATCGATTTTAATGCGCAGTATTATTAGCAATTTTGTGCATTGTTTAAAAAAAATCTGAATTATATCGTCTCTAATCTCGTTTTGTTTTTGTTTCATCATTATCAATTCCACATCGACCTGTCGTATTCCTCAAATTTCCCCTCTTTAAATTAAAGAAGTATTACTCACAATGGTTTGTCTCATTTTTTAACATTTATGTAAGAGATTTAAAAATTCTGTGCAGATTTGTTTTTAACTTTGTTAATTTAAAAAAGGTAAATTTTGTGCTGCTTTTGCTTTTGCTTTACTAGTGGTTTTTCCTTCCATTTGTTAGTGTTGCTTTGGCTTTCATTTTACTAGTACTTTTTGCTTTCGTTGAAAACGTGATAATCAGTTACTCTTGAACCTATACATGTGTTTATTACTGATTTTCTTGCAGAAATATTAATATATCCATATTTTTAAAAACATTTTTGATTTTGTCCTTGAATATCGTCGTATTGATAATTTTTAACCACAAAATATTTAAATATTTATATAGATCTACTGTACACATACTTTTAATTAATGTCAAACATTTAGCAAAGTTCATTGAATAAATATGAGTTAAGGTACAAAGCATAAAACTTTTCACTCTCAAAAAGCTTAAAATAAAATAAATGCTTAAACTTACCGGAGCTAATTATTATCAATATTTCATGTGATAGCTCACTGATTGGATCATTTTCAATAATTTACTTAACCCACTACGTGTCTCGAGGGAAATTATTAGCTTTTCCTCTCTAGCTAAATTTTATAAATACTCTTAGTGAATATTAAATTGCCAAATATAATTATTTATTAAATAATAAAACAGTTCACAGCAGTAATTTGAACAGTACATTAATTTACACTAGTTTAATAACAATTGCCAAACTTAAATTTAAAAATTCGCTTTCTAAAACATATTTTATCCCTTTATTTCATTTGGAGATTGTAAAATTAGATATTTTAAATTTCGTCAATGTTCAAAACCGCATCAGTCGCAATAAATGAGTATATAATGATTTGCATCAGAGAAATAAAATTTTAAAATTGAAATTATTCAATATTAGCAACTAGCTGTCCTGCCCGGCGTTGCCCGGGCCCTTGATTTTCTTCAGTTTTCAAATAAGTTATTTGCTTTCTAAATGGCCCTGAAATTAAACTCAAATTTCTATGATTTTACATCTTTAAGTTCATTTTGTAAAAATTTATATTTTTAAACGGAAAAATCACGAGAAGATATTGCATTTGAAAGCACATGCTGTTTGGTATTTTGTTTTCTATGTAATTTGATTTTTTGGAAACTGTGCGAACCGAAAGCGAACGAAACAGCGACGGAACACACAGGTTTTTACTGAATTCGTAAAAAAAATCCACACATTTTATTTTGTAAAAAAAGAATTCTATCCATACGAAAGTTCCAAAGTTTTTGAAGGTAATGGAAATCTGGTTTATTGAAAGGCTCTAAAAGATTGGGCTAAAATACGGACAGCCGGGGATTGTAATTCGCGTTTGTCGGTGTATTTGAACGGGTTAAATCTCATATTTTTTTTTTACAAATTGCAACATAAATTATGAGAATGTTTTAGCTTTAAGAAAATATTTTCGGTTTGTCAGGAAGTATATAGAATTGCACCCTGCAAAGGCAAAACCGCAATGAAACGATCTCATTTTTATTGATTTCATCAAATTTTTCGTACTTTTTATTTTGTAAAAATTATTTCTACTCGTCCGTACGTTTCAAAATTTTTAAGATGGTGTAAATGTGATCTATTGAGATGCTTTTAAAAGTTTGAATTGAAATATGTACGCTTCGATACTTTTAGCGTAGAAAAAATATTCTATACGTGAGTCGCAAAGCGCCTCCTTTTGCCGGTGTATTTGAAAGGGTTAAATCTTATATTTAAAAACCGATTGCATCATAGATTATAAAAATGTTTTTAAGCTTCAAGAATGTGTTTTTTGTGTACAGGTACCTATAGGATTGTGTTTTGTTAAGTCAAAACCGCAATGAAAACGATCTGTTTTTTATTGATTTCATCAAATTTTTCGCACATTTTATTTTGTAAAAAATATTTCTATCCATCCGAACGTGTCGAATGTTTTGTAAGAAGTATAAATTTGGTCTATTGAGAAGATTTTAAAAGATTGAGTTGAAATATGCACGTTAAGATAATTTTAGCATGGAAAAAATATCCTCTCTGCGAGTCGCAAAATGACCTTCTTTTGCCAGTGTATTTGGAAGGGTTAAAATCCAAATATTTTAAAACCAATTACACTATCGGTTAGAAGAAAGTTTCAGCTTTAAGATCTTTTTTTTTTTTTTTTTTTTTTTTTTTTTTGGTTTGTTTATATCTTAAAAATTACGCCTTGGAGTGGTATTGACAAAACGGAGAAAAATAGTTTAGGAAAAAACGGCCATTTTTGAATATTTGTTTTCAAAGGGTTAACTGCAACATTTTTTCGAATTGATTATTGCATTTGAGACCTAAAAATATGATCTTTCGAAATGTGTCTCTTAAGTTTACTACGTCGAGCAGTTTGGTTGATTTGGATTTAAACAAAATGATTCAAAAACAGAAATAAACGGCGGGAAAAGGTTCTTCCTCCGTTTAGGTGCGTAATTGAGTTTCTACGCATGTGCAAACGTTTTCTTTCCCAAAACATTAAAAAAATGATTTTTTGCAGAGAGGAGTTCCGTTTCATAATTAATATCTATGAAACTAATCAAAAAATTAAAATTCTGAGCTTCAGGTGCATCAGGAGAGATATTGGGCTACTCTCAAAAAAAATTGAGCTTCGTACGTGCCGTAAATTTTGCTAGCCATCGCAGACACACACACACACAGACACACAGACAGACAGTGCGTTTTGTTCTTTTGTTAGTACAGATACCACGTGGTTTTGCACTTATTAAACGCGAGGACGTTACACGTAAAATAAATAAAAAATGCAGTAAGATGGGGATTACCATGATTGAGCTTAGAACATGCTCGCATGTAAATCGTTAAAATATAATCAGGAAAAATTGAAGTTACTTTGAAACAATCATAGAAAACCTCGGCTTTATTAATGATAATGTGCATTTTCTTAGGTGTATGTAACAGTAAAACATTTGATTTTCTTTACAATGCAAAAAAAAAAAAAATCCACCAAATGGCGTAATATTTAGTTAAACTTTATTTAATATGGCATCCTTATAATAATTTTTTTTTATGTTTGCAGTGTAAGAATGTCTTGCACAAAATATTTAATCGAAAGTTGTCTTGTTCGTCTAATCATTCATAACAGGCTTTATGCCGATGTTGGTGACTAAATCGCTAATTTCGCTCAAAACTGTATAAATACGCATTTAACTATTTTTAGAAGACTGGTTTCGCTTTATTTTCTGCTCCTTCCCAGAACATAGCTGAGATAGGGCGAAATGACCTAAAGCATTCGACCCCATTCGACTTTCGCAAAAAATATTTATATTTCTTGAAAGTATATACTTTTCTATCGAAGGTCATACCAATATGAATAAATACCAATAAATTAAACCTATTTTCATTACTGAAAATATTTTTTATCCCAGCTGGATCTTCAGAAATGTATCAGCAATTGAATACGTACTTTTTTATGGTTAAATGCCAGAAATGGACATCGTTTGGACCTTAAGCTGCCTACTAGCTATCTAGTGAATGAATTTTTCAAAAATGTATAAATGTGAACGTTTTTCGTAATATTTTTTGCAAATATTTACACAAATACTTTCTGGCATCAGCAAGAGTCTACAATCGAACATCATCTATATTCCATGATCTAAATCTGATAGAATAAAATTAATAATGTTTTCCTATAAACAATATTACGCGCATTTAAAATGTTAACTTCAAGTGTTTGTAATGATAAGTGTTTGTCAAAATAAATATTAGGCTTTGTTATTGATATTCAGCAAAATATTAATACTTGAACAGTTAGGGAAGATTTTGATATAGTCTTATAGTTTTTCGCAGCATTCAAAGTTCCTGAAATGTATATACATAAATGTTCAATTATTAGCCCTCTGACTGTCTTCCAAAAGGGTAAAATTGTGATGTTGTTTTCTCCTCATCTGTAATGCTAAGAAAATATAATTCTTTCTATATCATAAAAAAACTTAATTACAAATATGAATGTAATCATTGAGAATTAATGCATTGAAAATTCATTAAATCTCTACACTGTAAAAAAAAAAAAAAAAAAAAAAAAAAAAAAAAAAAAAAAAAAAAAAAAATCCGTTAAATTTACGGCGCAGCAATGTTGCCAGCAGTTTTTGCGTAAAAATTGCAGTAAAATTAGATGTAATAAAAAAATTATGTCTAAGTTTACTGCAATTTATACGGCAAAAACGGCTCTCAACATTGCTGTCAGCAGTTTTTGCCGTTAATTTAAAGGATTTTTTTTATAGTGTAGAATTATATTATCTGAAATATTGCTTATATTGCAATAAAAACTGGAGCTTAGTGAAGGAACATTACATGCCAAACACTTAGAGGGCTAGAGTAACATTTACATAAAAATAAAGTAACCTAAGAAAATTTTTGTAATTCAAAATTGCTCTAAAGTAAAGCTTTGTATTATTTTAAGTAACAATGAAATATCCTGAAGATAAACTACACAAAAATGTGCGTTTTACTATTTTGTTAATATTGTACGTTACTCCCAGAAACAACCAAAGTCTAATATCGGTGTCATTTGTAGTATCCTTGTTTTAATTTACAAATGATTCATTTGTGAAAAAAACCATCGAAATACATACTTGAATACAAAAATCTCTGAAAGTTTTTCTACTTTCGTTAATTTTTTTATGTTCATTATTGTAAGCCACTTCTCGTAACAATGTTGACAACTCTAACATCTAAACAGTCCAGACACTTTTACTATTCCAAACTGAAGAATCAGTAGGGAAATTTTTCTTATGAAAATATTTTTCTGACTTATCGAAATATTTAACAATGCACTTTTTAGTTTAGTTACTTTATAATAATATAAATAATTCAAAACAAATTTCAGCTATAAATTTTTTCTGTATAATTTAAGGACGAACCTTACCATGGAATCTAAAATTACATGAGAATTAAATATAAAATTAACATTTTGATTTTCAAATATCCAGGTTTATATTTGCTCTTAATAATGTAAAACAACTGAATTAAGTCACACAATTGCAGATAAATAAAAAATAAGTGCCGCTTTTACCAAATATCTTGCAAAAAGTGACTGTTGGTTACATAAAAATGAAATAAAGATAAATATGTTCAGCTGTTCTTTAAATAAGATTAAAACTCGTTTTCCCATCTTCAGAAGAGTGTATCTTTACATCATTAATAATTAAACTTTTTTTTGTATGGGTGTGTAAAAAAATAAATTATAAAAATTTCGTAATTTCTAAGCACTTCTTCTGTTACAATTTTTTTCGTATACATTTTATAATATACTTTAAAAGTTTTAAAAAATTGTTTTCTCTATAATTTATTCATGGTTTCTTGATAATAAATAAAAAATATTTGAAGACCATCCGAAAGAATTTCTTTTCTGCGAGGTAGCAGGAAAATATGTGTTCATATTTGAAGAAATCGTTCAAAAACATTTCATAAAATAGACGAAATCGATAAGATACAAAAATTTAAAGAATCAGTTTGTTTCTGGATACGTAAGTATAAATTCAAATTCAAAACTAAAAAAGAAAAATGGAAACCGCATGGTGAAAATAACGGAAAATTAAAAAAAATACTCAATGATAAGTTCGTACTATGATCTATTTCTTTTTTTTTTTTTTAGGGAATAATTACTTTGGTATTTTGGAAAGTAAAGATATTATTAAAACTTTAATATACTCGAAACAACACAATCAGTCTCTTGATGAAGGACGTTTCTGAGAAATGGATTTATTCTTACCAAGCTTTCATTCTTGTATCATGGTTCAGAAGAGTTATAAATAGTTTATGCACATTGTACATAAGATATCATGACGTTCTCGATTATTTATTGTTTCATGGTATTTCCAAACATAAATATATTTTATAAAAAAAATTTACATTGAAACAGACAGGAAAACGATTTAAAGTACGGCAGAAAATTGTAATTTCTGATTTCTTCAGATACTCAGCGAATTATTTCTTATAGAAATCGTTAAATAATTAATGAATTATTTAAAAAAATCAGTGTGATTAAATTGCGGCCCACGTGGAACCATTACTTTGTACAGATATTTTCACCCTATTTACTATCAGAAACCCTACGATTAAGACAGCATAAATTCTGACACCGAAAATATTTCCTAGGCAAATCGCAGTTGTATCACAATATTGTATAAAAATTAACCTGATTTAAAATACACTGCTCAAAATAATCAAAGGATATTTAAAGTTTTATATAAAATAAAGATATAAACGAAATTTTTTTGCCGAAAATAGAAGAAGAGAATCACAAATGCAAATTTTTCTGGTTTTCAAACTGTGGAGTATGCAAATTTTGAGTTCGACGTCAAAAACGTCGCTTCAGCGGCAGCGAATGAAATTTGACTTTCAACTGTGGATAAAAGAGAATAAAGACAAGGATGATCGGCATTCAGTGATTGCTTTGTTTCGATGAGTACAATGTCTCAGCGAAGTCGACGACAGATTCAGAAGCTTAGAGAATTGTTGGTAGGTTAGAAGGGGGCCAAACTCAAGCCGAAGAAGCGCAAGCCATTGGAGTGTCACAAAGTGTCATTTCCAGGATCTGGAACCGTTTTTTGGAGAGTGGATGTGCAGGCCGAAGACCAGGGCAAGGTCGTAGACGGGCAACAACGCCCAATGAAGATCGGTATTTAGCGTTAACAGCTCGGAGACACCGAAACATGAACGCTACTCTTCTCCAACGACACCTTCGCTCGGCTACAGGCACCACGATTTCAACTCAGACTTTCCGAAACCGGCTCCATGCTGTAGGTCTGTGTGCTCGCCGACCGATGGTATGTGTTAGATTAACATCAAGGCATCGGCGCGACCGCAGGGAGTGGGCAACCGAGCATGTCAACTGGAGGAGAAATGAATGGAGCAATATTCTGTTTTCTGACGAGTCCCGTTTTTCTGTGCATCCGGATAATAGGCGTATTTTCATCTGGAGGGACCGTGGCAGTAGGAATAATCCTGCGTTCGTGCACGAAAGTGTCAGATTTGGCGGTGGAGGAGTGTTGGTGTATGGTGGCATCTCCATTGACGGGCGCACTGACCTCTACATCATTCGAGATGGAGCTCTGACTGGTCGCCGATATAGGGATGAGATCCTCAGACCTATTGTAGTCCCTTACGCTGCAGCAATCGGAGATAACTTCATTTTAATGGACGATAACTGCAGGCCACATCGTGCAAACCTGGTGGAAGATTTCCTTTTCGAGGAAGGAATCGTTCGAATGGAATGGCCAGCGTGTTCTCCAGACATGAATCCAATCGAGCACGTTTGGGACGCTCTAGGAAGACGAGTTTCTTGCCGCCAACAACCCCCACAAACTCTCCAAGAACTGGAAAGAGCTCTTCTGGAAGAGTATGGCAGAATACCCAAACTCGTCATTAATAGCCTCATTGAGTCCATGCCTCAAAGGTGTTCAACGTTGCTGGCCGCTAGTGGAAACCATACTCCCTACTGAAAATGATTTTCTTTGAAGAAAACACATTTTCTTATTCTTTTTTTCTCATATGCACAAATTGTGTTTTTTTCCTTTTGTACACAAATGCGCGATAAAATGCATTTTTTTCTGCCAAACATGTGTAATTTATTCTCATGTAACTACTATGTCTGTCGACCATGTATCAATCAGCTAAAAAGTTTCCCAGATACAAAATCCACCTAAAACTGCTATATCCTTTAATTGTTTTGAGTAGTGTATTTTTTTTTTCAATGAGTAATAGAAATGATTTTATGTTACTCTGTTATTACTGGAAGTTCTTACATACTTTTATGTTTCAAAACTTATAAAAAATAATGCTGATTTAAAAAGATTCAAATATGCACCATTGGTTTCATTAAGTAGCTAAGGAAGAATTAAATTAAATAATTTTATAATTTCAACATTATCACTAATCGTCTATATTCGAATAATTGTCAATTAAGCTACTAATTAACTAATCGATTAAATGAGCCAATATTCCTCGAGGATTTATTGACATAATATAAATATGTCATATATATGTTACAAATACGAATATGTATCAGAAGTTAGAAGCAAAGAAGTAATATACAGGGTGTCTCAATGCGAGATTTACAAAAACATTTTAAGATGTGGCATGGAACTCTACACTAGACTTTTTTTACATACGAAGAACCCGGTTTTTCCTACGTAAAAATAGTTTCATCAGTCTAAAATACGGAAGGTAACTTTGTACATAATAATTAAGCTATCTGTATAGTATTTAACCCATTTATGCCTAGAGTCCCATAGTTGCAGTGCTTTCAATATTAATTTTGTATAATTTTCTTCTTCTTTATAACAAAAAAAATGTAAAAAGTATTTACCTGTAAATGTCTTTATCTATTACCGAAAGATCACAGCATAATACTGATATTTATCTAATTAAATGAAGGCTGTTTTCGGAGTTAATAGATTTTTCATTTCTCAAGATAGCAAAATGTAAAAAATAGGTTTTTTGTGCTTTTTATATCAAGGATCTAATTAATTAAGCTATAATTTTAGCTTGTATATTTCTTCAAAATATGCATTTTTTTTAATTAAGCAATTATATGTTCAAGTCATTTTTTATGCATTTTTGTGACTTACAAAATATAGGGCGCTATGCACGAATGGGTGCATATTTTTATTTGTCATTTATGGAAGAGTTATTTAAGTAAAGTTCTTTTTAACAGGATTATGTTTAATAGTTCATGAAAATACGAATTATAGAACATAACATACAATTTAAAATCTCATTTTAAGTAAATTTATACAAAACATATAACTATGCATGTTATACTATTACAAATATTATGCATGTTTCCATATTTAGTACGTTTACATTTTATGAAGTAAATGCAAATATTTTTAAGCGTATTTTTTTCTAGTATTTTTCCAGTTCATTTTGAAACATTTTAAAATAATTTTACCAACAAATTTGAGAAACAAAAATTCCGGTACAAATGGGTTAAAAGGCTTACCTCGAATAGCCGTGCCTGTGTTAGAAATTCGATAACAATACAATAAGTGGTGTAAGTGTAAATAATATCAGTGATATATGTAATATCAATTGTATCCTCAAATATGAAGAGTCTAGTCCCATGACTGCCTAGCAAAAAGGATAATTTGTAGTTTCATTTCTTTTTTTAATGCTAAACAATCATGATTTTTCCACCATGACATAAAAAAACTATATGAATATAAATTCATTTTAACATAATCCTTGAGTGGATTAATCATTACTCAGTATTTCAAAACTGCATTATATCTATATAATTATATTAATTTATATAATGCTCATATTGCTGTGAAACCTACTATTTACTGAACGGACATACCAATTCAAAGCGTTGAGAAGGCTGTTTTAGCGTTATTTTATTGCGGCAGATGATTATATGAACAACTTCTGTCATTTCACATAAACCAAAGGAAATACGTTGTAAATTAAATTTAAAATAAATCTTCATTTGTGTCAAAGTTATGATTAGAAATCACAGTAAAAAAGTGTAGTTAGATACCCTTTATTTTTGAAAGAATAAATTTATTGGAACCCTAGTTGTCTATGCGAAAATGTTTGTTGTAGTGCTTGCTACCACTGTGTCTGCATACTCTGTTATTGAGTTTATAAACCTTTTATTATGACACTTTGTATAGAGGTGAAAATTGTAGATCTTATTTAATTATGTGAATCGTGTATAGAAATATAGAATATGCATATTTCGAAAAAACAATCTAGGAATAAAAATGCTGCAGAAATCAGAAATTCCGAACAAATGTTTCTAAACATACTTTTATTATTTGTTTAAAATATGTAAATGTAAATGCAAATGTTTTTAAATTTCAATATAATAACACAGACATGATAATTCTCCGTTTTTTGCATATCAGCATAATATTAGAGAAAATGTTATTCCGTTAAAGCGCTGTATTTTCCGATTAAATAAAAACATTTTTTTCTAAGATTATGCTGGGATGCAAAAAGCGGAAAAATCTCATCCATGATAACAACAGTATTAATTTATAAATTATATTATATAAAAATAATACTGATATTATGACGTTTGAAGCAATATTTTATCATGAATTCATAGTGGAGCAACATTCAACCATGAAATGACAAGAAAGATTAATAAATTATCGCTCTTTAAATATTTTTTTATTTTTTTTAACCTTACGTGAGAGTAATGGAAATATATTTTATTTTTATTTCTAATGTTAAAAAAGGCGCTTTAATTGCAATAGTTGAAGCGTTCAGAAATCAATCCGATAAACTCCATCAAATAAAAATGCTCGTCTTAAACATTTAAAGTTATTTATCTATAGAAAACTATGTTTTTTACCATATTTTGATTATACTCATTAATTCTCTTATAATCAAGAGTAACACATAAACACTGTATTCTGCTTTACTTTTTTCTATAAATTAGAGGAAATTTTCCGGTCAAGACGTGAGTGATTCCTAATGAAAATTTCCCTTTAAAACTTATATAACTTCTAAATCCAAACATTTGGAGAATTTCAGAGACACAAAATTTAGTGGAAGCTATGGGATTTCATATCTTTAAAATAAAAATGTTAGAAAGTGTCCCCACTAGAAGAGGATACGGCGGCTATGCTTTATCCTTAATTGCATGAATTTAGATTTTGAGATAAAATATATCCCACTTAATTTTAATTGCGAAATACCACATTGACATCAGAATTTTCAAATGTAAATTTTAGTTTATCGAGTACGTAAAGAAGAGCATTTATATATTTTGAAATAAACTAGTTTTAAAATTCTGGTGTCAATCTATCATTCCAGCATTTTATGAATAGAAGTGCTTTGCCCCTAAAAGGATTATGAGATTTTAAAGACAATATTATCTCTTTTGAAATAAGAAAACAGAATTAACCACGAAACATTTTTGCCCAAATAACTTGAAATATGATGAATTTGGTTTTCTGCTAAAGAATACTTCATATGGAGTTTTATTTTCGCTTAAACTTAGAATCGAGCAAAGATTACACTTTATAAACAGCACAATTTATAATTTATTTTATAAACAGCACAACTACTTCTATATTTATTTCTATTAGCTTATGAACGATCTTGAAGAAAATATTAAATTTCAATCTTTCTTTCAGTTATAGATATTTTTCGTAATAGAAATTGCTTTTTGATCAGTCTGGAGTCATATGCTATCATCTGCGGTTTCTTCAGCTGGATTTACTTCTTTGATAGTTACGCAATCACAGTGATTACAGCTTCAATTTGAAACTTCAGCTATCAAAATTATCTTTTTAGCTGAGCTTTTTAATCGTTGTTACGTGGTACATAGTAGTCCTATGCAATAATACAGTTATACAGAATCACTCGCTGTTAGAAATTAAAATGATTAATGAATAGAGTTTGTAACGGCAAACTCACGGTGGGCGCTATTTGTAACGTTATACGCATGCTGGGTGTCGTTTGTAACGTTATATGCAGACATACTCAGTAGTTTAGGTTAAAACAACAAAGTTTATTCAAGTGATAATGGCCGAAGGGAAGTGGAGCAAGTCTAAAATTTTACACACTGAGAACACTAAGAACAGCTAAGATCATACTCACAGGCCCCAACCTAGCTCAGTCGTGGCACCGCCTAACACTTGACACTGTCTCCTGGCTGAGCTGCTGAACAAAGTTTAGTTAAACAGCCCGTGGCTGTGGATAATTCTTTATTTCACCAATAATTAAAATGAAACTACTATTAAAATTTCTTACCACGGCCGACTCTTAAATCCACTATCCAAACTCCTTTCCACTTTACTGGAGGCCGTTGCTACTTTCTATTCGTCAGCACTTCGCTAAACAATCATCCACTTCGTTGTCTAATGGCAGAGGTCCGCACTCGCTGGCTGCTGGCTAATGCCAGACACACACCCACACCAAACTCACTTCCAAGCTTTTATATGCTGCAAACTGAGATACTTCACATTAACATATTACTAATAACCGCGAGCTAACTGCGGAATTCGAAAGAGCACACACACTCTAGAAAGTTAAAGTAAAAGAGAGGATAGATGTCGCTTTTACGCCTACAAAATGTTAAATTATTGACGTCACGATCTCAGAAACACTAGAGTGCCTTTATGACAAAAGGTCACTCCCTCACAAGTTCATATTGATCACCCGCAAGAAATCTTGACAAAAGCAAATTTCACAGGAAAGGCTAAGAAAAATGCTTGATTTTACTGTAACATGAAATTGTAGCACTAAGCTTTGCATGCAGCAATAAAAATGTGCATAGCAACATAAAACCCTTGGTAATAAAATCGTTGAATGAGGTTTTGGAGATAGGGTAATTTTACTTCTCCACACAATTCGCCCCACTTCTGTTGTCACAAATAAAAATATAGCGTAATAAAGAGATTTTCCGTATCAATACAATTATGAAACATTCTGTGTAGCAACACACACCGGGCGTATTAGTGGAATAAAACATTCAATGAATTTTTGTGAGATGTGTCAATTTTCTTGCGGATTAGAGACATTAAAAATCATTTCTATTAATTTCAGTGCAGTAAAATAGTTTCCCTAATTGCATATGGCGTTTTAATGGAATCACAGAGTTAGTAGAAAAGCTCTACATTATTATTTATTAAAACTAACACGAAGGCAAAAATATATACATAGATGGAGAATGCGACTAAGCGCTGAAATGTTTGTAATTGAACTATACTCTCGCGCGCAGAAAGGTCTTGAAGCATCATCGGTGTACGCTAATGCACTATATGAGCGGGTAGAAAAAAAATAACTTTGTTCTCCCACAGAACTATATACTAAAACAAATACGATAAGAGAAGACAACTTCTATACACTGTAAAAAAAATCTGTGAAGGTACTAAATATTTTCTAAGAAACTGGGATTCCAAAAACTTTTCATGTTACGATAACAGGAAAAATTCATGTAATCGATTCTGAAACATGAATTTTTGCTGTTACCGTTACAGGAAAACTTCTTGGAATCCCAGTTTCCTAGAAAAGGTTTAGTACCTTTGCAGATTTTTTTTTACAGTGTAGGATATCTAAAATAGTTGGCTATTGAATTTAACTTTTAACCTCTTCCTTCCCTGGGTCCAGATATGGGGACCTCCGTTCTGTCCCATTAATGATGGTCGAATATTATTACAATTTCGATATCAGAATGTTAAGTTTCAAAGTCTAAGATAAGAATGAATGTAAATATTTATAAATCTTGTTGTCAAATCAAATAAAAGAAGAAATAATTCAGTAATAATCAGTAAAGCTGCATTAATACTCAGTAGTGAAAAGGTTACTGTAACATTTGTTGTATTGTAAATTTAGAGGATTTTAGTATTCAGCAATTCCGAATAATGATTTTTTTCCTTGCTATAATCCAGGACTATCTATTATTAAGTGAAGCTGGAATTACTATTTGAAAAGTCTAGTATGAAATTGAAAATATTTTATAAAAATATTATTTAAATGGGAAACACTGAACATATGGAATTTAACATTGTGTATACTTGCTTCTAATGACAGCTAAAAAATCAGAATTGAAAGAAATTTTTTGTGAATTTTTTATAACCATACTAGTTTTAATAGGTAGATAAAATCCTATAAAAGCCTCAAAAATGATATCTTAGATACATTGTAAGTTTCTTATAAGTACGTATGAACGTATAAAGCACTTTTATAATTTTGTGTTCATATATATTAAGAATTGGTTCCTGTTTTTTTAATATATTATTTCTTTGACAAATAAAAATATATATATATATAATTTAATACACTCTTATTTAACCGAATTTGTGTTTTTAGTTAGGTCTTTTTGTTATTCCATAGCTTAAGGAATATTTTATTTACAATTTATAGTTTTCAATTAAGTTTTATCGTAACACAAACCTCGTTTTAAAAAATTATTTTTCCATTTAAACAGTATGACGGATATTGTTAAATTCACGTGGTGTAACGTACCTTTCACACAACGTTTAAATGCAGGTCTTTATTTTGAGTTTATCTAACGCTCGAGTACATGCACATTGCACATGTATGACATATGCCAGAAGACCGCTGCTTTTATTTGTCCTCTAATACTTCCAAATTATTATTGTAATTTTAGTCGCAAAAAATTGTTACATATTCTGCGCCAAATGAATCAAAGACTACTTTTCGTAAAATAATGGTGACGATAATATCAAGTCTGAAACTGTACGTCAAACGTGGCAAATGAGGTGTGTTCATACCTATAACAATATTTATATATATTCAAATTTTGATGCAATAGCTGTTAAAATCTTATTCGAAAATACATGAATACAAAATGTGACACGATTATATATCTTAAATTGAGTAATGCGAAAATAATAAGACTTCATCTTAAACAGTACGTAATCAATATAGCAAACCTAGAATCATTATCTATTATGGGACATCACTGAATTAATTTCGTATGATAGAATTTAGTAGAATGAAGCAATATTTTATTTTCATCTTTTTAATTTCTGATCCGATTTTCATAAAATTTGAAATGATTCGACACAATTCTCCAACGATTATATAAATTTAATTTCAAATTATTAACTTAGTAGATTTCCGCTGTTTTATGCGCACAGACGAGCAGATCAGATGACGATTATAAGTGCAACATATTTATAAAATACGACCCCATGGACCATTATGTAATGGAATATTTTTGAAGTGATCTGTAAATAAACTGTAAAAGTTACGCACTTTATTTTCAATAGCGAGCATGGCTTAGTAAATCTCAATAATATAAATAAATTACAGAGCAATCCAACTACATAAATGCAACTTAGAATGCGGACAGACAACCCGAATTCTTTCATCTCTGTAGTAAAGTGTTCAAACGCGTTATAGGTTGAAACTTTACTTTCCGAAATTTATAACCAATAGACGGTAGCATATTTTAGTTCTTTTTTACAGCGCTGTATTTTACCTAATATCTTTACATACGTATATGCCACTATGTAGCTAAAATTTATGTAAGGCTAAAACACACTTAAATCTAGTGAAATTACACTTCTGCAGATTATCTTTCATAGACAGCTATATATTTAATTCTTTGCGTGGCCCCGTATGTCTTTTTTTCTATATTCTCTAAATATATCTTAGTTTAATAATTGTAGTTCAACATAAAAATGCATAACTTATATAAAAACCACCTACAGCATTTATACACATAAAACAATGTTTAAAAATTTAGTTAATCTTAAAAAGTCATATCACAACTAAAAATGCACTTCTAGTAATCATTTCTAGTACACAGTATTTCGGGTACCGTGTAGCATCCGAAATTTTGTGTGTCCCTGTAAATACTAAACCCTTTCTATTATACAGGAAGTAACTTATAGTAAACCTCAGCAACTTAAATCAATTTCTTTAGATGTGAAATAATTTAACATTATTAAAATATGTCGATATAATGTTTCACCCTGTACTATTATGTAACGAAAATTTTTTGTGCGGCCCTGTTAATGAATAATAAAAAATTTTTCCACCGCATATTGTACAGAATGTATATTTTAGTACACTTCAGTAGTTGCATATCAATTTCATTCTGCTTGAAAGGCTGTAACACCATAAAAATGCACTTGACACATTTTTTCTCATTGGCCGTAATGTAACGGACAACTTTTAATTGTCCCTGTATTTAAAATATGCATCCAATTTTCAAAAAAATTTAAATGACTTTTGAAAGTTTTACAATTATTATATACTTAAAATTTCATAGTATTCGGTTGGATACTTTTTGATCTTTTATATGTGGACGGACGGTTATTATCCGGCATCTAATGAATGCAAAATGCATTCATAAACACTATCACGACGAAATCGTTATTGAATCGGTAGGCGGAAAAATACATAGTTTATATGAATGCCTTATTCGTGCACCGATGTCGGATAATAACAATCGTGTTCGATTTATCGGTGTTCTGAAGGTAAATGAAAATGCGTTCTAGCAATATCGTACAATATCATATATATGTTAATAGTATCGCTTATTATACTATCGTATTATCACACAGTTGATCATATCACTGTGCGTGGAATTAAAATCTTAAAAAGATTTAGACTCAGAAAATATTCTAAAGCGAAATCAATAAGTTGATGTTTCAATTTAGAGAAAATGCTGATAAAATTTTGAAAATCCCTTCAAATCTAATAACAACTTTTAAAGAAAAAAATATGCAATGTCGTTTGATAAAGGGAAAACTTTCTCTGTTACTCCTCTAATGAAAACAAAAGGCAACATCCTCAACACCCTTCGTGAATTATGGAACAGCTAAATGCGACGTGTCGAAAATTTTCATAACTTTACTGTTTAGGGAATGCAGTACAACTGTTTTAAATAAATAATGAATCAAAAAAGAAATTTTTTATCTCAGTATTTTTAATGTCATATATGAATTTAAAATCGGATATATCTATTTACGAAGGAATTTAAATGAGGCAATTTTAAATCTATGTGAAATATTAATAAAATAGAAGAACTAATTAAATCTTTCCAAATATTTGATTTTATTGGCAACTAAAAATATACTCTGTTGTTAGTAGACTCATTAGTTTCTTTAACAGATTACTTAAAAATTCCAACAATAACACTTTTCAGATAAAACGTTCGAACAGTTGTTAAGTATTGCAGTTTTACGTAAAAAAAAAACCTATACTATACTTTTAAAATTTTCGCTACAAATTGAAACAAAAAATAAATTACAATAAAAAAATTACTGCAATCTTGATTACATGTATTGATGAACCACAAAAGTTCTCTTTGGATAAAAGTAAATTTATTTCCTTTACTAATTTATTACATAAAGACAACCTCCATTATTATAATAAAAACAAAATTAGAAATCTCATTTTCGTTTTTTAGGGGTTCAATATAATAATGCAATTCTTAAGACTGGAAAATATTATTACAAGATATATTAATTCCATCAAATTTTATTTTATTTGTCGAAGGATGGCGAACGTATAGTAACTGAGTAATTGTCGACCTTAATTCTTGAAAAATAATCCTCGCATTATTTAATGACGGAAATCATATGAAATAATAAGGTTAATATTACTTTCCGGAAATAGAAGTGCCAGTTGAGCTGCTGGTATTTGGGTTCTTCTCCCCTGAACTGTGTAGTACAATACAAATGAATACAAATGCTGCATGCTGAATCAAAATAAAATAAGGCTGATATAAAAGCTTATAAAGAGTTGTATCACGGCAAATCAAAATTAATTTGTTCAAGCAGCATTTTTTAACAAAAAATTAATTCATATATTCAAAAACGACAAAAATATAAAAAAAGCCAAAACACTCTCATTTCGGCCTTTAATTTCTATAGGTTACTATTTTACTTAGCACGTAAAACTTATATTGAACATATGTAAAATTCATATTAAACGCATCATGGCTCTTTTGCTAGTATTAAACAAAAATGCATAATTTTAAGTATACAAAGACACTAAACACCTGTTTTTTTGCGTATATCATGGGCGAAAAATAGCCCTAATCAATCAACATCCTTTAAAATGATTCGACAAAATTATGCATCAATTATATATTTTAAATTTCAAAAGATTCAGTTGGGTAGATTTTGCACGATTACATGGGAACAGGTGGACCGAACAGCAACTATGGGGGCTATGTATTTATTTAATATGAACGCACCTAAAAACATGATGTGGCGTTATAATTAACGGTTAAATGAAAAGTGACCTTAGATACAGTATCTGCATCACTAATTTCGTGTAATAATAATTTTAAAATATATAAATAGTATAATAAGCGAAAAATACAAAAGTATAACTTAGCATTCTTTGTACATCTTACAAGCAGCTAAAAATAATGCTATGTGACGTTTCTGCTTGCTTAGTATGGGTTATTACTCGCAAACTAACAATTCCTAAATTTCTTTTCGACTCTGTTGAATTTGGCAGTAAACTACCAAATCGCGGTTTCTACGAGCCGCAAATGACAAAAAGTGTCTCCTAGTGCACTTGTTGCTCTTCACCTCCGTTAACTATATCTATCAGCGAATCCAGTGCTTAAAAAGTGGCTCGAAACTCTTGAAATGCACTTTGAGGACTATTCAAATCATGGGCAACCTCCATTTCTATTTGACAAATCTCGATACTATCAATTATTCGTCACTTTTAAATGTAATTTAAAAGATACTTTTGATCCATAACTAATACACGAATCCGTACGGTTACTGATCATTCATAGACACTACATTTGTTTTAACCAAAACTACCGACCAGAATTCCAACACATCTGCATTACCCACCACATTGGCAATCAATTTATTTTCAGATTTTCCATGTTAATGTATACCATTATTTATTTAACAGCATTTAATTTGTAACGGTTGGGTGCTCGTACTGGGGTTTAAATGCAGACATAACTCAGGAACTAAGATAAAAACAGTTTATTTAAAATAGTTAGGGCTCAAGGACAGTGGAGCAGTTCTTAATTTTAACAACTGGTAACAATGCTAAAAAGTTAAACTCATACTCACAGCTCAGGCACTAACTCAATCGGGGCACTTCAGATTACTTCTCACTTCAGCTTCCGCTAAACTACTAGATAAACTTTATTAGACAGCCCATGGCTGTACATGTACACTTTATTGACTTTGAAAATACTCAATGTACTCAGCATTAAATCTTACTACCGGCACACTTCTCGAATCTACTTCCAAAACTCCTTGTCACTCACTGAAGGCTCGATACACCTAGTTGGCTAATGTCGCTAGACTCACCTAGTCGGCCAAGGCCGCCTAGACACTCTCCACACACACTCAAACTCCAAGCTTTTATATGCTGCAAACTGAGATACTACAAATTTACATATTACTTCTAACCGCGCCATAACTGTAGAATCCAAGAAAGACACACACGCTCTAGAAAGTTAAAGTAACAGAGAGGATAGATGTCGCTTTCACGCTTACACATGTTAAATCACTGATGTCATGAACTCAGAAATACTAGAGTGCCTTTATTACAAAGGTCACTCCCTCACAACCCCGCCCCTTGGACTCTACAGAGAAAAAGGACTGGGCAAAATGCATGCCCAGGACTTTTTCTTGTTATAAATTTCAAACCGTACAAAATAAAGTGATGGGTGAAATTTAGTGCCAAAACATAACTTTCAAAATATTAACCTTAACCCACCACTACAAAAACATCAGTTTGCATCAAATATTCACATATTCAATCCAATCATCCTTCTATCTTAAAAATAACCTCCATAAAACTTTCAAAACTTATAAAACTTCCAAAACCAACTACTTCTTTTTAAGAATAACCCACTCCACCGGGAGTGCTAAAATTTATCAAAACACTAAACTTACGAAATTTTCCTCAATACTGCAATACAATACTAGAATTTGCACCAAGTCCAAAAAACCCAATGCGCAAAAATTTTCCTCCGCAAAATTCAGAACTCATCTAAAATTAAATTTACTTCATACTACAATAACTCTATGCTACAATAACTCCGTGCTACTACGTAATACCTAATATCCATAAGCCAATGAACCAACTTCCAAAAATTCTTCAGAACTAGCTCCACTTTAACAGTATTTGGGATAACATACGTACAGCCTCACATAGCTGTGTTTATGCAATAATAATCTATAAAATCAAACTTTACAAAACTCAGTGACGTCATCACATGACTCTTCATCTGTATTAACTAAAATAAAAATAGCAGTATCAATATATAACACAGGTATACTTCCCTGCAAGAAAATCACATTATCATTCAATTTTAATACAATACAATTTCATATTCAAATGTAACATAAAACTTCGCAACTTGCGGAAACCACTCCCAACTAAAGTACAAACGCAACGCATAAAACCACGAACGATAAGAAGAAAGTTAATTCATTAAATGTTAGTACAAGAGATATAAACGCGTATCAAGGACTTCTTGACCGCAAAACACGTGCCCGCCTGATTCGTGGCGCGTGTACAAAATAACCCAAATTACTATCTATACCTTTCTGAAAATTAAACATACATTAAGATACATTTTATAAGACATGAACAGTATAACAATATAATAACATTTTAACAACTAACATAACAACTTAACAATAGATCCAGAATTTTTAAAAGCAGTTAAGACCAAAATTTCAAACATACATAAAAGTAACAATTTTGCAAACAAATTTTGAACACAATTAAGCACCAATCGTGAGTCCGTAAAAACTTCCAAAAATGGCCAAAAATATAAAACAGTCTATCTGCTTTTTATTCCTTCACATTGCTACCACATATATGCACTCTAATAGAAATTTAATAAAGAACATGATCACCCAATTATAGAGATGATTCACTGCTAGCCGGCTTCATACCACAGAATGGCTTTCTCCTCTTGTCCCAAAAACCTTGCACGAAGGATCTTTCGTCATCAGAACTGTAAGGTGACGCCACAGTTGACTGTCGTGCCTGCAGCCTGGTCCTGAATGGATGCCGTGGGAAACTTGTAGATTCCCCTCGACGACTCCGCTCTGATCGGTTCGCTGGGGTCACTCCATGGTGAAATTCAAACTGCTGACGATGGTACTCTGAATGTTGTCTCCTCTTTCTAGACGCACCCGAAGTTACTGAAGATCCTAGGCCACGTTTCTTTCCGGATCTACGCTGTCTCTTATTTGGCAAAAAGTCCGATTTAAAAGTTCTTTTCTCAGTTTGACGAGTGTCCATATGAAGTCTTTTCGAGGATTAAGTACTGAAGACGTTAAACTATTGGATAACTTATGTTTTTGAGGTTTCTGTCTAATAAGTGGAGGAACGGGACAGTTTATGATCTTTTGCCTTTTATGGCACACTGAGTTTGACGTATTTGACACTGTTCTTTTATTTTTATTATCATACTTTGCTCTCGGTTTGATAGACTTTCTACTTTCAATAACAGTTTTCGGAGCTGTTTGACCAGATTTTCTTTTTGAATATTGATGAAAAGAATTAGATGAAGAAGTGCTGGACTCGGGACACTCATTGGATCGGGAATATTGCGAAACACCGCTCGACACATGAGAACCTTCCCTACTATTTTCTCTAAACTTATAAACTCTAACCTGATCCAAATTAACTGTCATTCTTTCACCATTGACATTGACAACCAAATTATTATTCTGAACTTCCAAAACTTCAAACGGACCCACAAACTTTGGACCAAACTTAGCTACCCTCTTCTGACGACTTGAACTTAACTAATGCTTTCTACTAAAACAAAATCTCCAACTTTAACTTCCAATTCCCTTCTACGGATATTATAATATTGGGCTTGCTTCTCCTGCGCTTTTCCCATCTGAACTTGAGCCTCCTTAACCAACCTCTCAATATCCTGGCACATAAACTGACTTTCCGCATCCGACACCATAACTAGCCTTTGAAATGGAGTATGACTTTTCTACCCAAAAACAATTCAGCCGGCGTTTTCCCCGTCGACTCGTGAACTGCCGTACGAAGTGCGTACGCAAAATGCTGAAGAAACTGGTCCCAATTCGAATGATGCGAACCAACATAAGAAGATATCATTTGAATTAATGTACGATTTACACGCTCAGCCATATTAGACTGCGGAAGTTCCTTACCGTCCACAGTCTCCAACTTTTCACACAAAGACTTAAAAATATTAGATATAAAATCATAACGAAATGGTTTACTAGCAACGAGTGCGTCAAAACCAATATGAATTTCATTCGCTAAACCCGGTTTATCTGAAAAGACTTCACCAAAATCGACCAAAGACTTATTAAACTCCTCTTTCTCAACTTCACTTAAACCCGATTCCATCAAATCAACTGACACCGAAACAGGCTCTTTCTTACTCACATTCTCATCATTATTCACGATCAACGACTTTTTAAAGAAATCCAGACTAATTCCTGTATCCTTCATATAATCCACACCAACAATACAATGCACTGTTAATCCATCTAACATACCAAACTCCCAACATGTCTTAACCGAACGAATTTCTACTTCTAAATCTACTGAACCCTTATTATCAGAAGCTACTTCCTTCGCCGACTGAACCAACAGACTTAACCTCTTCAACTTCTTATACGAAAAATATTTCCGATAACAATCAAAAGAAATGAACGACTTATCTGCCCCTGTATCGAAGACACTCTTAACGACAATACCATCAAACACAATTAACACTTCAGGCAACTCAACCGGATTAATAGTAACTTTATTCAAACTCACAGAAGACTTTTCCAACCTCTGAACACATCTCTTTTGCATTAATCTACCCCCAGAATTCTCTTCCGAAGTTAATCTCCTTACTTGCGAAGAAACATTCTTGTCCCTACTCTCCCTTTTCGACCAAAATCACTATTCTGCCTATTTCCATACATATATCTATCACCACTTCTAAAATTATTAGCACCACCACAATTCCTGTTACCATTACCAGTATTCGACACATTACGACCAAATCCATAATTTCCATTACTCAAATTATTATCCGGAAATCTCTGTCCCCTTCTCAAAAAATTACGCTCCCCCTCATTTCTCAAATTACTTCCCGTGACAGCAGGCCCGTAGCCAGAATTTTCTTTCGGGAGGGGCTCAATTTTGGAATTTTTCTGTTTTTAAAAAAGTAATTTCAATAATATTCAGTAAAAACTTTAAAAATATTCTAGGCTTATCCTAATGTGTGCTTCTACATATAATACTTGTTAACTATGTCAAATATTGTTATTTCATATTTAATTTTTTCAATTTCTGTTGCAATTTTTAACTTTTAAGAGCACTTCCAGTTTCCAAACCGGTTCAAAAACCGGAGAGTTTTTAGAAAAAAATTTCTACGAAACTTAAAAATCACAAACTAACGATGTTTGAGAGGAGCCTCAAGTAGGGGGAGAGGAGGGCACGTTTGAACTGGGAGCACCTTTGAACACTAAGTATTTTCCTTCAAATAAATTATTTTCTAAAAATGTCTATGGCAATACATTACTACTGCCTCAGTGCAATAAGTATACAAAGCTGATCCATTTTCTATGCACAAAACTGTCTAAACAAGATATGTATTTTTCTCCCTCTTGAATTGAAATTTAAGAAAATAACGTTGTAAGATTTTTGTTCAAAATTTTGTATCCCTAAAGTTTTGATTTATTGTTAAACACTTAAATAAAGATATAATATTTAGTTTATAAGCTTTGTTTTATTCAAATTCTTCAGCCAAATTGAGTAAACAGTTGTAATGTTGAATTCCATGGGGCATCATTGAATACAAAAACTGGAGCACTATTGAACATCAAAAACTATGAAGTAAAGAGTTGTTGATACATCTAAATCTTACTATTTTTGGACTTTATTCCGTGTGAAAAGAGGTTAATTAATGATATCAAAGATCATGAACTTATACTGTTAACAATCCTTCCTTATTGCACACATGTATTACAATCTCTGGATGCATCAGCAATTTGAAATTTCAAACCTAAATTGATGATGGCATTCATTTATATTATATTTGCAAAGTCCGGATACACAATGATGATTCATGGTATAGTAGGTTTGTCTAACAAAGCCTATACTCTTTCATTTACTCTTTCCCAACTACGGAATTACTAGTACTCTCGTACTAGTGAAATCGAAATTTAAATCAAATTTTTTCATAAAAAGTGTGAATGAAAAATTTTTATTTTCCAGAAGCATCAGATATTATATTGGTGTATTACAAGAATATTTGAAAAAAGATTTCTCAACAAAATATAACTCGAGAGACATTCTGTGTTGTTTTAACAATGATTTTTGATATCAAATTAGATGGATTTAAGTCTGGTTAAATAATAGAAAAATTATTAGTTTCAATAAAATATAGTTATTAAATTTTATTCATGTTACTTTATATTCCTGAAACATATGCAGCGTTTTATGAAAACTCTCATTATTTTCATATTTTATTCATTTGTTCAAAGGTGCCCCTTATTTGTTTAAAGTTACCCCTACATGGGGCAGGTTTGAACAGGCATATTTAAGCTTTTTAAATCCTCACAATTTTTTTTAATTTATATGGAAAACTTTTAATTTCTGGTTCATATGATGAAGAAACGCGCTGTTTTTATTATGTAATACTTAAAACGCAAAAAATATAATTTAAATAAGAAATGTACAGATTTTTTGAAAAATTGTTCAAACGTGCCCCCCTCCTCTCTCTCCCCTATCCTATGCAAACAAATAATATGTATTGATTTAAAACACAGTATTAATGTTAATGTGCGAGAATCTGACATTACGAGTGCGAGGTCTCGAAACTATTGATCCATAATAAAATAAATTACACGTATTATTAAAAAAAAATTAATTAATTGCTACAGTCATATGTAATCATAAAAATTATATTTGTATTTCACATTCTCTGATTATAATAATTATAAATGATACTCTTGGTAAATTAAATTTACTAGCAGTGTCGAATTCAGGAACTTTTCTCTGGAAGGGATTTTTGGGGCTCCGGGGGAGGGGGAATGTCCGCCTCCCGGGCCAACCCCTGAATTCAACAATGTTTACTAGTGCAACAGAAGCAATCATCATAATTTCTTCTTAGTCATGATTCTGACTGACTTATCAAGATCTTCTGTAATTTCCCAAAGAATGAAAATCATGAAGATATCTTTCAGCACTGACTGTTGTTACTCGGCTTTCAACCAAAACTGCCAGCAACTATTTGATTTTATTGTAATACGTCACATTAAAGTTCTAAAAGTTTTAAAACCTCTGTGTTGCTCTCAACATTACCAATTTGTTTGCAGCCTAATTCACTTTCAGCTTTCAATTGTTACACTGACACTATATCCTGAAAATATCGCATTGGGTTCTCTAATTTGCTTGCTTTTTCCAGTGAAGCACATCCTGGAAAATGTAACTTGGAATCTCTTAGAATATCTTCATTCGAAATGAATCGATAATTTAAATTTTGAGTAAGACATTCTACATAGGGAAATAAGACCGTGATATTGTAATACTTGTCAGTGGATGTAATTTGAGGGTTTGTACCTGTTGCATGTCTAAATGCTAGTCTTGGGATCTTTATTTCAGTTTGGAAGATGTCTTCCAGAAGTTTTGATGTACGATAAAATCTCGCAAAAGATTTCTACTTCATATTTCTGCATATTTATGTAAAACAATTAGGCATCTTTAGCATGGGTTACAGCCAATATTATATCGCGCGATTTTTTTTTTAAGAATTTACTACGATTGTCAGACAGAAAACCTTCTGACAAACAGACAAGTTTATGAGAAAATGATTCTTCTCCCTGACTGCCAAAAAAGCTCCAGCTGTTGAAGAAATCTCCCATGTGTTTTTCGAAATATTTTCTGAGCTAACACAAATGTATTTAAGCAGCTCAACAAAAGTCAATATGCTTTTATGCCTCTCAATAAAATTTGTATCACAAATGCGAAGAAGTTATTTTTTTTCTAGGATATATGATGCAATTGCTTCTTGAAGCACTAAATTTGCCTTCGGGTGATTTTTAAAAACTTTTGCCGCTGTTTTAACAAGTCCATGATAGTTTCGATTAAGGGAATCAGTATATGCTGTTGGACAAGGCAAGATTTAATCAATGGCTCTCACAGGGGACGTATCTAATTTTTAGATACTCTGAAGAATTCTAGAATGAATCCCGCTAACATGACCAAGCTTATTGGCTACTTTGTCATACGCCTATGTGACACATTTATACATGCCAAGACATAGTTCATCACAATGTTGTAAAATTACTTTTCTTGAATTTTTGGAAGAGAAGACATTTATTGGAATAATACGTAAAAAATATCCGAATTATTGGGCTTTGTGAACTTTTTAATACTTCACATGTCTAACACAAATGGCAAGCTGTTTTGCGCTTGAAATGTCCATAGTTTCATTAGCAATCAAGCTAAAACAGATCACAATATTTATTTTGATAATTAATACTTCGGTTAACTGTATCCCAGAATATTTGAATGATTTCAATCTGTTTCTGGAGTGAAGTAAATAGCATTTCCAAGGATATTCATAATATCTCGTTTCAATTCATTCGCTCCAGACATTGCTCAAAACTTAAAAGAACTCTTAACTAACAGTCTTTTTTATATCAGTTTCTCTAAAGTTAGAGGATCATCATCGTGGTCAGTGGCTATTTTGTTCTGCACAAAATAAGATTGTTTCAAATATTAGCCCAAGAGGTGCTCTAATTTCTACTTTTACTGGAGCTCTTTGAAAACTCAACAATGAAATAATTCTATTTCTATTTTCCTGAAGAAATCTAAAGTTTGTTTGTTAAAATAACATATGGTTTGTGATAATCTAATTGTAATGTTTTAAGAAAAACATTTAGCCTTTATCCAATGACTGAAACATGTAGAAATTAGTCTTCCTAATTTTTCGAAACCTTTCTTATGTCGTATGCATATTATACTTAATTTTTCTTAGTCAAAATAATGATAAGAAATTACATTCGATCGAATTTTACTGCGCATAAAGACAGTAAAAATTACTTTTTAAAAAGAATTTATATTTTTAGTGGTAACCTATTAAACAAAAAACAATATATCCAAATAACCGATATAATGAAGGATTACCGTAACTGTGATTCAATATGGATATTTTTACAGCTAAAAATGCAATTGATTTTAATGTAATGGAAGATAAAAACAAACAAAACTTATTTTTTTATCATACAGATAATTTTGTATTTTCAAACTTTCGGGAGGGGCTTCAGCCCCCTTAGCCCCCTCCCGTCGAGGTCTACGCGAATCCCGTTGATCCGAGCTATGCCGAGTTCCATACTTCGATAATATTTGGTGCATTTCTGAAAAGTTCTTAGGTGCTCTAATCTCGATATAGTCCTGTATATTCGCATTAAAGAGAGGAAGAACTATGTCCAATAATTCCTCAAATGTGATATCTAAATCCAATTTATTTTTCAGTTCAAGCTTACGTAGGTAAAACTTTGATGCTGATTCGTAAATATTCTGCTTATTGCAGTAAAATTTTTTCCTCAAAATACTCTTATCTTTAACACTAGGAAACGCCTTTTTTAACTCAATCACAGTCTGCTCAAATCTTTTAGCTTCATCATTAACCAAAAATTTTCCTATATTTTCTAACCACAAAAGTGCTTCGCCCTTCAATGAGCACTTAAGCACTATGTATCTATTCTTCTCAGTTATATTATTAAACAAAATATAATCATCTAGTTTGACTAAAAATTCATTAATGTCACCTTCACCGGTAAAATAAACACGTGGCACAATCTCATAATGTCCGACTTTTCGTTGGACGCCATTTGTAACGGTTGGACATCCAGCGGGGGAGTGGAATGGAGACATAACTCAGGAACTAAGATAAAAATAGTTTATTTAAAATAGTTAGGGCTCAAGGACAGTGGAGCAGTTCTTAATTATAATAACTGGTAACAATGCTAAAAGGTTAAACTCATACTCACAGCTCCGGCACTAACTCAATCGGGGCACTTCAGATTACTTCTCACTTCAACTTCCGCTAAACTACTAGATAAACCTTATTAGACAGCCCGTGGCTGTACATGTACTCTTTATTGACTTTGAAAATACTCAATGTAATCAACATTAAATCTTACCACCGGCACACTTCTCGAATCTACTTCCAAAACTCCTTGTCACTCACTGAAGGCTCGATACACCTAATGTCGCTAGACTCACCTAGTCGGCCAAGGCCGCCTAGACACTCTCCACACACACTCAAACTCCAAGCTTTTATATGCTGCAAACTGAGATACTACAAATTTACATATTACTTCTAACCGCGACATAACTGTAGAATCCGAGAAAGACACACACGCTCTAGAAAGTTAAAGTAAAAGAGAGGATAGATGTCGCTTTCACGCTTACACATGTTAAATCATTGACGTCACGATCTCAGAAATACTAGAGTGCCTTAATTACAAAGGTCACTCCCTCACAAATTAACATAAATAATTGCATAATTGGGCATTGGTTACAACATTAACATAGTGAACCTATTTTTTCTCATTATCCTTTAAATTTGATAACCAGTATAAAACTATTCCTACAAAATTTTCCGTACTATGATTACTACTATTTCCAAATAGATATAATCACTTTCTTTGATCACAAAATTTTCCGATTAAATAAGAAGGATTTGCTGTTTTGAAATACTGATATTAAAAATACCGAAAACTTGTCAGGTATAAAGAAATGGTTTTACAGTATTAAACAACATAAAAAGATTCCTCATTTCGCTGAAGCTTTTTCAAAATATATATTTGTTTATAATAAAAGATTTAATTAATCCTTTATGCTCTGATGGTATTTTAAAGTGTGCGTGAATCATTATGTTATAAAACATATTTTATTTATCCTTTATAAACGGCACTTTTCAGGATCAATATTAAATATTTTACTCTATCACCAATAGACTGCATTAGTTCTGTGAACCAAGAAAAAATGTTTGAGGAGAAATGTTTTCCACCTTTATATCTCATTTCAGGTTAAATTGTGTTGTATAATGTCCAATAATAAGTTTCTGTTGTGAATAAATAAATTATAAATACATTCCTATTTGTTTCAAAGTTTGATAAGAAAAATATTATTTGCTTAATTAAAATAAAAATTCATGTAATTTTAATTCATTTTGAACGGACTTTTTGAAGTGCTAGTTTTAAGTATTTTTGAATCGAGAAACAAAATACTAATGTATTTATTTTTAATATAGAAGCAGAAAAATAGTACACAGCTGCAATAAGAAGTTTTCCCTTTAAAATTAACTTGTTACTTGAGTATTTTTAATGTTATTTTTTAAAACAAAGTGTAATAAAAAATAATTTCAAAAATATCCATTACGCTGAGTTTTGACACAATCAATAATTTCTGTATAGTTGGTAGATTATAAATTTATTTACAGAAATTTTAGAATTGATAAGTTATTCATTTAGTCATAAAAACACCCGACTGCTTATAAGAAACAATCACTAGCAGTGCTTAATACAAAAAGAAAGAAAAAACATGCGCCAAGCATGAATATGAAATATTTTCCAGAACATTCAGAACACTGCAGAAAACTTCACCGTTTAATAAGGTCTAAATAATGTGATTGGGTCTAAATAACCAATTTGGAAAACGCATCTCACATAAGAGAATCCAATTTCAGGAGATACCATCTATTTAAATCTCTTTTGTGCAGCTCTGTATATGTGCTATATTATTTATACGCATTAATTATCAGCAAAATTTAAAAAAATCGTCTTACAATGGTTAAAGCAGTCTCAGCAATTACTCCGCATACGCAGTACGATAAATAAATCTTTTTGTGTGCCCCTGTAAAAAAATGATGAATTCTATGCATAATGTATTATTTTGTAAGTATCATCAACTGCACCGTAAAGGTGTATAATAATTTCCATGTGTTTATATTTCTGTAACATAATTAAAATTCTCTGCAGACGCTTTGTCGTATTAGATTCCAATTTAACTAACTTATCTTGAATGCTATAAGTACTAATCATTTCATGTTCAACATTGAACACGTCAGTGTACACTCAAATAACAGATCAATTATTTACACGAGTAGAGCACGGACAAACAAACGGACAGACAAACCGAATTCATAAGCATTTTCAGCTATTCTAGAAAGTTTTTAAAAGAGCAGGTGAAACATCTTTTTTTCATTGCAATAAAGTATATTATGACACTATATAACTTAGTGGCAACTGCGACAAATGTAACTTAATAAGTATTAAATATTACTTAATTTTGTGTTTTTTCAATAACTCTCTTAAAATTATTATTATTATGGTACATTTTTGAAATATTTTCTTAAATATTCATCCTTATTTTGTTAACCTTCCCGAAATATTTAGTAAACTTACTTAGCAACTTACATTTCATCGCTTACATTTCATGGTAACGGACTTGACATTTCAAATAAAATTATTAGAAATAAACTAGCTTGTATAATTTCTAACTTAGATAATAATACACATACGTTCTGAAACTGTTTAGTAAAAAATATTTAATTACAAAAGTGTAAAAACCATTATTTTAATATTAAAATTTACGGTAACAGACTTGACAGTGAAACAAGTTACCAACCTTGATAAAAGCTTATTCTTGCCACTATTACATTGCTTCACAATTGAAGAGTAAAAAATGGCAAGTAGTAGTTGCGTGAATAGTTTTTAACTATATCGTCGAATATTTGCTGCTCACTTTAGGCAGCATTCAAAACCTATTTTGACTAAAATAATCACAAGGTAACGAACTTGGCAAAAAGTGAGGGACAAAAGATTTCTGGTAATTTCTTAAAGAAAATATCTTTTGTAATAATTATTTTCATTAATATAGAACACTAACAGTTCATATTTAAAATAATTAAATCTTTTTAGCTAAAAAAGGTAGCTAAAATTAAAAAAAAGCACAGTTAAAATCGTAAAAAGTTCTTCCGGCAATGCCGGGAGGAAGAGGTAGCTTTCATATACTTATTTATTTATTTTATATTACGTTATATAAATCAAATATACGAAGCTCAAAATAGTGGAACACGATTATGTAAGACTGAATACTAGTTTTTGTCAATATTGAATATTAATAGGAATTTTTAGAAATTAGTCAACTTTTATTCAACTTAGTTTTATTTTAAGCGATTTATAGGGTCGCCAAATTCCACGATATCTATTTTAAAGCAGCATGATGGATTAAAAAAACCCAATGAGCTTAATCGAAATATTTATTCATGTAAACATGCACACTCAGATCGAAATCGATTATTATATACGAGTGCTGTATTTTTATATACGAGCAAATTGATTTTTTTATAAAAAATGTCACCCACATTAGAAATTCAAACTGCTATATACCAGGCATTTTTTCAAGTTAAAGAGAAAGCAAAAAATACTCCGGAAGGCATTATTAAGATAAATAGTTTAGAAAAAAACCTTTTTTCAATTTTTAATTTTTTGTTTATACATCATTAAACATTTAAAAGATCTTTGACAAATTTAAGTGGCCGCCATTTTGAAACATAATGGCGGATAAAGTTGGCTCGTGAACTCGGTCAAGACATTGATATGTACCATGAACACACGGAGTTATATCGAAATCAGTTTATAAATATGCGTATTAAAGCGTGACGAATTTCAAAATGTCAATCTCACTGGAAATTGAAAGTGCTAAAACTCAGCCATTTTTCAAGATATAGATGAAACAAAAAATGCTCTGGAATATTTGTATCAAAGTCAAAACACAAAAGAAAAATCTTTTTCAATTTCTCACTTTTTACACCTAATTTTAAAATTTAAATTAAAAAAATAATAATATTCCGGCATTTTGAAACAAGACGACGCACAGTGGGGCAAAATCCCGAAAAGCTGGCCAAAATATGAAAATGTTATTCAAATTGTACGAAAATTCGTATACAGGTGTTTTGAGGATGCTAAGTAAAAATACAAAATTTAAATTTTAAAAAAATTGCGGATACAATATGGCGGAACAAAAATTAAAATGTCTCGAAAATTATTCAATTTGTATGAAATTTCGTAAACTTTTCAGGATGCTAATTAGGATTCAAAAGTTAAACTTTAAAAATAAATAAATAAATAAAATGACAAAATAAAAGTAAAACCAATTAGATTTAAATAATATTTAAAATTTCGAGCCTAAACTTAAAAAGGGATTTTGAAGGAACCAAGACATATTTAATCGAAATTAATTAATAGAAAGTAAAATATTAGACTGTTTAATTTTTATATTATTAAAATAAAAATGGAAATGTATTCCAGAGATTCATCTTTAAAATCAACTGTAGTATGATAAAAAGATTCTTCAGGGGTCAAGGTGTCGTAATAGTTAGCAGAACTTATTGGCGATATTAGAAAATCATGTGACTCTTGGGATCAATAATTTTAATTTGTTTTGCGATAATTTACCTAAACTGGAAATGAAAGAATCTGATGACATTAAAAGGCGTAAAAAGATCTTTCTTTTTTTAGCGCTACTACATGTTTGCCATAAATCTTCTCGATGCCTTTTGATCAGTTTGTTGTATGATTCTTGAGTATCTTATGGCATTTGACAAATAAGCAGTAATGAAGATAATGTTATTTCTCATTAATACGTAGTTTGTGTTCTGAAGTAGACATACAAAACCAGGGATGTAGTTCAAATCTACGAGCTGTTTGTAAAGAAAAATCTTCGAAATATATCAAATAAATGATATGGCTACAAGAAATTACTTATGACATAGAATCGTTTAATCAAATCTTCGTATACGCTTGTTATAGAAGCTCAAATAGTTGCGTTTCAAAGAATGGTTGAATTGTATTGCCATCATTTGTGCTTCCAAATCTGGAATTTGGTTTCTCGACGAGAAGTCTTAATTGTGAATGAAATATTTTTTGCATATTTTATTTTGCGATTTCAGTGTTCTTCTTTTCATGCAGAGTACGAGCTTTCCATTTTTTCTATGCAGTTTGTCTGCCATGTGAAACCCCTTTAAATACATCTTAGCGTGTAACGTAGATATTCTGAATTCTAAATTATCTCTATCCAATTTAATTAAAAATTGTCATATCGGTAAGAAGCTATTTTGATATTGTCTGAGATAGATAGCAACGTTGAGTATTACACTAATTTGTTGTTAACGACTGTTTCTTCTGTATCAATGATTGTATTAAAAGAAATACGTTAATTCTCCTGGTGTTTAATACAATCCCATTCATTGACATTAGCTTCCGTATTTCTTGAAAAAGAAAATGGATCTTGATTGGCCCGATAAAATCAGTGAAATGAAGATCTCGGAATTTTCAAATTGACGATTCATGATTTATTCGCAATATTTATGTATTCTAGTAGCACGGGAGAAGTGAAAAATATATTAGAACCTCCTGCCATCTTTATAGAGAAATAGTTGTTTAAATGTACTTAGAATACATTTACAATCACATCCTTACTTGCAAACCAAATCCAAAATGCTAATGTAGGTGAAAATCATATTCATAATGATTTTCATTCGCATTAATGAAATACAATATGCTCATTAGTTTGATCTAGCAAATATTGCCATTGGCAAAATAATTTTTCTAATTACAATAGAACAAACAAAATTACTACCGATAAAGATAAGAAAATGTTATTCTATCGGATCAATAATAGAGAATTATTTTCATTTTTTTCACTACTAAGCTTACTTATCAAATTAAATTAAACTTATGATTATAGCAATTATTTACAATATAATAGGTAATAAACTATTACAAAATTGAATAATTCAAAAGTTTGAAAGATATTTATCAGCTAAATTAAAGTTAAAAGTGCTCAGTTTCAGAATTTTTGAAGCGGCCGAAAAAGTGGTATTTTTACTTGGGGTTACTAAAATATGCGTGAAATGCAGAAAGGCAGTTTTTGGCAGCTGGTTTTTAATGAATTATTAGACAATAGTCCAAGTTATTATTTCCATTATATTTCGTTGCGGAACACTGTGGAACATTTAAATTTTTTGATGTTTAAAAGCAAAAAAATAAAATATTTTCTACAATATTTTGTCAAAAATGACTATGAATTTATCAATTTTTATGCGCTTAGTATAAATTTGGTAATACATGCAAATAAAGTACACACTATCATAGTGTGAATCCATTTCAAATCATTAAAATCGGATAATAAGATAAAATGTAGCGCACGTTTATAGGAACTATTGTTTTGCTGTTTTTGTTCGCTCTAAATGACACTCCTTCAAACATCATTTTTGAAAAAATGCTGTCTGTAAGGCCGAAGCAAAAATCTTTTTTTAAATACAGATTCTGACTCTCCAAATATTATTCTAGCCAACTATATAATCAAAATTCCCTAAATCGTAACTTCTTTTTTCGACTTTTGGCCAGCTTTTTGGGGTTTTCCCCCACTGTGCGGCGGTTGGAACTGGCCAACGAACTCGGTCTAGGCATAAGTATGTCCTATCTACGCACCAAGTTTCATCCAAATCGGTGTATAAATACACGAAAACCAGATCATTTTAAAATGTGAGCAACACTAGAAATTAAAAGTACTATAACTCAGACTTTTTTAAGATACAGACGAAACAACAAGTGCTTTGAAATCTTTGTATCAAGGTCAAATGCATAAAAGAAAAATCTTTTTCAATTACACACTTTTTTGTACCTAATTTCAAATTTTAAATTTCTTTTAAAAAAATTTAAATGGCCGCCATTTTTAAACAAGATGGTGGATGGAACTGGTTAATGAACTCGGTCCAGGCTTTATTAAGTACTATGTGCACTAGGGTGGATCGAAAAGTATAGGAAATTTTTTTTTTTTTTAGAAATCACTATCGGCGCGGCGTGCAAAAGTTGCCTTTTATGCATACTAGTTTACAGGATTTTTTTTAATTAATATCCATTCATATCTTCCGGTGCCCCAAGCGCCCCAAAAATAATTAAAAATTGAGTTTTTTATGATTTTTTTAATATTTTTTTGTTTATTTATTTTTTCTTAATTACTTTTGGCGCGGGGTGCAAAAGCTATCTTTTATCTACCTTAGCTTACATATTTTTTAAAAATAAAATTCATTCATATCTTCCGGTGCCCCAAGTGCCCCAAAAATAGTTTTAAATTGAAATTTTCTTGAAATTATTTTTTTGTTGTTGTTTTGTTTTGCTTTATTTTATTTTACTTTTTGAAATTCATTTGGCACTGGGTTGGAAAGTTGTTATTACAATACTAGATAACTCTGCAGCTCCCATATATTTTTTAAATCAAAATCCATTCACATCTTTGATGCACCAATTATAATTAAAAACTGAAATTTTTACAAAAATGTATTAAGAATTATAATTTACGAAAAATACTTACAAAATTTGAAAACAGTTTAATTAATAACGTATAAGGTTATAAGTAGCATTAATTTTACAATAATAAGCCACATATAAATTTAAAAATCAAAGCATTAAATCATAAAAATTACAAAAATCGAGCTTACGTAGAGAAAAGTTTTACATCCTTCAATTTGGTAATTTACATATTTTTAAAATTTGTAATCTTTTTTTTGGTATCATAGTGTTTTATAGTATAAAACAGTGTCTCTTTTCTTGTCCAGATACAGTTTCTGATGCCTCAGACTCTAGTCGAACGCATCTTTCAACCGCTTGGGTATGGCATGGATATTTTGACCATTCATTCGTTTTTATAACTTTTATCATTATCAATTTCTTCGCAAGGCACATTCACCAAAAGAGGTTGCTCAAAACGTCCAACTCGTTGCCAGTCGTTCAAGATAATCCTTCGCTTTGAAGTTTATTTGGGGTACTTTGAAAATTCTCACTTCTGGTGATTTTCTCTTTTTATTTCTAGCAAAATTAGCTTTCGTATTGCTAAAGATCTGATATGCTCTCTGTTATCTGTGAGCATTGACGATAGCAAATTTTTAAGGAGGAAAAAAAACTATTTCGTTGAATAACAGCATCTACGATCTTTCTTAAATTGGGTTCAAAATATCTAGAATATGTGATAAGTTTCCAAATATGACGCGCTCCTTCAGTTATGGATGGCTTTGTTTTGATATGAAACCATATAGATGCATATACCTTCATAATATATGTTGTAAGAGTAATGAGATTATCAGAAGGATTTTCTGTAGCCACTTATAACCTTAAAACTACACGCAGTTCTTAGCCATCTTGTGTGATAAACTGGACCAGGTTTCATTAATGCCAGATCAGAACCACATTCACCACATGATGTTGCTATGCAAATATTGCTGCTCATTGCTGAGAACTCTCCTATCTATGTTGTCTTTCACATAATAAAGTATAAAAAGTTTATTTTATACATTTAATAAAATACGATAAACTATTTCTCATCCTCTCGATCTACGTTTTACGTTAGATAAATTATTCTTTAACTGTTAATTTTACTTGTATTTTTTAGCTCCAAATTTTCATGAAACTCGATTTTCGACAAATAATTAAAAGTTTTAGGGCATTGGAAGAAATTTATCAAAGTCGAAAATTATTTGGATGCATGCTAATATACTATAAAATGCATCTTTTTTATCCCGCTGATAAAATAATTTAAAAGAAATTAAAAAAACAAAAATTATAAATTTTTATAAAAATTTCATTTTTTTTTACTATTTTGGGGGCGCTTGGGGGCACCGGAAGATATGAATGGATTTTAATAAAAAAAAAGATTGAACTAATATATATATAAGGCAACTTTCGCAACCCGCGCCAAAAATAATTTTAAAAATATTAAGTAGCAAAAAAAAAAAAAAAAAAATTATAAAATGTATAAAAATTTCAATTTTTAACTATTTTTGAGTCGTTTGGGGCACCGGAAGATATGAATGGATTTCAATAAAAAAACATATGTGAATTAGTATGCTAAAAAAGCAACTTTTGCACCCCGCGCCGATTCGATTATCCGAATTTCGATTTTTCGATCCACCCTAATGTGCACACCAAGTTACATCCAAATCGATTTATAAATAGGAGTGTTATCACGTGACAAAAATCAGATCGTTTCAAAATGTCAGCCATAAGAAAAATTCAAAGTGCTATAACTCAATCATTTTTTAAGATATAGACAAAGTAAAAAGTGTTCTAGAATCGGTGTTTTAGGATCTAACACATAAAATAAAAATATTTTTCAACTTTTAAATTTTTTGCATTTATTTTTAAATTTAAAATTTTTTTAAATTTTTTAAATGGCCGCCATTTTAAAATAAGATGGCGGATGATGCTGGCCTACGAACTCGGTCGAGATATTTGTATGTACTAACCAAGTTTCATTCAAATCGGTTCATAAATACGTCATTTATCGCATGACTAAAATCAGATATATATATATATATATATATGTATCAACATTTGAACGGAGGGTGGTTTTGGGTTCTGGAGATCATGATCGGTGAAAATATACCAAAATTTTCTGGAAGTGCTTTCCTCCAGACGGCTGCAATAGGTAGCTTTTTACTTTTTGTAATGAAAGCTACCAAAAATTGGAATGGGACAGGCATTTTTGCTAAGAATAAAAATTTTAAATAAGGTACCCTGGGGTAATAACGCCAGGTGGGGTAATAACGCCAAGTGCTTATATTTTGTATAATTATGAAATAATCAGGTAAATCACACCCATGTGCTCTGCGCAGAAGGGTTTTGAGTCATATAAATCGCAAAAAACTGCTTCAATTTAATTTGTTTCATTTTTAGGTCTTATTGTTTTTACAAGCAACTAAAATTAACGCTTGATCTAAAATGTGCGAGATAAGGTTTTTGATCTGAAGACTATATTTTTTATCCAGAAATACTTCGTTTATTACATAAATTTGTATTGTATTTCATGTACTTTCAAATTGTTGTAGAAGATTTTGGATATCTTCTGGAGATAATTTGTAGTTTAGGATTTACTGCGCAACAAGTATCCCGGGGTAATAACGCCAGGGATTGGCGTTATTACCCCGGTTGATTCCCAACAGTGTCCGAACTATACCCGAAGGGGGTTTATATATTAATATGGGACAGCATTATCATCATTGTTGAAATGGTAAGATTAAGGGGGGGGGTGCCCAATACTTAAAAATAATCTCTCTATTTTTTTCTTACATTATTATTATTATTTTTTTTTTACTAATGTAAAAAATAATTTTTAACTCTTATAAATAACACTATATCAAAATATTTTCAAGATTCAAATTCGAACATCTTCAAAATCAGATTTCTATTAAATTTTCATTGGATTGTTCAATTGAGTTCGAAATTATAACTGTCCGCTTTCTCAGCGTTCGGTTTTTCAAAACTTTATAAATTTAACCTTTAACTGATGTGACAGAAATTCTAACGTATGAATGTGATGCGGTTTATGAGACCACAAAATTGAAAGATGAATAAAAGGCGGGAATAACTCATAGGATTGTGTTTTTGTACTAAACTTTTTATACAAGAGTATTATACTTAATATTCACCTATTTAGTCTCTGGTGATAGTACTAAAATTCCAAATGAAAGAAAATTTCGGTAGTGTTCGCAGATAAACTGAAAATTACAAGTTAAACTAAAAAAATAAAAGAAAAATAGTGGTCTACGAGACCGGTAACATTAGTTAAAGGTTAAAATGCGATCAATGATTAAGAATCATAGAATACTGTTCCTGCGCTAAACTTTTTGTACAGAATTAATTCTAATTAAATTTAATCTGTTCAAATATTTCTAACAATATTACGAGAACTCCAAACGAAAGAGAATTTCAGTTGTAACTATAGTTAAACTGGAAAATACAAGTTAAAAGCTATTTTTTTTTGGGGGGGGGGGGGGAGGGTACAGTGTTCAGTCAGATTGCTAACATTAGTTAAAGATTAATTTTGTTGCTAATATAGAGATAATGATATATAACCATATGAATTATGTATAAAATTGAATAAGAGATCTCTTTGAGATAATATTTTTTAATCAAAAATTTTATTCAATTTATTAAAAATTTATTAATGCATGCTCTTTAAAACGTCGACAACTTAACTGTAGGTTTAGAGAATCCGCATTAGTATGGAGTTATGGGTTAAAAACTGTTTACTAGATTACTATAATAGTATTAACCCTTAACTGCTGTGACAAAAATTGTTGCATAACTTACTGTGAGCGGCCTGTCAGACCGCTTAATCTAACGATGAATAAAATGTTAAATTAACTTTTAAAATATCATTTTTGTAGTGAACCTTATATACAGGACTATTATAAATAAAATTTAGCTATTCAAAAGTTTCTAGCGATAGTAATAGGACTCCAAATGAAACAAAAATTTCCCGGTATCTATAGTTAAACTAAAAATTGCAAATTAAACTCTGAAACTTGAAAAACTCAGCGGTATGTGAGACGCTAACAGCAGTTAAGGTTTAACAAAAATATTTATTACATATAACTCTAGTTATTATAAAACTTCACATGATTAAAATATTACATTATGAATGGTTAAAACCATGCAATGTTTCCTACAATCATATTTAAGCGGGACTTTTTAAGCAAAGAGAGACACAGGGGGTTATATTCTGTAGAAGCTCCCCCCCCCCTCGCTCCTTTTTCTTTCACTTTCACAAAAAATCAATATTTTCTATCGCATAGAATGCATACATGGGAATATAAATGCTGATTCAAATAATCTGTGCAATGTTTCTAATAATTCTATTTAAATGGTCATTTTTAAGCAAAACGTAGCTTAGAATCTGATATTCTTTTGCCTCCTCCCCCCGCCACCACCACAGCTTTCTTTTTCTTTCAGAGTCACAAAAAAATTGTACATTTTCAATAGCTTAGATTGCAATTTGTCAATTTCTAGAGCTGTAGAGTTAGTATTTTTAAAATTGGGCAATCTACATGCCATTATTCCATCTTATTTTATAGTTTTGTTTGCTTGGCGTTATTACCCATATAGGTGGGTATTAACGCCAAATAGCATTGGTCAAGAAAAAACGCCATTACATTTCATGAATAAATATCTGTTAAATTATTTTATTTTATATAGATAGTCAATGAGTTGCTGTATCAGATCCTATATTTGTTTGAAAAATATAATCTAAAACTAAGCCGTGAAAAGTGGTAGAACCTTAACGTGGCGTTATTACCCCAGGGTACCTTATATTTTATATTTATTATTTTTTATATCTCAAAAATTTTTATTGATTTTTAAAATTTTTTCATGTTAGAAATGTTCAATATAATCTTCTTTAGTTAATGCATAGCTCAAACCAAACTTTAAATATTAATTTATGTTTGAATGTTCTTCTTTTTACTCTGGGACAGCATATGTAAACGAAATTTGAAAATGAACCTTATATTATACATTAAAGGATATAAAAAATAAATCTAAGTGTAGTCTCAGAATGCTAATTTTTTTTAATTACAACAATCAAACGTATAAATGTATTTATATCCGTTTCAAAATTATTATTTTAAGCTCATTAAAATTTCATTAGATTGCTTTTGCCAAAATTTTAAATACGCGTTTAAAATTTTGAAAACCTCTTTATACAATCTCTTATTATTTATTTTTTTAGAATTATTTAAAAGCCGTTAAATTTACATCTACGAAGAAACGCGGGTAAGTAAAGACGATTAGTTCCTTGTACACTGTTAAAAAAAAGGGTTCGATCTACTAAAAAAACTTTAGTGATCCTTGTAATTACTAAAAAATGTTTAGTTAGCAACGAATAGAGTTAATAGTTTTATATTTTTAATAGCTCTTACTAAAACTCAGTTGGTGTGGCCTTGATAGCATAGTGGTTATTGTAACGGACTCCAGGCTAAAAGGTCCCGGGTTCGAAACTTGCCACCGCCAAATACGCCCCGAATGTCTGTAGTGTCTCGTTAATAAAGGGGTTATGAAAATCCTGTCGGAGCAGGTAGGAATGTTTGGTGCTGCCATCTATTGCGGTTTTGCCGAAAATCTTTCGCTTCAGAAATCTGGATGCAGTTCAAAGGAAGCTCCTGCCCTTCGGGGCGCACGTAATGGTTATTAAAAATAATTCGTGAGCTATTACTAAAATTTGTTTGGTGTCTCATACCAAAAATTTTTAAGTTAGTTATACAAAAAAATCTTTTGTTCAGTTTACAAAAGAAATGCTTGTTTCACTTGCAAAAAAAAGGTTGTAATGGTTACTAAAAAATTCTGTGGAATACAAATTTACTAAGAAATTTTTAGTAACCTCTTGATTTTTTTTTTTTTTTTTACAGTGTATATCCCAATAAATATTTATTGAAACTAGCATGATTTATTTGATTTATAATTAATAGGAAGGTCGAAGAAAAGGTTTCAATACCAAAATAGAAATGATATCGAGAACCGAACTTATATTTTTGAGGTCATATCTTTGAATATTATGATGAAATCACAAAAGAATGATTATTATTTAATGTTAGGTTAATAATTTTAAACAAAGATAACAATATACAATACAATTATTGATGATTTTATTAATTATAAATATTAACAGCATTTAATACAAGGATACAGAATTATAACGAAACTTAAAATTATAAAAGTTAACCATCTTGCGGTTATGCATAAAAATAATTTGTCATGTTATAAATACGATTGACATTACATGAAAATATTATAATATTAGATTTAAGATAATATTATAAATTAGCTGTACATGTTTATGTAAAATTGCAGGGAAAGTAAATATCTCTTCCATAAGTTAAATTTAAAAAAATTCAAAATTTAAAAATTTCTAAAAAGTTTTTTAAAAAAAGGCATTAATTTTTCTAAGTTTTAAAGTGTTTTTGTAAAACATTGTTCCATAGTCTTTAAAGGTAATATCTTCCCGTCGTCTTTTTTTGTTTTAGGTTACCTGTCGATTTTTCCTAACACATTTTACGGAGCTTATATTGTCAGAAAATCTTGTCAATATACACTAAATTATTCCTCATTTTTTTAACAAATAATTTCCGTAATCTTAGTAAACATGCTTTATCCGTAAATTCTTCTTGAAAGGTTGAAATAAAGGATCAAATTCCGTTCATTCCTAGCACGCATGCGCTCGATTAAAACTAAAATATTAATTTATTTTTAAAATGAACTAATCAGATGTGGCAATTCCAAAACTTACTTCTATCATATGCATATTAACACTTCCTGAAAAATCCAGCATAACAGCATCACCGGTGAAGTGATTTAAACCAAAATCTAGTCAGCAACAACTTATGTCAACTTATAACTGAATCTAAAATTTGATGAAAACTCGTGCATTAGTTTTTGAGATAGAGCTATTGCAAAATCTTAAAGAAAAACTGCATAACAGCGCCACATGTTGTGTGATGTACACCGAAAATTAATCAGGGTCAATTTTTTATCAGGTACTAACTGAATCTAAAGTTTGATGAAAATCCATGCTTGAGATGCATTTATTGCAAAATCCTGAAACATGCTGCATAGCAGCGCCATCTGTTGGGCTATTTACACCAAAAACTAAACAGCACTAATCTACATCAGGAACTAACTGAATTTGAAGTTTTAAAATATGCCGTTTATTATTTCTTGAGATAGAGCTATTGCGATAATCTCAAACAATGCACCATGGTAGAGTCACCTGTTGAGCGATTTGCATCAAAACAAAATCAGCACTATGCTATATCAAGTACTAACAAATGTAAAATAGTATGAAAATCCATGCACTAGTTCTTGAGATATAGCTATTGAGGAAATTTTAAATAATGCATGATAGCAGCGCCACCTGTTGAGCGAGAATCCGCGAATCAATGCTTGAGACACATTTATTGCAAAATCGTGAAAAATGCTGCATAGCAGCGCCATCTGTTGGGCTATTTTCACCAGAAACTAAACAACACTAATCTATATCAGGAACTAACTAAATCTGCAGTTTTAAAATATTTCGTTTTTTATTTCTTGAGATAGAGCTATTGCGATAATCTGAAATAATGTACCATGGTAACGTCACCTGTTCAGCGATTTGCATCAAAACAAAATCAGCACTATGGTATATCAAGTACTAACAAATGTAAAATTTTATGAATATCCATGCACTAGTTCTTGAGATATAGCTATTGAGGAAATTTTAAATAATGAAGGATAGCAGCGCCATCTCTTGAGCGATATTCACCAAACACTAATCAGATCTAGTTTATATCAAGGTCTCACATAATCTAAAGTTTTGTGAAATTATGTGCATTCGTTCTTGAGACAGAGCTGTTGTAATAATTACAAATAATGCACCATGGCAGTGCCATCTGTTAAACGATTTGCACCAAAACGTAATCAGTACCCTGTGTTATATCAAATACTTACTAAATCTAAAGTTTTATGAAGATCCGTGCACCAGTTCTTTAGATATATCTATTGTGGCAATTGTGAAAGATACAACATTGCAGCGCCACCTGCTAAGCGTCATTCACGAAAAGCTAATGAGATCTAGTTTATATCAAGGTCTAAAAGAATCTAATTTGTTTTGTTTGTTCTAAGAAGTTTTGTGGAATTACGTGCATTAGTTCTTGAGATAGAATACCCACAAAAGTTTTGTCACATATAGACAGACAGACTCACATACTCACAGAGAAACATTTTGTAAAAACGTGTTTTTCGGGTTCTCTAACGCCTAAAACGCGTAAATTCGCCGAAAACCGAATTTTGAAAATTTTACGAATCCAATACTTTCTTCTTGTTACGATAGAAGAAAGTAAAAACCAAATGTTCTATAAATTAAAATTTTTAATTTACTTAAAAAAACAAAGTTTTCGAATTAAAAAATAAATAACAATTACTTTTTCATTCCTTCGAAAGTAGACACAATTTATTTTTTAAAAGTTGAATAAGTTGAATAAAATTAAATAATGTTGAATCGATAAAGTTATACAGGGTGAGTCATAAATATCGAAACAATAGGCTATCTTCTTAAATATTGCCCTTAGACCCATACTTCCAATTGCAAAAATTCATAAAAAAATGTGAAATTTTTGATTAGATAAATTGCGACTCCATGGGGGGGGGGGTCTAGTTGAAAAGTTACGAAAATTAAATTTTTATACGGCCCCCGTAGGACAAAAATTCCAATTAGGAAAACTTTCCTTATTCAGTCCTGAATAAGACACAAAAAGTTGCAATTCAAAAAACAATGTTACTTTTCAGTTCTAGAAAACGCGTAAAAAATATATTTCTTGAGTTAGAATTTTGATTTTTTTCTTTTTTTGTGATGGTTAGCATTATAATTTGCTAAGAAAATCACATTCTAAAATTTCTCATACAATTTATAAAAGTTTCATGTGGTTAGTACTGGTTTAAATGGGACAATCAAAAGTCGTTATAACTCGTAACATTATTTATCGGATTTCAATTTCTTTCCATTTAATTAAAGCTGAAAATCTGATTTTAGTTTTGTTGCAAGGTTTTTTTTTACATTAATTTTAAAACTATTAAAAATATTTATTGAAAAAATAATATAACTTTTAAAAAAATCATATTTTCAAAAACAAACATTTTTTCAAAAGTAAACGTTTTTTCAAATTTGCCGAAACAAAACTAATGTAAAAAAATCAAAAATGACGTGTTTCAAATTCTTTTTTCTTTTAAAAATTCTTAACATTTAATAATTTAAAGACAAGAAATAGAGTATAAAAAATTCATTATGCAGAAAAACGAAGTGTATTGTTTAAATGTCCATCAGTTATTTTTAAAAATGCTTTTTCTAAGATGCAGATTACGTCTTTTTTTTTTCTTTTTAAATTTACCTCTGACAACTTCAGGCTTTTTATCGTCCTCCAGAGGATGTTAAAAAATCTGTATTCTGGGCCCACGTAGGGCCAGGACTGAGATGTTACTTTTTTCGGAAGACCCGCCAGGCCGGGCCTAGCGTACTCTTCATAAAGGAGGGGACTACTTCCGTCTCTGACTGATTTAATACGTACATAAAATATATAAAATTCGGCTCAATCGAATTTTTTTACGAAAAACATATAGATTTTAAAACTTTTATTTTACAAAAAAAAAAAAAAAAACTTTAAAATTTAAAATTTATTTCTTTTAAATAGATTATTCAAAGGGTAAAAAAAATTAAATACAATAAAACCAGTGAAAAAAAAATCTGCCTATGATGGAATTCTGTCTTAAACGGAAAATATGTTGATCCATGCAAAATAAATGCAATAGTATCTGAAAAGAAAATAAGCTCCAATTACATCTTCTAGGGAGAGAATCTGTTTATAACGTATTTTTTCTTTCCTATGTGATTCCGTCTTAAAAAGTTTTAGTGTATAACATTTTTCAGAGTCTCCAACGCATGGGATATGGATTAATGATATTAAAATATAAGTGAAACATTTACATATAAATAGAAATTCATTGATAAAATAAATATATTACAGCCTTTGGCGCTTCTTTAATAATAAAAATATAAATATAAAAAACGAATAGCTATAAAAGAATTTTTTGGTCAGAACTCCTCCATATGAAACATTTTTTTCCCATGCCGAATTAAAAAACTATGTAGAAATTTGCGACTGAACCGGGCTATGATTTAAACTATTTTCCAGACCCGTCCGAGTTATGATGTTGACATTTTTAAGGCCACGCCGAACTTTTCCCCCTATGGGTCGGTTTGAGACTCTACCTAGATATTTTGACCCGGGCAGACGTCTGGTTTACCAATTTAGCGTAAAAACTATACGCTGCTATTTTATGTCCAAAGAAAAAGCGCTATCTTAAACCGATTTTTATTAAATTGCAATTTGTGAATGTTCCCTAACAAGCGTTGAATCACATAGAAGAAAGCACAGTTTAGAGGCAGGGAAAAGTGGTGTAAGTCAGGAATTTTTGAGAATTTTGGGATTTAATATCTCTGTGGGATTTTTAGATACGTAGATGAAATTTGTTTTGTTCAATTTAGGAATGGATAAGGAAAAATTTCCTAATTGGGAATTTTGACCTACGGGGGCCGTATAAAAATTTAATTTTCGTATTTTTTCAAATAGACCCCCCATGGAGTTGCAACTTATCTTATCAGAAATTTCACCTTTTTTTATGAATTTTTGCAATTGGAATTATGGGTCTAGGGGCAATATTTGAGGAGATAGCCTATTGTTCCGATATTTATGACTCACCCTGTATATGAAGAAATATTTGCCTTTAACCTTTTCCGGCGCAAGCCAATTCTATTAGTAAAATGAGAAATTGTCGATTGACACCGGAATTTATAAAGGAATTGTCTAGATATTACGAATTCCTTAAGCTTTCATTGTAAAAGCAAAATTATATTAAAATATTACTGGTGCCGTTTGCAAGTTTGGAATTAAAATTAGGTGTTGCCGGCCCGGCATCACTGCGCAAGAAGGGGTTAACTCTTTGAGCTCTGGTGAGTAAATTTCTTCAAAATTCCAAATGTCACACTGGCACCAGTATTTTGCAAAGAAAAAACCAATTAACAATATACACGAAAAATTGCATTAAATGTTTTTCAAATAAATTTGGTAAAATTTTCTGGTGCCATTGTGACATTTCGGAATTAAAATTATGTGGTAGAAAATACTACCATCAGAGCTCAAAGGGTTAAAACATATTTTAAATGAACACATTTAAAAGATATTTTAATTTAAAGACTAAATGAAAAACAACTGTATTTTACTAAAAAGTGAAAAAAAATCCTCATGGAATAAAAATATAATATTCATATTTTGCCTCCAGCAATGCACTTAAAATTATTTATAATTCCTATTTTTATCATATACTATTACTATTTCAAAATCGTTTGAGCCATCTTTTAGGTACACTTAGTTTGACTACGGTGATTTAAAAATGACCAACTAATTGATTCTTCTCGAACATGTGATAATGGCCAGTAGTCTTTTCATATCCAGAAATGGTATACTACAAAATTTCGTCTATTTTTTTAGCCTTTATTAGATTCTGTTAGCTTGACCCTGAGCCATTATGACCAAAAATAACCCACTAATCAAATTTTCTTGCACATGTGGCTTAGCCCAATGGTCTTTTTAAATCCGAAGATAGAAGAATTCAAAATTTAGTCAAAATCGTTACTACCGAATTCTAGATAAAATTAGCTTGGCGCAAAGTGACCAAAATGAACCCACTAATAGAATTTTTCAAACATGTGACTTATTTAGCAGTCTTCTCGTAAACCAAAATTGTAAAATATGAAGTTTTGTGAAAACCGTTTGAGTTTTTTTTTTTTAGATACATATAACTTGACCCGAAGTGCCCCCCAAAATGACCCCTAATACAAACTTCTGGAACGTGCCACCTAGTCCAATAGTCTTCTCCTACTTGAAAACGGTTAAATAAAAAAGTATCAAAATTGATTAGCCGTTTTTGAGATATAATTAACTTGACCCTAACACAAAATGACCCAAATTGACCCACTAATCGAATTTTCTCGAATATGTGACCCTGTCAAACGATCTTCTCACGCCCAAAATCGGTGTCGTACAAACTTCATATTTTAAATGAAGTTTGTACGACACCGATATAGTCGTTTTTTTAATAAAATTTACGTACACAGAACACGCAAGATTTTATCGTAGTATAATAAAAGATCTATCCCTTGACATCCAGGAAGTACGAATCGTACGTTCTGATTTTACTGTAGACGAGTATTAGACGTACAGCGCGTACATCTAGCTGAAATATGGAAATACAAATTTACATTAACCTTTTCCGCCATAGAAAAGCTCTGTTCGTAAAATGATGAAATGACTGACACTGGTATTTACAAAAGAGTTAAAACCTTGTTACGCTTGTTTGTAAATTTTGGCTTTCATTGTAAAAGCCAAAATTTATTAAAATATTCCCTGTGCCATTTGTATCACTGGAATGTGAAACTAACAGGTTTGCTTGGAATTTGTTGGTCCCGACATGGGACCACTACACTTGAAGGATTTAACGCTGTATATATGTTGCAGCCAATACCCGAAATTGGCCAATTCTAGAACTGGCCGGATGCAATTGGCCAATTCGCGAACTGGCCAGTAGTGATTGGCCAATTCGCGGAATAGATATAAGTACTCGGCTTAATTCTTTCTAACATAGTTGAAAGTGTCTATGAATTCAAATAGTCTAGACGTCAGCCTGTCCGTGATCTAACTCGAGTAAAGTGTCCGGTTAACTTGTAAATGTTATCGTAATTGGTTCATCAATTAATTTCGATATTGAAAGGGAATTGTGTACTGTCTTTGGTTAATTTAGATGGGTACACAAAAATATTTCGTTTCAATATAATCAATGGGAATCATTTTTACTGTACATTTTAATGTTACATTATCTTAATTACAAAAAAATTGGTACCTATGCATCATAGTTCGGATGTTGGCCAAGGCTTCTCGGCCAGTTCGCGAATTGGCCGGCCAAAACCCGAAATACGCTATTTATTTCATGTATTTCGGGTTTTGGCCAGGAAGCTTGGCCAGTTCGGGTATTGGCTGGCCAGTTCTAGAATTGGCCAGGCTCCGGGTATTGGCCGCAACATATACATCCGTATTTGAAGAAAACGGTCTGGGTGTAAAGAAGCTAAATGTATTTTTTGTTCATTTTTACACTTATGTGAAAAAACCTTTTTTCATTCATAAAATTTTAAATCATATTTATCCGCTTTAAATAATAATATTTCACTTAACGTGCTACATTTTTAAAAGTATTCCACGAATCAAATCAAATAATTGTCCGATTAACAATTGTGATTACATGCATGTCTTTCAAAACTTTTAATGGAAATTATTTTAATGAAATAAAATGACGTTTTGCATTTAAAATTGATACAATATGGATTATTAAGAATAAATAATATTGACATTTTAAGAATGTTAATCGAAAAAGGATCCTAACATAAAGTTTATATTCGCTCAAAAATCATTATTAGATAGCTTAACACAAAGTAAAAATTGGAAAAGTTTTCTGTGTGTAATTTTCTAATTGTTTTTTAGATTAGGGGGGTTATATATATTTTATTCTCTTAAAAGTAACTTGCCATCACAAATTCCGAAAAATAATTTTAACCTTTCTTAAAAACAATTTTTCTGTCATTAGAAAAGGCAAATTTTTGTTTAGAAAACTTTGGTATTTTTCTTTTATTAAATAGTGGTAGTTTGCAGACTCTTAGGTCGCATTTTGAATATCTGTAGTTTTGATCCAAGAATAGAAATTCACTGAGAAAATTATCTCTGCTACAAAAAGAAAAATGTAAAGGGAAAGGATTCTGCTATCAATTGATATATATTTAAAAAGTACTATTCAACTTCGTGTGATATTTATATAAAAAGTAAAACTAAAACATTTAAAATTCGTTCCTTTTTGTTTTTCGATACAACCTTATATAAACTTTCCATATATGTTAGAGTTTATTTTTACAATTTGAAAAATGTCATCGATAATTTATGTAAAATTTATTTTATCTTCCTCTGCTTGTCGCATTTTAGATTGATTGATGGGAGATTTCCTTTCCTGAGTTCTGTTCCAATATAAATATTTTTCGGTTTGTTGTACCAGACTTGGCTCCATAACAAAAACATTTGTTTAAAAAATTCACATTTTAAAACATTTGAAATTGATTATTGAAAAAAAAATAATAATGGATATTTTTAATGTACAAGGATATCTACAAGAAATGTAATATTCCTTGTTTTTTATGCATTTATCTATTAACGTCATCAACTACTAATAAAGGAAGGGAAGATTTTTGGTAAATTTTTGAAATGCTTTATAGACTATATTTATACATCATTTATTAAAATATTTTTTCCTCTTCTTCAATTTATTCCTGATGTCTGACATTCATTTTCATTTATATGGAATCAAACACGAGACTTCGATTTTTTAAGATCACTAAAAAAACATGCGCGAATCTTTATGAATTATTAAGAATTCAGGGTACAGGCATTAACCCTTCACTGCACGACTTTTCCCATTTTTATTGAAAAAATTATTTGAAATCTTTTTGTCTGTCTAATAATAGGGAAAAAAAAGTAAAAAAAAAAATTAATTTCAAATTTTCAGCTAAAATTTGATATTTTATGGCGTGTTTCCGATATACACAATTAGGGATAATAAATATTGTATTTCAATATTTTTCAGCTAAATGGGCTAAAATTAATTAATTTTATCAGCTTAAAGCTCTGCTACCTTATTCATTTTATTATTATTAAGTATTCAGTAAAAGTAATAAAAGTAAATTTTGCCTTTAACACTAGAACCGCCATTAGGGGTCAAAATGACCCCTGCCAGATTGATTATAGGCGATTTATTATAGGCGAACCAGAATTTTGTTCATAAGATATGTTAAAATTATGTAGCACAAAAATATACTAATTAGATAAATTAAATAGTTTCAAATTATAATTCTGGTGAGAAACGCTTTTTGTAAAACTTGTTTAAAATACCCGGCGGTTCTAGTGTTAATAGTTTAATCGATTTTTTGTTTGTTTGTTTCCGAAGAACACATTATAATTTTTTCTCAAATGCAGCCAGGTGACATGGGCAAAATAAGTGCTATTCCATTCTTTGCACTGTTCTTGATCAGTAACAGCGATCATGTACTGCACATAATGAGAATTATAGAGCTTTTAGGTATATGCCAGATGTAGCACACGGTGGTATGAAAGATTACTTGTACTGATAAAACCATTAATCTATAAAGTTTGGTATTTTCTCGGTTTTTGTATTATAAGTAATTTCACAATTGCAAGAATAAACATAATTAGTTAGTGTGAAAAACAACTGAAGTTTTATATTTTCCATCACACATATTATCTTTTGAAAATTTAAAGGGTTGTAAGAACAAATAATGAACGTGAAACAGAAACGAGTAAAATATCATTTCTGTGTTCGAATAATACTTAAAAGTTTAACGTCAATTTTTGAGTTTTTATTTCGAGAATTATATTTTTACATATGATTTAAAAATAATAATTTTATTATTTTGAAAATGGGCATAAAACCATTTTATACAATAAATAGATTTTTAACAGAAAATGCGATTTTTAATTGACTAATTGGCAATTAAATATTTTGCAAATTATATTATCTTTCTAAAAATAAATTAAGCTTTTTTTTCCTGCCGTTAATTTACATACCATAAATTAGAGTGGCTCGAATGCAACTCACATGGAAGGGCTATCATCGTATAGATATTTCCGCAGAATTAATGCGACTAAATAAGATGAAAGTTTCTATCAGGAAATATTTAGTTTCACGGGACTCGCAGTTGAACTACACTATGACAGAGGATTGTTGTTAGGTGAACACATTACGCACAAGCTGATACTATCGTATATGACTTCATTTCTGTGTGATTTTAAAGGATATGCTGTAAATCTTGTTTTAAGGACCCACAGTAGTCACTGAAAAAGTCCCGGATGGTAGTGTTAAGTAAGCGTTCTTTTCAAATATTTTGCTCTAATTTTAATAATTTTACATAATTTTTTTTGCATTGGATAGCTGGGGACAGTCTGCAACCAGGCTACTTTTTACTTTTTCGATTTTGGTTTCAAATTCTTTTCGAATTACTTTAACTTTCGCAACCGCTTACAACCGGTTCTGAAATTGAAAAAATCATAGTATAAAAAATATATAACCCAAATTGAAAAAGTAAAAACTAGCCCAGTTGTAAATCATCCTCAACTATACTATGCAAAAAAATATCAAAATTTGAGCGAGATATTTGAAAACAACGCCCCCGTATACTTAACATTATCGTCCGGGTATTTTTCTGTGGCTAGTGTTGGGTCTTAAATGCTAAAGTTTATGATAAAAGTGTCTAAAACGGTATCCGAAATTAGTTTCTACAGTTGACATTATTCTGGCTTTTTTAATAATTTAGCGATTGATCCACAATTTCCAGATGATGCAGATTTTTTTTTATGTTGTTTGTGTTTCTGCTGAGTTACTTAAAATTTTAAAAAATAAAAATGCATTAAACGCTTTTATTATTAATTAGAATTAATCAAATAGTTTAAAACTTTAACAGTTTCTAATTTATTTTATTTAACAGAGCTTAATGTATGCTTGCAGACAAAATTACTTCATCTTGGGCCACTTGAGTTGGATCTTGGAACACACTTACTAGGTTATTCATACTAGAACTTAGATTATATATTTTTTGTTGTGTTAAAATTTTATAACATTTTTATCACGAATAAACTTAAACAAGCTGTATGGAAATGTCTAAAAAAAAATCCTCTGAATTAAAATGCTTTGTAAACCTTTATTATTAAATAAAATATATCAAATAGTTTCAAGGTTTTTTTTTTTTTTTTTTTTTTTTTTTTGTTTAATTAAGAGAGTTTAACCCCTTTGGGACGAACAACTTTTGCAAATGTTTTCAATCAATAAACAACAGTTTTTTTTAACAGAAATTTTTGCTTAATTCAATCGGAAAAATTCTGGAATTAAGAACAGCACATTAAAAATTCACTGATGAAAACAATCAAGAATTATAAGCACTTTATGCGGCGCGTGTACCGGTCGCTATACGTTCAGATGGAATCACTTGATCTTGGGCAATTTGAAATAATCTTGGAACATATTTACTGAATCATTTTAACTGGAAATCTGACTATGCATGTTTTTTATTGTTGTTATTATGTTAAACTTTATAATATATTTTATCATGGATAAACGCAAACATGCTAATTATAGAACAAATTAAGAAAGCAAAAATGCCACAAATTCCGGCGTATAATGCGAGGAACAGATTAATCTGTTTTCAACCTAGTATTTCACTTTAAAAATTGAGTCCAGTATGTAGTATGTAGAAATATATTGTTTAATTTAAATTTCTGGGTTCAATAATGTTTATTTGATTCTCAGAATACATGCTGCAAATTACGGTAAATAGAAAATAAAATTAGTAAATTATTAAAGAAACAACTAATTCTGAATCAGTCGATAATATATAACTGTCACATTCTATCACAAAAGTTTCAGCTCAAAGGTATGCATTGTCAATAAATAGATAGAGAAATTTCTCGTCCCTGTTTTTTTTCTTTTTTAGAAACATTTCTGTAATAAGTAAAAGTATTAGATTTTGTCATAAAAGTTTCTGAGCATTGCTATGTATTAATAGTAAATAAATAAGGAATACTATTTCTTTCACTTTTTAAGGGGCATCTAATTCTGATTTTAATCTGTACTATATTTTCTACAATAAAAGTATTAGATTTAATATAAATGATTCAGAACCATAATCTTATTAAATAATCAGAACCATAATCTTATTAAATAAACTGCAAAATGTAACTTGGTTTTCTCGATTTACTCTTTTAAGTAACATCTATCTTAAATCAATCAGCATACATAAAAGAAACTAGATTTCGTCCTGCATGGAGCAGAATCAGAATATACATAAATAATAAAAAACTGATAAGTGTACTTTCCTATCTATTTATCTCTTCTTAAGCAGCACTGAATCCTAAATTAAAAATGTAATACCTAAACTTATTAGATTTTCTTTATTGATATAAAACCATATTATGCGGGATTCTGTGCCCACGGGATTTTGTTTCTTAGTATTATTCCAAGGCACAATTTTTTAAGCGTATTTAGATTGACTGATGTTTCCTAGTCATCAAAATTATGTTTATGTTTTACAGGATCATCAACTGAATGAATTAGTCTAGCATTTCCTGAAATTCTAACCACCGAGTCATGTCCACTTACTTCACTGGCTTTTTTTTCAATAAATATCAAACGTGTACGCAAATCTTGATACTCCTAGAAAAAATAACAATTTAAAATCATATTTATGTGATTTTATTAGGGGAAATATGCTTCTTCATATGGTGACGAGCCTTTTATCGCACCTATTTATTCATAAATACATAGGAAGTCTTCCATGGGGATGGATAAAAATATCCATCGAGGGTTATGACTATTGATCTCAATTTAAAGAACATATCTTTCAGATTCGATAAAGTATTACTGATGGCGACTATCTGATGGTACACCAATGACAGGGTTTCCAAACAATCTTATGACTTTAAAGTTTGCTACGCTACTCTATATAAATTCTTAGGTATTTTTTTTATTTGTTGAGCATATATTGAGTAGCTTTAAAATATGTTTCAGAGCAGTACATAAGCTCGTTTGTTCAGCGATGTGATCGAAAATACTGGATGAAAAAATACAGAAAAAGATATTTATATGATGTTTTTAACGATAAAATACTGCAGGCAGAGAAGCATCTTAAAATAACCTATATCCAAGATGGATTTGGTTGAAGAGTTTGAAGCTTTCAATTTTTTTCTTTTTGCGTTTACCTAACTGCTTTTGTTTTGATATAGATAGAATATTCATTATCCAAACATTTGCATTAACATTCTAGTCAATTTCATTAGCTGATTTGTCTACATGTAAATCATAATCAGACTCATCATAAGTGTCTGTACCGATTTTAAACTGGTAGTTAGGATCAAAAGTGGAATCGACATCGTTGTCATTCTCAGAAATGCCAATTTCACGTGACCACGCTACTCTCTGTGACAAAACAAATCCATATTTCTTATGTTAATATTTTTTTAGTTCTTTGCTTTAAAATATATGTTGAACAGGATAAGGCTTTATAAGAACAGATTTCAAAAGACAACCTCTCCCAACAAATATCTTACAATGTCAACGTGCCGACCCCTCCCTCTCTACCTAAAGTGATGCGTTGTGAATTTAAAGTGTACAGCCCCGTAGCCTCCTTCATATGAAAATCATTTTAGGCATGGTAGACAAACGTAACCATTTTGTCTGTCAATCCTTGATATTACTACACGAGAAGGTTGTGCTGTACTCCAAAATAATTACGCCAGAATATTTACAAATACGAAACAAACCTATAGGATTATAGTATGTATGGAAACAATATGTTCTTTTGGTGTATTGCGCATTCTACCCCTGTAGAAACGTCAGGAATCAATCAATCCACTGATAGCAGGATATTTCTGACAACACAACAGGAAAAATTAGATATATTTTAGCAAATTGGTAGCATTATTTTTGTTCTAACTCAAAAAGCAATTTTCACGATTTTTTTCGTTAAAAGTACAAGCTTCCAACATCATTCTGTATTTTTTGTTGTTGTTGTTGATGTAAACATAAAATTACTACAACAAAAAAAAAATTTAAAATTAAAAAATTAAAAAATGCTTCTGTTTATTTTTGTACTTGTAAAAAAGTGAAAAAATATATAATGTGAATGAATGCATTCTTCAATAACTAGCGTTGGTTTTATTTTTTTAACTTTTATATTTTTTGAGAAAAACGCATTTGAAAAATAGTCGCGCCGGCGCAAACTTTCCCAATTATCTAGGACAGTTCAAGGTCAGGTGATAAAAACACTCTCTTTGTAATCTCATGGTGTGCCTTGTTACCAAACATGTTATTTTAAACATCGGCCGTGGGGACCATTTCGCTATGCTGGTCCGGCTAGACACTTTGGACTGAATCGAATCGAATACCGCGAAAAGAATAATGACTTTGCATGTATTTCCACTATTTAGTTTCTTATCTTTCATTTAGTTTTAAAGTAATATAATATAAGTTTATATTTTCTAAGTATGTAAAATGTATTTGTAAAAATATTTGTAGAAAGAAACAAAAAAATTTAAAAGTATTTTTATTTCATATTTTTTCAATATTCATTTAAAAGTTTTGAAAGAAGATAGTGTATCAATTTTAAAAATTGATATTTTGTAATAAATTATGGCAGCGAATTGGTAAGTTTGTATAGAAGAAAATGATCTTTTAAGTTCAAAAAATTTATTTGAATACATTTTAAATATTGATTACACTAAAAAATAGTTGAAAAATAGAAACGATACTGGAATTTACTAACAATAATAAACGCATTTATCGCAGTCCTAAATAAATAATTTAAAAAAATAGGAAATAATTTATCATTTACCACTGGTTTGATACGCAGCTATTCTAGATATTTAAATTCTGTCAAATAAAGGTATCTATATTTCTATATATATCTATGTCTGTCACAATAAAGGCTCAGTAATTTGAGCAATTTTAAAGATGATTGATGTCATTTATGCCTCAGGGAAACGAGTTAATTTAAATGTATACCCGTGAAAATTAATTAGCTAAATTACGCATATTTTACTGCGCAGCCTTTCACTCGTAATCGGAAAAATACTTGTACATTAACAGTTAACAGGTTTTCGACGCAGCGGGTTTCAGTGGTATATCCACGGTTCAGAATAAAGGCCTTTGCGTTGACACATAAATGGCGATTGTAGTAGGCGAATTTTTTCTACTGTTTGTACGTTCCCATAAATTTGAATACCGGTATTTTCTAAAAACATTGATTTCCCTATTTTACTACAAGTAAGAAGATCGTGACCATTATTATCATTATTATTATTAATTTATTTTTTACCTGAAAGTGATAAAAAAGTTTTGAGCGAATGTATATTTTGCTATAAATACATAAAGAAAAAAAAGTAAGTTAACTTAAAAGAAGAAAAAAAACAAATTTACAATCTTATCATAATTTTTTTATTTTTTTTTTTATTTTTATTTTTATTTTTATTTTTATTTTTTTGACGCTCCATGTACACTGTTAAAAATCTGCAGCATTTTATCCAGTCATTTGACCGTTTTCTACAAAAAAAGTAAAACAACCGTCTTTTTACGTTATTCTGAACTTATTATTACCAATTTTATGGTCAGAATAGACTTAAATTACGGTTATGTTACTGGTTTTTCAGAAAACGGTGAAATGACTGTACAAAATGCTGCAAGATTTTTAACAGTGTATCTTAATTCTTAAGATTTTTACTCGAATTTACTTTTTAATCATTTAAAACTCTGTTGCAAACATATCTGTATATCGAATTTTTTTTAATTCCTTGTGATATTAATATTTTAGAGACTTTCTTTTAAATTCCATATCGGTTTTCATCAAAACTTTGCTTTTTAACAACTTAAAATTTAACTATCTTAGTGATGTTTAATTTTCAAAATTCACAGTTTGTTTGTAAGCTATATTAGGATACTTCATTATCAATTTCACGAATTTTAATCAAAATTTAAAGTACAGGAGCATTTTAAAAATCTAGAAGCATTGAAAATCGATTTTGTAAAACATAGATTTAAAAGGCCAAAAAAAATTGTTTGTGTACAAAATCAAGAAAATCATTCCATTTACATGCAGTTTTCACAAATGATTTGGTGCAAATAAGGGAATAATAATACAGCCAAAAAAGAAATTTCGATGTTTCAATCAATTTTAGCTCGATTGAAAGTCCAGGGTCCCCTTAAAAAATTAGAAGAACACTTTTAAAAATTACTGGTGTTAAGAATCAAGGGGTCGTACAAACGCTGAAAAGAAGTTCCTACGATAAAAAGATTTTTGTATTAGTGCGCAGCCTTTTCTTTCAGAGATTTGTGTGTAGATCGCTATCTTGCGTCTTGAGCAATTCATATCGGTTCCTGGTAGAAGCCAAATATTTTTTTTCCTGATCCACTTCCCACATTTCAATTTCAATATTTATTCAGTTAGAAAAAAAGGAACATTTTTATTTTTAACCTTATCAAAAACAATTTTTTTTTTTCAGAAAAAATAATTTTAAGCTAACAAAATTTAAAATAGCTGCATAAAATCAAAAATTAAGATTTTAGGAAATTCAAAGAAGATATCATTTGCTGAAATTTAATGAATATAGTCATTGTACTCATTATTAATATTATTAATGTGATAATAGTTCATGGAAGAAATTTTAAAGATGTTTGAAAAACTGTATTGTATACATTTGTTATTACATGCATAAAACAAGGATGTCACGTGTGATTATTATTTTTATTATTATTACTTTGTCTAACATTAGTTCTGATAAAAAATAAACTACCTTGAAAGTTGGCACAAATGTATCACGAGGTTTCTTGCTTTTAATAAGGATAGAGAAAAAAAATAGAAATAATTAGTTGGTAGTAGACGGGATATAATAAGAAAAGTAATTAGACAAATGTAACAATAGTAAATGTAAAGACAGGCTCTATTATTAGCCTATGAGATGAGAAATATTATATATATTTAACTACTGTCAAATGTACATATAATTTTAACTATAGATATGTCTAAAAAGACCAAAGCTAAAATGTTAAGAAAGTTTGAAATCAAAGTTTAAAAAATATTGAGAAATCTATAAAATATTTCAGTGTAAAAAAATAAAACATTGCTATTTTTTTTTTTTCAATGTGAACCATTTTAAAGAAGTTTTGCCAATTTTGAAATTTGAGATTATGTGATCAACATTGGCAACGAAAGAAAGAAACATATGCTTATTCCTATCATTTTGTTATCATCATTTATAGAAAATATACACTGTCCAGTCATATTAATAAAACCACATTGAGATTTTAATCGTTTTGTTAAATATCTAGACAAACACATGAGGAATTATTCTGAAACTCCAGGTTTGTAAACAGATTAGTGCAAGTTACATATATTTTCGAAGGTGTTTTCCCGAAACCTCATAGGGGACCATCCACAAATTGAAAAAGAACGAACATCTTTTAGATAACCCTGTGAAAACTAATGTATCAAAAGCGTTTAAACTGCAGAATATTATTAAATGGAATATTATAATAAAATGTATTCCTTTTTATGATGATAGCATGTATACTCGTAGAGAAATTAAGGATTTTATAAAAACAGTCCCAAATTTTCCAAGTTTTTTGCTTATAATTTGCAGAATTCTTAAAATAAAAAAATTCTTTTCTGAAAACAGGCCAAACGATTGTACACAATACCCTGTAATCAGAATAAAAAAAATAAAAACTGCATCAAAAATCAGCAGGTTTACTAAATAATTTTTCACTGCACATGCGTAAAAGTAATCAAAATATAATTTGTATAATGAGTTAGCTAAATGTAAGGAGCAACTTATGTGAAATTTTGAAAAATATAGCTTGGAAATTCTAAAAATTATTGTCGATAATATAAGCTAGTCGATAGAATAAAATTCGTTACTCCAAAAAAAAAAATAAAATAAAAAATAAAAAATAAAAAAAGATGAAGGGCTTTATCCATATATCCATTGATAAGTGTCAATGCAGCATACATGATATTCCACGTACTTCTATATTCGGGCACAGCCCCTTATCTTTTTGCTTCATTTCGGGATCAACGGATTTTGAGCTTATTCTATCAACAATAATTTTCAGAATTTTCAAGCTATGTTTTTGAGACTTTCACAAAAGTTTCTCTATACATTTAGCTAATACATTAAGCAAATTATATTTTGGTTGATTATTTTATTATGTTTGATTATATCGTGGTTATTCCCCTAATATTATAGATTCAATTCATAGAAAATTGACAAAATCCACCCTTTCTGAAAGAAAAAACTTTAATTCGAACTCCAATTCTTTGGTTGTTTTGCCTTTTTTCCCCAAAATCAGTCAGCAAGTTGCTAAAATTTCAAAAAGGTTCGATTTCAATGTTATTTTTTCTCCTGTTAATAAAATTGCTTTTTCAAATCTTAAGCACCCCATTGATCGCTTAGATAACTGGGGTATTTACCAAATTTCTCGCCAATGTGATCTTTCTTTCTTATATTGGTCAGACTAAACGTGCTCTTAGATTTCGTTTAATGGAACATAAAAGGTATGTCAAAAATCAAGAGCTTAAACATTCCTCTATTGCTCAACATTGTTGGTCTTCACAACATAAGTTTAACTTTTCTTCAGCCACCATCATCCATAAATGTCCTTCCATTCTTGATCTTGATTTTTGGGAAGCTTACCACATCATAAAAAATTCTCACTCCTTAGTCAATGACTTATCTAGTACTCCTTATTTTCCAAGTATTTGGAAATCTTTAATTTAATACTTTTTTTTCACTCGCTTTTTAGTTTTTGTTTTTTTGTTCTCCGATAGATTTCGGTACTTGTCCACCAGGTTGTTTTGACTGCTTTCATCTCACTGGTTGCTTTTCTTTAGGCGGGATTGTTCCCATAGCGGGTATATAAGCCTGCGTCTCGCTGTCTCTTTGCTCAGTTTTGCTATTTTTTAGCTCGCTGAGTTTTGCACTGATGAAGAATCTTGATAGTAGATTCGAAATAGCTATTTGCTACCTTCTCATACTTTATTTGTGCATTTATAATCGTTGGTTTTCTATCTTTAAATATATTTTGGTTGCTTTCACGCATGCGTAGTGAAAAATGTTTTAATAAAGCTTCTCACTACTAATACAATTTTTCTTATTTTTTAATTCCGATTACAGGGTCTTGTGTATAACATTATTTGTAATGCTTTCTGAAAAGAACTTTTTTATATTAATAATTCCACAAATTATAAGCAAAAAAACTTGGAAAAATTTGGGACTGTTTTTATGGAAACCTTAATTTCTCTATGAATATAGATGCTATCCTTATAAAAAATAAACACAGTTTATAACTGTAACCATTTATTCATAATCTACAGTTTGAACGCTTTTGCTACATTAGTTTTGACAGGGTTGTCCAAAAGATATTCCACCTTTTTCAATTTGTTGACGGTCCCTTATGGGCTTTGAGAGAACTTATCGCTGAAATATAAGACCTCTACTATTTTCTTTATATACCTGGAGTTTCAGGATAATTCCTCGTGTATTTTTCCAGATTTTTAACAAAACGTCAAAAATCGCAAAGTGGTCACATTAATGTGATCGGAATGTGTATTTTTAAATTAAAAGAAATTGTTTTAAAAAGCCCAAGAGTTTTATTCAGGAATATTTTTAGTACTTATGTATTAAAAGATAAATTAGACGATATACTGGAATTTAGTTACAATGATAGATGGCTTATGATCCCAGTCCAAAAATTTAGAAATCGAAATCAATATTTAAAAGTGATAGTAGATAATTTATAATTTTTTTTTCGAATACCCAACGGTCTTTTATTCATAAAATAGTTAGACTTATTCTATATCTCAATGCATAATGAATTTAATTAATTGAAGAAAAAATCAAAATCAACTTTTAGTATACTGATGTATCATTTGTGAACATATGTTGTAATATTTTCTAACTCATATGTTATTGCAACTTATACTAGGGAGCTAACACTATATAATAGAAAACTCATCACAACACTTGTGTTATCGATAATTTATCTCACTACGTTTTATGCATGAATTCAGCTGTATTTAGTGAATGAAAATTATATTTATCTGCATATAGCGGTCGAGAGTGAATATATCTGTCCTATAGCGTAAAGTCCGAATGTGAAACAATATGTCCCATAATTATCATCCTCATCTGTCTGGCATACTATTTCATATATCTCAATAATATGGATCCTTCAATCTGTGATGGTCGGTGGTAGAACACTTATTCTCTATTTGACGATTTGCGTTCCTATAAAGGTTTTCCCTGTCCTGAGCTTGGGCTAGTCCCGACCATATGCCAAAAGCGGGTCCTCAAGGCGGGAGATTCCCCTATAAGGGGTAATAGTTGTTTCCGATTAAGGAACTCATTATAAAATTGATTTAAGCTTTAACAATCGTTATGTAGGAAAAATGACTTAAATTCAGAAATTCTTTTATTGGTAGATTTTTTTAATGGAATTTTGCACTATTATTCTTAAGAGCCTAATCTAGTAACACTAAAATACTTGCCAGATAAATTTAAACCAATAGAAGCGTTCTTTTTTCTCAAATTTCCCGTTTGCATTTAACCATTTCAGGTCCGTTTTTTCTATTTTGAGAAACAAAATTATTCTTTCTTTAATAATGTTAATTCTGATATTTAAAGATTATCCCATTTTTTGAAATTCAGCGAATGTACTTACATTGTGTGCTATCCAATTTATATTTATATGATAATAAGCTGAGGAAAAGGTCTTACAGACGTTTGCAAAATATCGTATAACAACGAGGTTTAACAGATACTACAGTCACCGCCAAAAAAATCTTGACGCTTTCGATTTTTGATGTTTTGTTAAATATCTAGAAATATACACAAGGAATTATACTGAAACTCGTGGTGTGTAAACAAAATAGTACACGTCATATATTTTGACAAAGATTTTCTCCCGAAATCTAACAGGGGACCGTCAATAAATTGAAAAAGAACGAAGATCTTTTGGATCACCCTGTCAAAACTAATGAAGCAAAACAGTTTAAACTGCAGATAATGATTAATTGGCTTATTGTGATAAGTTGTACCGATTTTTATGAATATAGCGTGAAAACTCGTAGAGAAATTAAAGTTTTTATAAAAACGGTCCAAAATTTTTCCAAGTTTTTTGCTTATAATTTACAGAGTTCTTCATAAAACACAATAATCTTTTCAGAAAATATGACAAACAACATTGCACATACGACCCTGTAATCAGAATTAAAAAATAATAAAAAATGTATGAAAAATGAACGGGTTTACTAAATAATTTTTTACTGCGCATGCGTCAACGCTATTAAAATTTCATTTGCATATTATGTTAGTTAAATGTATAGAGCAACTTTTGTGAAAGTCTCAAAAACATAGCTTGAAAACTCTGAAAATTATCGTTAATAGAATATTGTCAAAATCCATTATTCCCAAAATGAAGCAAAAAGATGAGGGGCTGTATCCATATTCCATTGATTAGTACCTACACAATATTGCACGTACTAGTATATTTGGATACAACTCCTTATCTTTTTGCTTTATTTTGAAAATAACGGATTTTGACCATATTCTATTGACGATAATTTTTAAAGTTTTTAAGCTATGTTTTTGAGGCTTTCACAAAAGTTGCTCTATACATTTAACTAACATAATATGCAAATGAAATTTTAATAGCGTTGACGCATGCGCAGTAAAAAATTATTTAGTAAACCCGTTCATTTTTCATACATTTTTTATTGTTTTTTAATTCTGATTACAGGGTGTTATGTGCAATGTTGTTTGTCATATTTTCTGAAAAGATTATTGTGTTTTATGAAGAACTCTGAAAATTATAAGCAAAAAACTTGGAAAAATTTTGGACCGTTTTTATAAAAACTTTAATTTCTCTACGAGTTTTTCAAGCTATATTCATAAAAATCGACACAACTTACCACAATAAGCCACTTAATCATTATCTGCAGTTTAAACTGTTTTGCTTCATTAGATTTGACAGGGTGATCCAAAAGATCTTCGTTCTTTTTCAATTTATTGACGGTCCCCTGTTCGATTTCGGGGAAAAATCTTTGTCAAAATATATGACGTGTACTATTTTGTTTACACACCAGTAGTTTCAGAATGATACCTTGTGTATATTTCTAGATATTTAACAAAACATCAAAAATCGAAAGTGTCAAGATTTTTTTGGCGGTGACTGTACATAATTCTAATGTTTTTTTTCGTTTTATCATGTATGGCTCGTTCCGAAAAGTAACCTATATTTTAAATTTAAGGATTTAAATATATGTATAAAATAAAGGAATCGCCAACGGTGCAAACAGAATTAAGTAAAATATTATTATTATTATTATTATTATTATTATTATTATTATTATTATTATTATTATTATTATTAAATGTCAAAACATAAATGAAGTTATAATAAGAAAAGCATAGATATATATTATCACTTCTATATAAATAAAGTAATAAAATAATTATTAAAACCAAACAATACTTTTTGGAAAGAAATGTGCTATTAATAGTACACCAGATCCAAAAGGGTTAAAAATGAAAAAATTCAATGAAATCAAAAAGGAAAATAGACAACATAGTTTTCATATATCCAATGTAAAAGAAATAATTTTAAAATACTGAAATGCTAGCAAGAAATTTTAAAAAATACTCTCGTCGGACATTAGCTAGCAAATGTCATCCGGTTATTATTATATGATATTAAGTCATTTTTACGGTTTTCAATTTAAATTTCTGAATAAAATATCCGTAGAAATTATAATTTACTAATTTTCATCCAGGGTGTCCCATAAAATTATTGAATCGAAGTTTAAGGGGTAGGTAAGAGCACATTTAAAGGCTTGAGAACAGCAAAACCAATAACCGAAAACGTCACCCTATGCCACTAGATATTTCTCACCTCGAGAGCATACTGGAAGGGAAATATCTGCCTATTTTCTGTTTTGTTTTTCAAAATGTGAAGGTTTTCGTAAGCCCAGAAATACACATTGTGTTGATTAAACATACCATCTTGTGTGAAATACACCTCATCCTTAAATAAAAAAATAAGATTGGAATTTATCATTTTTAGTCAAACTGGTTGAGATAACACCGTGTAAAAAGCACACGTGCTGGATGATTTGTGGGGAGTCTTATCTTAATCTTTTTTCCTTTCTATAAAAGTAGCCATTAATCATATACTTGATACAGGATGACCAGCAAATGAGACTCCGATGTCAAAATTAAATTTCTCAAAAACAAAGAACGACAGAATTATGCAGTAAACGGTTAATTTCTTCGGTAAGTTGAAAAAAATCTTATACAGAAGTTTCTAACGGTGAATATTTTGAAAAGAATGTGTTCTGATTGCAAAGAATATTTGACTTAACATTTTTTTTTGTTTTAGATTGCTTACGGACAACGTGTTTTTCGGATTACAGTGCCATATATTTTAATGATTTTTGGGGTTTCATTTTTTTTAATTTAGGTATTCCAAAAATTTAGTACGAAAAATCGTTAAAATATGGCACTGTAAGCCGAAAAACTCGTTCTCTGCAAGCAATCAAAAAAAAAAAAAAAGTCAAGCATTTTTTGCAATTAGAAAATAATCTTTTCAAGATAGTCACCGTTCGAAACTTCTGTATAAGATTTTTACAGATTGCCTATAAACAAATCGTTTACCGCATAATTTTATCAATCTTTCTTTTTGAGAAATTTAATTTTGAAATCGGGGACTTATTTGCTGGACACCCTGTACATATTAGTTTATAGTAGGATTCTTCAACTCTGTGATGCAGGCCATTAAGGGGATTCTTCACTCACTTGAAAACTCCCGCTTTGATACGTTAAATCAATGGACAGGTTATTTTCGAATTTATCGTTTAAATTTAAATTTTTTAAACGATTTTTGTTTAAATGAGGCCTTGCTTTAGTATGACTATATTTTTCAATTTCAGTTGCAGATTTTTTTTTTAATAAAGATACTTTCTCTTTCGGAACTTGTTTTGAAAGTGAAAGTAACTTTATTAAAAATTTCTGCAAACGAAATCGAAGAAGTAAAGAATAGTCGTACTAAAGATCGAGCACAGCTATCCAATGCAACAAAAATCCTATAAAAATATTCAAATTTAAGCGAGAAATCCGAAAAGAACCTGCCCATAGACTTAATATTACAGAGCGGGAGTATTCAAGTGAGTGAAGAAATCCCCTTAACCTACCACTAATTAAAATAGAAAAATTTACTTATTTAATGACAAAAGCTTTGTGATTAAGTAAGGCAAAGTTTTCCTTTAAGAATTTATGGCGGCAATGGATTTTCTGACAAAATATCTGACAGTCCGTAGTTTGCATTTTTCATACATAATAGTTATTCAGGTGGAAGCTTAAAATTTATTGCTTTGAAATTATTTGGAAAATCTTAAAGGTTCAGTGCACTGTGTGCCACATCTGGCACATACTTAAAAACACTATAATTCTCATTATGTGCTAGTAATTTACCCAATATGATTGCTGTAATTGATGATATCAAGAACAGTCCAAAGAATGAATAACAGATGGCTGCATTTGACAAAAAAAATGGAATTTGTTCTTTGGAGCAAAAGAAAATTCGACCTAGCTATTAAGGCAAAATTTACTTTTATTATTTTTACTGAATACTTAAATATATTAATGTAAAGAAAATTGATGAGTGTAAAGTTCATAAAATTAATTAAATTCCATTTAATTGCAAAATATAGTAATACAATATTTAAAATCCCTAACTGTGTATATAAGGAACACGCCATAAAGTACCAATTTTTACCTGAAAATTTGAAATTTACTATTTCTTTTTACTATTTTTCTCATTATTTGACCTATATATAGATTTCAATTTTTTTTTTCATAAAATTAGAAAAAATCGTGCAGTGAAGGGTTAAACAAATAATAAATGACTATAGCTAGTAATTACTGATTGTAGAATTAATACATACTAAATTCACCCAAAGTAATCCCAGGGCTCCTAAATGGTCCCCGAACTGAACATCAATATTTTTTAACAGAAAATTTCATGATAGATTTATACAGAATTTGCGCTAGAATTAACCCATTTGTGCTCGCCATCTTTTGCGTAAATTTTATTTGGTTGGCACCACTATTTTTAGAAGATTTAAGTTTAGTTCATTAATCACGAAAATGCATCATTTAAATAAAATAATTATTGCTTTTCTTTTTACCGGTGTCAAAAACAGTGCAGAATGCACCTTTTAAAGCGTCCCTAAAAAGGGACGCTAGGCACTAATGGGTTAACTTCCAAAGGATTTCTTGGAAATTAGTAAGAAAAATCTAAAAGGAAAAGTTCTCTAAGATAATTCTGATGCTCAGTTGGCTGACCATTTGAGAACTTTATAATCCTAACATCTGAAGGCAACATCCTAGAACTCATTGCAGAAACATCCATTTCAATCAAAGATAGAGTAATAACCGTATCCATCTACTTCCTGATATTTTAACAAAATTACATATCAAAATTTAGTTCATCGTACAATATAGTAGTTAAGGATATTCAAAATTTGCTTAGATGTTTAGATTAATTATATAATGTTTTATTTTAAAAATGCCTTATGAAACGAAATCTTATAAAATTTTTGCGATAGAGTTCAGGTTACAGTGGATTGAGTAGCTACAATTTGTTTCCTTTACTCCAACTAAACAGACCAGAACCTACAGCCTAAAGACGTTTCATAAAGAGCAATGAAATCATGTATTTAGCAGTGAATCTCTTAAGTAACGGCTAAAGCAACATGTAGCATAAAACCTCTTAGACTTTCAAAACCCATTGTAATCAAATCTGAAATCTTGACATTTCTACTTGAGTGAAGGCTGTCTCAGTTTCTATTTTTATATTCTATTCGCATCAATATTTGAAGAAAATAAATTTTGTAGCATATTTGTCTTACAAATTTTGTAAAATTGCATGAGAATTTTTTTCGTTTTTAAAAAACGGTGGGAGATCGCCTATGGCAGCCCCGACTTTAATCGAATATATTAGTTCTGAAATACATCACAAACGCCATATCTTACTTTTTCATCGATTCATTATGTGAGCATTTTTATAACTCACATACTTTATAGAAACAATGAGTGTTTTTAATGAACAGAAGTATTTAAAATCATTAAAAAACATAGTCTCGTATTTTTAATTTTCAACTTAAACGAAAAATGTCAAAAGAAATATAAATATCTATTTATTTTTTCTCCATGAAATTATCAGCAAAATTCCGTTTAATTAAACACCAAGCTTCCTTTAACAAATGTTAAGTACTTCCATTAAAGCAGAAAACAATTAAAAATATGAAACAATTACAATCTGTAAAACATTCAATTAATCAGCGAATTCCCTGAGCCCTAAATAGCTTGTGTTTAAGTAATGATGAAAAAGAAAAGCAGTTCATTTCACCATTTGTGTTGTTACAATGTTTAAATAGAATATATAAATAAAATCTTTTGAAATAAAACTCATTTTTATTGTAACACATGCATTTTCTGTAGCCTAAAAATAGGGAAATCAATAACAGACAATAACTGTCGCATAAACAATAAATCTCACTTCAAGTCAATGCAAAAATTCCACCTCTCATTTGCTATGTATTTCGATACAGTAAGATTAATGGATCTATTTTATTCAACATAGCATTTGGATAAGGAAAAGCTGTCTAAATTCGTTTTTTGCTTAAATATTGTTGCACTCGGTGAATGTAACCTAACGTTATTTATATATAAATATCAAAGGTATCCTACTTTATAAGTAGTATTTAAATTTGCAATAAACAATTTTTAAAAGTTGAAAATTAAAAAAAAATATTAACAAAATACAAGCTTTGAAAACCAAGAGCTAAAATTCTTGCATCAAGCATAGATTACGAAATATTTTTCAACAAAATATTAAGAAATTTCATTTTTTCATACAATGAAATTGATCATAGTCCGTCCTGTAGCCGAATTAGTTTATGTAACCTGTAAATGAGCTATAAATGCTACAAACTTCATAACCTATAGAAACTATGTTACAGTACACCTAAGTGATCCTTTTTAGTTTCATTGCTGTAATATCTCTTAAGATAATCTATTTTCCCCCTGTTCATAATGCTATAGGTGAGAAAGCATGTTTCAGTTCACCTCAGTGATACATATCGATTTCATTATGTTGTAGTGAAACATCATAAAAATACACTGAGACTATTTTTTTCCATATACCATAATATATTGGTAGATTTTATTTGCCCCTATAAATGAAGTTACTGAAAGTTACACAGTTCATTTTCAGTACGAAACATTGTGTAATAAATCTTAATAACATATAAAATTTTGCATGGCAATTCGAGCATATTTACAAGAGTTAGAGCACGGAAAGTAGACCAGACCGACGGATATCTTCAACATTTTTCAACTACGTTGGAAAGTGAAAAAAAGGAAATGTGTGAAAGTTTTGTCTAAAAAAATGGTGTGAAATTAAACGTTCAAGTTTATACACTTACTTATTTAACATTTTTGACGCAATTCACAATTTTTTATCTTTTTATCTTTTTCTTATAGACAATCGACGTAATCGGATGAAATTAATCAAAAAAGGCGCGTCAAAAAAGGCATTCAGAGAATTACTGGGTGCATAAAATAATCTAAAAACGGCCGCCGGGTGCATGAAGTTGTCAAAAAGGACGGGTAGGACCTGTGCCGTATAAATTTGGTGTAAGAGCCCACACTACTCTTTGAAAAAGACGCGTATGATAATGTTAAGTCTATGCGGGCGTTCTTTTCAAATGTCTCGCTCAAATTTTAATGTTTTTACATGATTCTTTTACATAGGATAGCTGAGGATGATGTACAACTTGGATACTTTTTACTTTTTCAATTTTGGTTTCAATTAAAAAAAATTACTTTAACATTCGAAACCTGTTAGAACAGGTTCTGAAATTAAAACTATCGTAATATAAAAAAGATATAACCAAAATCGAAAAAGTAAAAACTAGCCCAGTTGTAGATCGTCCTCAGCTGTCCTATGCAAAACAAATCACGTAAAAATATTAAAATTTGAGCGAGATATTTGAAAAGAACGCCTCCATAGACTTAGCATTATCATCCGGGTCTTTTTCAGTCAGTAGTGTGGACTCTTAAAATCAATACTAACAAGGAAGGTCTCCATACTGGGCGTATCCAGAATTTTATGAAAAAAATACTAATTAAAGTACTTATATATGTAATAAAGGATCAGTCAAAATTAGCGGCGGATATTGTGTAAAAAAATAAAATATTTTCAAATATTTGGCGTGAAAAGACTAAAGAGTCACTCGATTTGGCGAGCAGCCCTTTTCCCCGCCAAAAGCAAACGATTATAATGAAATTCAAAACTTTTGCGTGTAAATGGTATTTAATGAATTTAAACATAAACAATGACAGACTTTAATATATTATATACATCTATATACATATTGTATTACATATATATATATTACTCGTTGAAGTAGTTATTTATTTAATCGCTGGAAAAAATGTTTTCATAGCTAAAAAAATCATATTGTGAAAAATTATCTTCATGCATTTAAGCGTATTCAAAAATAAACGTCATATGTTTCCATAGCAACAAAATCTAATCGACAGTTCTCAATTGGACTTTGAGCTTGGAACAAATTTAATTAAATTTAAATCATGAATTTCTTTTTAAATCTCAAATTTTGATGATTAAATTTGAACATAAATACATATAAATTTCGATATAACACAATTATACTTAAAACAAACTAAAACTTACAAAACTAAAGTTATTTAAATTAAACTTACCAAAACAAGTTCAACATTCAACTTTTTTTTTTCTTGAAGTGTATTTGACAAAGTATTTTTTTGAAATTACATTCCATTGCCAACCGGCGATAAATCGCCAAATAACGAAATTTTCATTATTTTTTACGGTTAAGGAATAGAGATTCCGCCGAAATTTTTTTTATAAACGTACATATCTACACGAAAAGAACATTCTGTATTTTTTTTCAGATTTTTTGGGGTATGCCCGTATGGAGACCTTCCTTGTAAGTTATCTATCTCTCTTTATATATATTTTTAAAGTGAATATTCACCTATAAAATATAGACTATAACAGAGTTGTAAGTGATCAGGGAAAAACAAAAAAAGAATCCAAAAAGAGGTAACTTTCAGCATTTTCTTGTAGAAAATATTTCAAGTAATATAAAGAGAATAAACAAGACGAACTTTTCTTTAACAAAATACCGGTATTTAACACTTTTTAAATTGTGTTTTACCCTGATTGATCACCACCCTGTATAATTAATTTTTAGAGGTACGTGAATTTTTGAACCTGACGTCCCATTTTTGGGACAGTTTTAAAAAATTCGAGTAAGCACTTTTCACACCAATAAAAAGAAGACTAAATAAATATTTTATTCATCCAGATAACTTTCTCGATAAATTAAGATAAAAGTTATTCTTCTTTTAAAAGTGGTGAGAAATTTAAAATTTAAATTTTAAAGAAAAAAAAATTCAGGTATTAACGGGTTACTTTTGTCGAGCACTGATTTCAACAGATTCTCTGATTTTACTTTCATATAGGTTATTACACGAACTATGATTTTCCCCTCATTAATGTTAATACAGTAATCTTCGTTAGTCAAATAAAACCGAGAAAGATCTCTGTTTGTGTTGATCAATGTCCCTGCGATGTTCCTTAATTCTTACTGCAAACTTACATTTTGTCATGCCGATATAAACTCTTTCAACATTATTTGATAAAGTAACAGGTATTTCACATATACCAGATTTTGATCCATTGGGATTTTGCTGATCTTATCACTGACGATATCACTGAGATAAGGAAATGGAATTGCGACAAGCTGCATATTATATTTTTCTATGATCTTTAACTTTTCGAATATAGTAGGAATGTAATGGAATTTTCTGTAGATCACGAGCTGATTCCTATCCTGTCGTTGTCCCGAAGGATGGTGAGCGCTGTACTTTTGAACTATCTTATCTATATATTTTCCTGGAAAACCGTGATCAAATGCTATTTTCTGTATAAATTCGATTTCTTTATCTAGTTGGTCGTCTGAACAAATCATAAATGCTCTTTTAATAAATGGATTGCAGAAATGTTATACTGGAAAAGAGCGTTTGCTTAAAAAGGATAACAATATTATCTTTTATTGGTTTTCTGGACACTGAAGAGTTTAATTCATAATTGTATCTATTAATTACAATGAACAAAGCTTGTATGATTCTGCCAAGATACTTACCTCCAGTACTCCCCATCACCTTTGCTGGATGCCAGCAAATCGAAATTTATGCGTAACGAAAAATTGCGCTTTTCTCAAAAACTATGCGACTTAGGATAATCGCTATATTTTTCCTGCAAGGTTTAAACTAACATCTACCACCCTCTAATTTTTCCATAATTTTAAATTCAGTATATTTTGAATTAGATCTGGTGGGGGGGGGGGCATATTTTTGCACTACATTTTCGACACTATCTCTGAAAATATAATACCTAAATTTTTAAAAATGCATTTTTGAGTTCAGCACTACGGAAGCTTTCGCACGGTAGCCACACGTTAAGATAGAAAAGTTTTTTTTTCAAGTAACTTAATTAGCCTATGTGCATTTTTACTAAATGCATTTGTGAATGTTTAATAATCTGTAAATGTGTGGGTGAATAGTTTTTATTATTTCTCCCAATTTGAAATTCCTATGCTCTATAGTTTACGAGTAAAAGGTCTGTGACAGACAGACACAGGAGTGACCTTATAATGGTTCTGTTTCTATTTTTTAAGTAGAAAACCCCGAAAAAATAATTAAAATCTATATAAAACGTGCTATATCTATAAAAGTTTTCAAAAAGAAAACAATGAAGTCGCTTAACACCACAAATATTACTTTATTTCATTTCTGTATAGAAACAACTGAAAATATATCGATAACAAAAATCACATGTCTATCTTCGAAAAGACATTATGAACCCTTAACATTTCCGTCATTTACGTTGAAAGTTTAAACATGTCTTCTAAACTGCTCGATATTCGGCTTTTAAATATTCGCTACATATGTGTTAACTATGCATATACAATTTAAAACAATAAATAAAACAAACATTGTAGAAACATTTTTTGGTAATGTATTCCCTTGAAACTTGCAATGCACATAAAACAATGTTTAGGTTAGAATAAAATATTTTAGTTTTACTTTCCCTAATGCGGGTTTCAAATTACATTCACTTTATAAAATTTGATATGCAAGAAAAACCTACGCTTTGTCTGAAAGTATCTCTTGTAATACAATATGAACTGAAAGTAATGTTTCATTTCGATTTCTCAAAAATGTTGCATATATTTACAGATTAAAATTGTATCTTACGTGTATGTCTTAAAGAAAGTTTATTTACATCCGTTTTAACAAGAAATGAAACAAGTTTTTAATATACATTATGTCGAAATGAATATGGGCATATGTTAAAAATTTTAAGAAGTACTCTCCATTACTATCTTTTGAAAAGAAAATAATATTGTACCCTTAGTTATTTATAAGATGCGTGCACCGCCTAAAATTTCTAAGGATTATGACCCGCTATTTCAATTTAGAAACTTTTTGTTTAATAATAATGTCGCAGATTTTACAATTGCGTTATTTAATCTTAGGTTTTGTGATATTTTTCAACCATTAAATAAGGAGAAAAATTCTATTAAAAATTGTCGTAAATTTGTATGCACTTACATTTGATCCGTGTTGCCAGTTCACTAGTTTTCTTCATTCAAATTGCTTAGTTGCCATTAGATTTTTAAATACAGGTTTTTGATAAAGGAATGTCCTACATTCAATGGAATATTTTAACAGTTTTATTTAGACTATTTAGAACAAATATCATTGAAGGTAAAATGGAAGGTAAACAGACCTAGTTTTTTTTTTTTTTTTTTTTTTTGCAAATGTCTAATATGCGCATTTTTAGTTGTACAGCACACATCTAAACTAAAGTGCATTACTTCTCATACTTTGGTTAACAAGTCCGGTGTAATGGAAACAACAGCATCCTCAATTCTGTATCTCAACTCTGGCGAATCATTAGGTAGTAGCGGACGAGAACACGATCTTTTATATATCCCCAAAAGAAAAATTGCATGGCGTACGCCAATAGTGTACGCTTTTATATTTTAGCCCAGCAATAACATTTTACGCTCAGGAGTTGTTATTTTACATATGCGACACTGTAAGAGACTGAATAACAACGCAGTACTCGCACATGCTAATCTAAAACTCTTTCAGTTACTCTTTATTTGCAATCTAGAAACGAAATTCTACAAAGTTTACAGTTGATACTATTAAAATTTACGACTGGGATATTCTTTTATGGACACCCTGTATTAAGTCTTACTTTCAACCGATTTAAGCTAATATTAAATAAGGAGAATATTTGAATTTCAAAAACCTGCTACCAATAAAAAAAAATATGACTTAAAAGATTAGCAGCCTGACAACAATGAATTTGATTACAGTAGGAATTTTTAACATACCGAGTGAACCGAAAATTCCAAAAAGTTTTTAAAAATTCATAAAAAAGGAAGAAATTGTGATTAACATTGCTATTTGAAGGAAGGGGCTCAGAAGGTAGTCAGATCTTTTAAGCAGAAAAAAATTAGTTTAAAAAATTATCTATAGACGGCGATCACATGCGAAAGATTGAACATAATTGTGCAAATTAATCTTACAATAAAAGATCGTGATACATTAGGATTTCTCGTTCACTTTCAGTATGATATCAGCCACGAAGTGGCGGAGGGCCAAATTACTGCGGTGCAAACCACCATCAATGATTTAGAGGTGGACTTAGCATCCGTGAGTAGCAGGACTCCCATAGCTGTGCCTCACTTGTCGATTCGATGTATCCTCCAAACGATTTTGCATCTTTATCCCTACAAGTTGCTGTCACTTCAGAAGTTAGAACAGTAAGACACAGCTATGAGGGAATCGTTTGCTGTGGGGGCAATGACAATTGAAATAATGAATTGAAAGTGACACTTAATGATTGTTCAGCGTTTTATGGACATATGAGACACACTTCACTCTACACGGAAATATCAACACCCAGATCACTCGTGTATGGGCGACGTCTAATTCTCGTACACAACGAAACCACTGCATCCAACCATGTTGAGTGTCTGATGTGGCTTTACCTCGTCATTTATTGTCGAACCATTCATTTTTGAAGAACCTTATCCCATATTGGACTTTAAAAAACGTGCACAGTAACCGCTGAGCGTTATCTCACTTTTTTGCATGAAGAAGTCGTGCACACATTTAATAAAATAGGTGCGTTATCTGTAAAGAGCCGAATGCAGGATGGCACACTGTCACACTATGCCAACCCAGTAAAACGATTCTCATTTAGTACCTCTGGTGAAAACAGAAAATAATCAGATTGCAAGATCATATTGCATACACGATAATCCAACCTCACTCCGGTCGACTTCTAATTGTGGAGCTATTTGAAATCACTTGTCTGCTGTTCATCTCCTTCAACAATGGCTGAACTCAAATATTTCATCTGTCGTGAGGTATCTACAATTCATTCCAACATGTCCCATTTAACTATAACTGGCGATGAGTCTCTTAATTGTGTCATAGAATGATCCGAAGTCATGTTAAAAATTTGTTATTGCAAGAATAAATAAATGAAGCGTACTGCTGTCCTGTTCAATGCTTTAAAGATCGCCTGCGCCATTTACAGATGACTTTTTAACTAAACTTTTCTTGCTGCTAAAAATATCCGACTACCTAGAAGCCAATTTTTACAAACAACACTTTTTTATCAAAATTTCTTCCTTTTTTATGAATTTTTAAAACTACAGCAAACTTTTGGCTCATGCGGTGCATAGATTTGTAATTTTAAAATGGAATTTACTTTTAACTTAATTAAAATTCTAATTTAAAACATTTTAATAAGTAAGAAAATGTATGTCGTAAGTCACAATCATCTTTACTTCAAAGTAATTTTTAACCCATGGCCTCTACCCTTTGATTCAATGCCCGCGAATTCCACACATGTGGGATTTGAGACTCCGCTTCTTCAACTGCGTATAGCTTTGTCGCTTTATTACGATAATGAAATATATCATACTAGCTGATCCGCCCGGCGTGGCCCGGGGCCCGTTATATTATTCTTAAACAACACTTAACATTGTACGATTTTATACATTTTGAAAATATTTTAAATGAATTTAGTTTCAGGGACCTTTTTTATTTTCGGAATGTTCCAAATTGTCCTCTTTCCGAACGAACCTGGAATCTGGGTCCCCACTAGTAAAGTAATATGCACATGAAGAAACAATCAAGCTTATAATACCCGAAAAAAGAATGTACCATTAATGTTCGAAAATGTTAGATGCTGAAGTCTAAGAGCGATTTTTAGAATACAGAAAGTAGCCGAATTGTCATCTAACCAAATCCCATTGAAATGATGCCCTTAGAACCGAATTAAAGCATGCTTTCTCAAGCGGTTGAAGGTGCTCACTCATGTAATTTTCACAAATTTGTTTTTTCTGTAATTTTAACATTAACTCGATATTTAATAAACGAATGAAAACTTTTAACTAAAGTTACTTTTAAAGTAACGCGATTTTTAATGTACAACTGCAGTGAATAATCGTAAGTTTTTGGCGAAAAAGGTGGTAAATGTGGTAAGAAAAAAGAACCAGGTCCTTGGGGACAGAACCGTAAAATGGAATATTATTGGTAGTTTTAGAGTAGCTAGAGAACGCTAAAATTATGTTACAGATAATTTATAATATAATCGGATCATTCTTCAAAAAGCCGCAAAAAGGAGATTAATGTTCAAAATTGGTGGTAGCTGAAGGCTGAGAAATATTTCTGTCGTTCATGCAATAGGTGGAGGACTTAAAAAGGTGTTAGAATAAAAGCTAGTGAATCGGATCATTTTTAAGGGAGTTGTGACAAAGGACCCAAAGGGGTCAGCTGATAGTCAAGAGCAGGTCCCCAACATGAAAACATATTAAATGGTTTTAATTCTTTACACTTTACATCTTCAATTAGTCAAAATTAAGTGTATGTGTGAACTAACCATTAGAATGAAAATTTAAAGAAATGCACAAAAAATGGAGGAAATGCTTCGAACAGGGACCCTAGTGCCCCAATAAAAATGTATAGGTGTTGGTCTGCAAAGAAGGATCCAAAAGTCAACTTTAAAACTTTTTATTCAGAATATGAAAAAATTAGAACATGAAAATTTCAAGCCACACAAAGTGTTCAAGGGACCCTGGATCGGGATCTATGTCATTTTTCGGTGCCCCAGACTCTTAACTGGAATGTTTCTACATTCCAGTTATATAAATAAAGCGTTAAAATAAATAAATGGAAAAAGGGTTCCAAGTATGAAGACCGGATTAAGAGGGGGCAAATTAACTATTTATGGGGTGCAAAAACGTCAAAATTCCAGACATGTCCTAAGTGCCAGGAACTTTACTGGCATGTTGTTGAGTATAAATATATTTTTAGTTGTCTTTAAAATAATCGGCGGACGCGAGAACGATGTAAAAGAAAAATTTGTAATTGCCATATCTGACTAGTTTATCTCAGATAAAAAAATCTTAAAGATTTGTTTTCTTTTTCTACAGTTGAAAGATTGAACATATTACACCTGTTTAAAATACAGTCCTGGTGTAAATGTTAATTTGTTGCTGTTGTTGTTGCATATAAAAAACCAAATAACGAAAAAAATTAAATTTCCCCGACAAATACTAGGTAAATATGAGTCTTTCAACTTTCCCAAAGGAATATTCATAGGTATTATTGTAAATAATTACTTAAATTCCAGTAAGAATAAATGGCGTATGCATGTTATTATGCAATTATTTACTATTTAACTAATCTGCAGTGTTAACCATTTAACCTACCAATAAGTTAAGTTCAGTAAGAATATAGACATGTTCATACGAGTAACGCTACTAAGCAACTAGTTATAATTATAATAAATTAGGACCTGATGGTAATTAAAATGTCTGCAATACATCTCGTAATATTAGATAGTACCCTATTATATCCTTAAATAATTGGCATAATAACTAGCAATAGTAGTATTATCTCCAAATAGTGGTTTACAGAGGGCAGTAGCTTTTGGACCGTTGATTTAAGTATATCCAATACACGAGATGCATCTCTTGCAGTATGTATGTGTCCTGTAGTCACTATGTGATGCACTTCCATTACAGTATTCTCAGGAACTGTTGGTCGTGAGGATCGCGGTCTATCACAGGTGCAGCCAGTTTCTTTCAATCTCTGTACTAAATCACGAAGAGCTTGCGGGCTATATGGACCACGTATTTCGCGATGGTTTCGACAGTAAACATGCAAGGTTTTCCCAGCCTTCATTCCATTTTGATAATATAGTTTTACCAAATCACCACAAATTTCACTGGAAGAGTCATTCCGTCAGCATGTGCGAGCTCCCGACTGAAGAACTAACATCCCCACAATTTTTATCCGTTTTCTACGCTGACTCTCTGGCGAACGACGTTCCGTGATTGATGTTTTGCCTCTGCCATATGCAAATTTCCTTCAGGCTCCTTGATCGTGTTTTTTTTCTTTTTGCTGTTTGCAGAGTTGTTTTTGTGCGAGTATAACACGTACGTTTATTGCGATACGTATAATGTTTCAACGCTCTTTATGTTTTTCGCATGCGCTGAGCATTTTCCGATGAAAAAAAAATTGTCGTTGCAATTTGAAAATTTTGTGTTTCTGTAGCTATAATCGTAACCGTGAGCGCCAATCTTTTGCTGTTCACATAATACGGAGTTCATAAGTGTGAATAACTATATCTGTATTCTCATCTCGATTGGTTGAACGGACCGGCCGCTAGAGTTCTATATATCGGCAAAGTTTTTTATGACCACCCTGTATATTGAATATTATATATCTATATATATAATATATATTTATTTCTATATATATTCTGGTACGTTTTGTTATCACGTACTTTTAAAACAAAGAAATCTACAAACATTTCAAGATTTTTGCATCTTAATTTGATTTTATTCTTTAACAATTTTAGAGATATGTATCTGCTCAATCTTTATTTATTTATTTATTAGAATTTTAATGCATTTTTTTTTCAGTTCTTATATTTATGACAATATAATACTTATATATGCAATACGATTATTTCACAGCATACGGATGATTTTCATTTCAAGCAAACAAAAATTTTAAGGATTGTTTAAAGAATAAAAAATAAAAAAAATAAAAAATAAAAAAATATCTTATAGATTATTGCCTTCTTTCATCTTTATTGAAAAAAGTAATATTTATGTAGATTCGGAAATATAAAAATGAGACTTTAAAAAGTGGAACCCTTTAAAATTTCTTATGTTGTAATAGAAACTCAAAATTATCAATTTCTGTTTAAGGAGGGATAAAAGCGAAAAAAACTAGATTTTTTTTTTAGTATTTTCGAGAAAAAATCTTTTGCCATTTCTCCATTCATTTAAACAGAAAATACTCTTCTCGCAACAGCTGCAATTTATTGGTTTCTCTTTAAGAAAAGCAAACCAGTTTGCATTAATGAATAGACAAAATCTGCAAATATTTCTTTATTTTTTTGCTGTATTGTATTTTAACTGTTGTATTCTAATGCTATTAGACTTGAATCTTTTGGCTCTTTTAATTTTTATAATATTCTTTAAGCTAAAAATGATATCTAAAAAATTTTTAAACACGTAGTTTAACCCTTTTCGTCGCGACAAATTCTGTTTGTAAAATGAGAAATTGTCGACTGGCACCGGAATTTACAAACGACTTTTCAAGAAATCAAGAACTCCTTAATTTAAGCTTTTATTGTAAAAGCAAGATTTTATTACAATATTATTGGTGCCAATTGCAAGTTTGGAATTAAAATTAGGTGTGTCCAGACTGGACACACTGCGTCGAAAACGGTTAAGTTTATATTCTTAACCAGTCAGCATTAGCACTGGGATAAAATCTGCCCCAACCAAATTTTTTCTTCGAAAAAAGAGATAGGGGGAACTGGGGTACATTGATACATGGGGCACATTGATACACCCCCTCTACCGCTCACAGGGTCATTACAGGAAGTTTCACAACAGCTCCAAAAGGTGATGCTAAAGTATTCAACTACATACAGAAAATCTTGGAATGATTCAGCAGTTTGATGAAATGGGACGGGTGATTTATTGTTTTTGTTGTTCAAAAGTAAATTTGAGTTGTACAATTGAAATTCTATTATACAACTGTTCCAGTATTTTCAACCAAAATGAATACTCTCCCTGGTAAGTACTGCTACTCTTTATCAGTTCCTCATTATTTATTGTTAGATACATTGTGAAGTGTTGGATTTGAGACTCATTTTATTCAAAATCGCTGTATGGGGCACATTGATACAGTTTATGACGGGGCACATTGATACAGCCTAAATCCTTTAGTAGTTCATATTTTCATTATCTTTTATTATTATTTTTTTAACCATACACTCCTTAATCCAACCTTTTTTTCACGAAAAATTTCTAATATTAGTTTTTATTGAAGTGAAATAGCTCTAATTTCTTTATATTAGAGCATTTTATAGTATTTTTGAAAACAGAAGACGTAGGAACTTACCCAGCATCTATTGCTAGTAGAACTAATAAAAGAAAAGGATGGCATTCTGGCAAATCTCGAATTTATATCGATTCTCCAGAGAAAAAAAGTATTTTCGACATGAGAAATGTTAAGTAAGAGAAACAAACTGCAGAACAGAAAATGATACTTATATTATAAACAGAATTTTTAATATAATTATCCTTTATTTTCTGTTTATGAACCTATTTATAAACAGAAAAACTGGTAATTTTTTCATCTTTCATAAGAAAGAAGATAATGCTGGGGTTGAAGTGCTAGATATGACAAAGTTACCACAGCAAACAATCAGACAAGAAACAGACAGAACATCAAGTCATAATATATTTAATTTTGATTGCTTTAATATTGCTTAAAAATAAATTGTGGGTGATTTGAATTTTTATAAATAAATATAAAATGGTTTTCTAACTCATTTTTTATGAAAAATATGCATTGGTATTATTTTGTCGTCATTTTTCTTAAACGTATCAATCTGCCCCGGGGATGGGGCACATTGATACAAATGACTTTTTTTGATTTTTTTAAAATTACATGCAAAAATACTACATAAAACAATGATTGTACATTTTTATAACATACTACACAAGTTTTGCTGTCACCTCATGGAAAAAGAACTTGAATTTTCTACTTTCTTGACACCAAAAAAAATCTTAGAAAAAAACTGTATCAATGTACCCCAGTTCCCCCTACACTTTTTAAGACGCTTCTGACCTACCTTGTACCTTTCAAGATCAAGGTCGACACGGGATGAGTGAAGAAATGTCTTTTCTTTGCTCACTAGGTGGGAAGAAATATGCACTGTTAAAACTAATGGTGACACATTGCACCTTTTAGGGGTGAAAGGTTTGTCTCACTGGTGACACCCCTAAAAGAGCCAGAATGGCACCTTTAATTAGGGTGAAAAGATGGCACCCTTAATCCAGAGTGTCCAATAATAAAAAATTAAAAAATACACAAAAAGACTTTTGGCCGTCGAAGGATTCGAACTCACAACGTCTGATTACAAGCTCAGCGTTCTAACCACTCGGCCATCGAGCTCACCTTCATTTACTCATAGCCATAGATTTTACTTGTCGTCACAGAAAACAGAAAGACACACGTCACAGCGCATGCGCATGATTCCAGTCACCTGATGAGGTGCCACATTGCTGCCAATACGAAGTGCATGGTACCTTATTTAGCTCCAATCACCCAGTAAGAGACCCGCAACCACCTATCCAAGCCCCTATTGCACGCTAGGGTTCCAATGGAACCTAGGGCTTTTCACCTCCGGGTCCCAAATGGCACCGGTTTGTCACCTTCACTTTTAACAGTGTGGCTCTTGGGATTAAAAAAATCCCGTGTTTGTATAGACGTTTCATTTCTATACGTTCATCTTTTAAGGGATAAAATACACTAAAACAATTTTCATGAAAGAGTCGTTATTTTTGAAAAGTAATTAAATGTAATTAATATCTATTTTCTGAAACAATTCATGTTTTAAAGAGCAAAACAAATCGTTTGAATATTTTCTAGTAAAAAACGGAATTTTTAAAGAAACTGCAAGAAAATCTGAAAATAACTATGAAAAGCATGATTTTTTCCCTAAAAAGAAGTATTCATGTATTTTATAATATGGAACATTAGACTCATCTTCAAACGTATTTGACCAAAAATGTAATGGGCGAGAAACTGGGTTGAGATTTATCCCACACCGGTTCTACGCTGTTAAAAATCTTGTCCTACTTTGAACCAAATTTTGGTGCTCAATAGCTGCCACAGTAAGATAGTGAAATCTTGAACCAATATTTGGAGTCGTTGTTGAAGTATAGTTCCAATATTTGGAACAAGGCTGAAATAGGAAGTTCCAAATGTTGATACGAGATTTCACCATCTTATGGCGGCAGCTATTGAGCACCAAATTTTGGTTCAAACCAGAGCAAATTTTTAACAGTATAATGCTACAAATGTAGGTATGTGTGCGGACGGAATAATAAAATAGCACATCTATAAATTACTGTAAAAGAAAAATGTTACATGTGTATCGCTTTTATATAAAATACTACGTAAATTAACGCCTCCAATTTAGATAATTTTTTTAAAGAATTGAGAGTGTGAGTTTCAAAACTTGCCTTTTCCAGAAAATCAAAGTTTGGGAAATCGCAAAAAACCTTTGACTACGTCGATAGGTTTTCATTGGAAACCAACCACATTTTACAATGCCAAAAATACACAATAAAACTAGGTTTTTTTCTCAGAATGTAGGATTTTTGAAGGAGGTTCGATAATAGAGTAAATCGATAGAGAAAAACTTTTTTTTTTTTTTGGATATGGAGAGTTTTGCTCCCCATGAATAATTTGAGAGCTCTGGTTCTCAAATTATTCATATATATATATTGATATATGCTTTTAATGAGCAATTCATAGCTGCCAATTTTTGCACATTTTTGTTACAGTTAAAATTTTAATAATAATTACCACCCTTTAACCCCATTTAACCACTCAATCCGGCGATAAAATATTGGAATATTTACCATTAAATACCGGTGGTTTAAAAAAAGCATAAAATGCTGACAGCTAAACATAATCTACTTTCATTTATTTTTCATTTGAATATGTATTTCTGTAACATTCAGTTTTTTGAGAGAAATCACCTCAATACGTTCGGTTAATGAAAAGGGATTAAATAATGATAATTATCATTTGTTTCTTGTTACAGAAGGAAGATAAATTTACGATTAAAGCATATAAAGATCCGTTTTATTAGATCTAAATTTTCTGCTTTTCGAGTAAAATATACGTACTTTTTGTTTTTTTAATATCCCAGTCTACTTTATTTCGAAATAAAATGCTTATGTATGAAATCATCTATCTACTATTTCATTTCATTGTAATTTCATGTCTCTTTATATTTCTTTCATCGGCGATTGCATTGTTTAGAAATATTTTAATTATGATATTTCAAGGCATAAAAATACGTTAAAGACGAAAGGATTTTTTTTTTCATTTTTCCCTTATTTGTATTTTTTAGGCATTAATTTTGAAAATAATTGCGATTATTATATTTGTGGATTCATATACTCTATAAAATGAATTTTTTTTTTTAAATAAAGGAAATAATTTTTTTGCTTTTTTAGGACATCTGTAATTTGTTTTACTTTTTTTTTTAATTTATCTTAAAACTGCATTTAGCTTTAAATTTAAAATAAAACTCATCATGTCGTGAAAAAAGTATTTTTCGATTTTAAAGGAAAATGGAAGAAATAATTGCTATAAAATAAGCAACAATGATAAAATTAATCCCTTTCGTATAAAACACAAAACATTAAAATAATTATAAATAATCCCTTTCAATTAACGGAGTAATTATTTACAAGCAATATATCATTTTTCTAAAAATATCTTCAGTTTTCTGAGAAATGTAAACATTCGCTTATGCCAAAATTTCCGAAAATCAACCTTGAATTTAAATGCAAATAACCATAAATAATATATGCATATCCATTTATAATAAGAGTGGTGTAGCTTCTTTAATTATAATTGTATAACATTCCTGGAAATTTTAATCTTATATTAGGTTCATGGAGCTCTTTTTATTATTATCACAGTGTTTTGAAATAAACTATTCGTTAACAAACTAAATTTTATGTTAATAACTTAAGTTGAATGAGTTGAAAGTTAACTTCAAGCAACTTTAATTATACTTCAATATAAGACAAAACAAAATTCAAACGATTTCGAAAGACAAAGATAAGAAATCTATTACTTTTCTCAAACTTCAAAAGTATATTTAGATCATGAATTTCAATTCAAAACTGTGCATTTGATTTCATATTGTCAAATGGTCATTTAAACAATAGACTAATTCCTCAATTACGTTTCAATTCAAATAGCTAATGAACCATGTTCGGTACATTCATAAAGTTTGTTTCTATCTATTTGTAAATAAATATGCACTACTCGGTTTGGTTCCTGAACCCACCATTGTCAGTAAACTGTGGAATTAGTGTTTCTATCTCGAAAACGGCAGAAAATATGGTACAGTCGAATTAAAAGTTATACAACGTACAATATCCAATAAGAAAGAATCTCTTAAATGTGAAATTAACTTTATTAGAAGCCCTGATATATGATACTTTTATATCCAATCCTAAGTTAAATACACCATCTAATTGTCTGCTAAAAAGTGGTATTATAAAGCGGAAATATTTTTGTTATCGAAGTATATAATAAAGGTACAGTTCATTTTAATAATAAAAACAATTTAAGGATGACCAATGTGTCCATCTCCGAGCAAATGCTGTAGACACATTATAAATGTATACAACTGCATGAAGTTTCTGGCACAATTAAGTCAATCATTTGATATAAAATAATTACATGTTAGATTTCTATTAAAGTTGTTTTCACATGTGAGGCATATTTTCTTACTTAATGTGGATGTTCAACAACTATTCAATTAACTTTTTTCCAAACCATCTCCCTCTTTCGAGAAAGGAACGCTAAATCTACACTTTACCTCGAGTAACAGTGCAAGATATCGTGCAGTGAATATCTACTATTTCCCTATATATAAAAATCACGTATCCGACTATAAATATCAGAGTTCACCACTTATTTGAGTCAGAACGGAAATAAGAAATCAGTATGTATATAAATTTCCTCTCATTAAGATTTAATGTCCTTTGTGTAATACAGTCTACCTCTTGAAACATTTTTAAGTTAGAGATATATGATAAACGCCAATTTTAATATTAAATGTAGCAGTAGTTTATACGCAGAAATCTTTTCAAGTATATAATATAGACTAATCGTTCTATGAAATGATTAACCATAGGCAGCATCTTACAATGCATCTGAAAGTCGTCGTATAACTTTTTTCAGTTTTCTGTAATGAATGACTTTCTTTGAAAGAAATGTCATTCATAAAAAAAAAATTCGATGATTTCTGTTTTAAACGAACTATTACACGGTCTTAAGGACGTTATCACAAACAAATAACTCTTGCAAATTTATTTAAGATAATTACACAAATATTTAGGTCTAATTATCTCAAATTTATTAAAATTTGTCAATATTTAATGATATTAAAGAAATAATACACGTAAAAATGTATCTCGATGACAGAAAATAAACGGTACTAGAAATTTGGAATAAAAGTTTCTGTTTTATTTATTTTGTCCTTTATCTCTCTTTCGTGTCTGGTGAAAATTTGTTTGAATAAAATTTATTTCGCGAAATCTAAACATTAGATTTAATACTTTGAGTAGTTCGTGTTATTTTCTTTTGTTCCTTTACGCAACCCTTTTGAAGGAAAGTAGTTTAAGGAAAATAATCTATTTCTATGTATTGGTTTTATTTAAGTACTTGCGTAAACATTTTTGCTATATATTTAGAATTTAAAAGGCAAGTGGTAACAACTTGAAATTTATAATCGTTTCAATTCTTATTTTGATAAATTTTATGAATGAATATTTAAAAAATTCAAAGTACGCCAGAAGAAACCAATTTTATTATTATCAAATATATTGATCTAGATCACAGTTTTGGGATAATTTTAAATTGATGTTTTATATAATAACATATAGGTATATTATATAATGCTTAAAATTACGGTGATATTCAATAAGAACATTGGTGAATAATATTCTTTAGCATCACCCTATTCATTCATAATTTGCTTTATGTTCTATATGTTATAGCTGCGTGAGGATACATGTGATTTGGGTTTGTTGAGAACTATTCTCTGTCATCACTCACCTGGTGAAGGGGACAGCTAATTTACCTTCAACATTCAGGTAATTATACGATTTTTTTCTCAAATTTATATGTATACTACCCGGTATGAAAAAAAAATATCCATATAAACTTATAGCATAGTTGAAGATTAACATTCAGCAAATTCCGTTATTACACGGAAATGTAATTGATAGCTTTTGTGCAGCCCTGTATATGATTTATAGAATACATACACGCCAAATAATATACAATAATAATAATAATAACTTAAAACCCGCACCACAGCTGAAAATGCAGTTCCAACAATTATTGTTCATTGGCAGAATAGTTGCGAATTTTTTTGCGTGTCCCTGTAAATTAAAGATAAAGTGTAAGCACACTATATTCCACTGGAAGTTTTTTGTAGTACACTTGTGATATCAGTGATACATATAAATTCGAATATTTTTAAAATAATGTAATACCATTAAAGTACACAGCAGACGCTTTTTCCCAATAAACCGTAATGTAACAGAATCCTTTTGAGTTTCCCTGTAAATGAACGGTAATTAGTACAAACTTCATTTAGAATACCGAACATACCATTCTAAACACAAATAACATACGTACATTAATTATACCGCAATCCGAGTGTACTCACGACAGTTAGATCACGGACTGACAGCAGACGACAAACGGCCACGCGGAATTCATAATTACTTTTCAACTATGTTGGAAAGTGTTTAAAATACTAGGAGAAAGTTTGGTAAAATCGTATAGTCGGGCGAATTTGAAAATCTCAATTTTAGTTCGGTTTCTATGTATTCTGTGTTCGAAAATGTGTTATCTTTTTTTTATGTTTGCTAGATTTTAAAATTCTGAAATATAATTAATAAACTCCCATAAAAGTATAATTTGGGAAAATGTGAAAACCTCTCACTGCGTCCATTGGTTTTTAGTGTAAACGAAGGTTTTATAATGCAAGAAATAACGACAAAGCAAGTTTTTTTTTTTTTTTTTTTTTTTTTTTTTTTTTTTTTCAGATTGTAGAGTTCTTTCAGTACAAGTTCACCAAGTTCACCAAAAAAAGAGAAAACTATAATCATCATTTAATATTAGTTTAAAGCTTTTTTTTTTTGGTAACCATGGATTTTTTTAGATTATCCTTCAAATTTTAAGAGCAATGGAATAAGTAATAAAAATTATTTTTAAGAATTTTTAAGGGAATTCCACTTGCGACTTTCTGCCCGGACTTAAAATTTAAAGTGAAATCCAAATATGATGTCGAAATCAGATGTTCGTGTTGAAAACCTCAAATTTTGTTACAATCTTAATATGGAGACGACCCCTATGCTCTTTTTTTAGCATAAAATGTAAGAATACGTAACCAAATGGCTATATTTCCATGTCTGCTATAGTATAATAATTTAATTGTAGCGATTTCCTTTATGGGTGAGGCGCAGTGGTTTTATGCATTTAGTGGCCTAAATATATAAATTATGCTATATTTTTAAAATACGGTATACTGCTTTATTTTAATGATATCATGATTACCATTGTTGTTTTTTATGAAATTACTTACATTTATTGTTTACTTTACTTCGTCGAGGAAAATTAATATTTCCTATTTACATATTCCACGAAATTTACATCTTGCAGATCCGAAATCCTTTATTTTTTTTAAATTAATATTATTTGATGTAGTATTATTCCGTGAATTCTTAAAGACTGGTAAAATAAATTTAGAAGAAAATTTCTTATTACACAGAAGCTCTTTTAGGTATCTTGTCCCCGGGTAGTATCTCAGGAAGTTATATAAATAATACGGAGAAGAATCTTTATTCAAAATTTTATGAACTCTAAATAAAACTCATACATCTTTCTGAGAAAACGACTATGTTCAAAATTTAAAAAAAGCAATTCTGAAGAAATAAAATACTACAATAAACACTTCGAGAAAATTTTTCTAGGGAAACAGAAGGTAGATGTGCAATTGAAATGCCATTTAAGCCAGAATACTTTGAAATGATATTAAGAAATTCCAAGATTATCGCTTCCAAAAGCTGTATTATTTATGGAAGTGCTATGAAAAATATTTACTGTGAGATATTTTTACAATGAAAAACCTTTCGATAGAAATTTATTGAATATAAACTTTTAAACCACTTAAAGAAATAAGGGAAACTAAAGATTTTCATGAAATGTGTGAACTTTATCATTAGAGAATTCTCAGACTATCCAACAAAATAATTAAATTACACTGTATATTTGACACAAGTAGCACTAAATAACTAGCGAAAAATCTTTAAATGATGTATTATGTAAGGGGGGATATTTAAAGAGAACGACGACAAGTAGACTAACCAAATTCATAAACACTTTCTACAAAAGTTGCTAAGTTATAATAAATTCAGTTTCTATGTCTCTCGTCTGCCTGTAGGCCATCTGCTTATCTTTCTGTCTGTCTATGTAGTATCTGTCTATATAGTTAGGTGAAGGGAATTGATATATGATATTAAAGTTTACTATTGCATGTTCGATATTTAAAATGAAGTATGTAGCATTAATAGTTCTTTTACAGGAACACCCAAAAGAATTTTATTACATTGCGATCTATTGGGAAATAACTTTTGGTTTATTTTAATGACTACCACAATTTAAAACATATTAAAATTTACGTATATTACTGACGTGCATTACAAAATGCTTACTATAGAATATCGTGTACATAACCTTCCTTGTTTATGTACAGGGACACGCAAAATAATTCAGTTATAATACTAATTATGAACAAAAATTGATGGAAATGTGTTTTAATTTGCAGTAAACATTTTTTTATTTAACTGTGTTTGCATATTAAATTGTGCGTATAAACTCCATACACAGAACTTTACTAAATATGTTTCGTACTATTCCTTTTATTGATGGAAATTGCTGAAAGGATATTTTCAACTGTTTTATGTAGTTCTTATCTGAATTATATTTTAGCATACTATGTAGTATACATATAAATCTACTGATCTCACATAAAGGACAGCACGAAAAAAATTTCTCCTATTAGTGGTAATTTGAGAAATTGAGATTTCAAATGAATTATGCGTTTTCCAAATTGCTTAACAGCGTATCAACATCCCTATTACTAATCTGTGAAATTTTCTTATAGTACTCTTAAAGTGTTACATGTAAAATCAAAGCTTGTATTTATTTTAGGACAGATATAAAAAAATTGTTATATGCTTTTAAGCGTATTATTAGAACTTCAAAAGCAAAGTATCTGCAGCCTATTCTTCTAAAAACATTTATGTCTTAAAGCAAAAAATTTCTGGATAATATATGCATGTATTTATTACATGTGTGTCAAGAAAAATCCCTTATAGGGACATAGATATTGCTGAAGACAGTTATTAATACTCCAATAAAACAATGATGGAAATGTTTGTAGTTCAACAAACGAAAAGTACGTATGGTTGGAAGTTTATGAATAATCTGATGGTAATTTTAAATTTGTTTAATTATTTCACGATTAAATAGAACTTTTGTAATATTTCCAGAACTCAGAAACATCTGTAAAAGAGACTGCTGGCAAGATCTAGACAATTACAAAGATAAAAGCTGAATTATGAATATTTTATTGGTTTCCTATCTATCAATCCCCCCAGCACAACCTAACACAGGTGTTGGGTGCACCTATACTCCGGGTTTATTATAAAAAAACCAAAAAGGTTATTTCATAGAGGCCTCTAATTTCGCAGGACTTCATGATCGCTCGGCCTTGTTAGGTAATTGACAACTCAGGATTATTCATTTACTAAGTTGTCATTGATAAAAAAAAGACATTGCGTTGTGTGAATTTAGACGATTACCCAACCTATAGCCTTGTTGGTTTGATAGGAGAAAATGTAAACATTATAATACATTAAGATTAAATTTCCCCATACTTTGCAAACCAACCCTACAAGATATATTTAATCAACTATTGTCTTTAGAAGGAAAAAAAATCTAGAATTTTATTAACTTAGCAAGTTTTGCTAGCTACTGAAAAAAGAAAATAAATAATTAAAAGGGTTTCATAAAAGACAACTAAGAGGTTCTAATAATATTGTTCATTTATTATATTTAATTCCATTAATAACATACGTACAAAAAGGTAAACAAGTATCCATTAATCAGTAAGTAAATTGTTACACATACAGCAAGAAAAAAACCAAATATTATAGCTATGTTTATCATAACGCTCAATTGACAAAGTCTCCTGGGCAGTAGTCTATTACTCAAATTAAATTTATAAATTGGCACCATATATACGTAATAAGAACATTATAAACAAAAAGATACCTGCTACTCCACTGAAAATTAGAAGATCCACTTGTACAGGGACCGGTGCATATCCATTATGGAGTTCTTTAGGGTATTCACAAAAAAAATTGGCAATCATCAATGTTTCAAATTGGGGAACTTTGAGCCCCCCCCCCCAAAAAAAAAAAAAAGCTGTACCACGAAAAAGATATCGCCACCATACTCTGCATTTCGTTGCTTTTCATCTGCCTCTCTCTTTTTTCGCAGAGACGAGGAAAGCTCTCTGTGTACCCAAAATTTGCATAAAAGATCTGACTGGTGAAAGAAAATTACACCTCATAATTTTAATCACCAACCGGTCGGCTCTCTTTGCACTCGCCCCCGTGCAGCTAGTGGTCAGCGCCCCCCCCCCCTCATGCTCCGGGCCCCTTCAACCCCTCGTACTTCCCACGAGACAAGTTGGGCCCCACACGTAGCTTCTGCAGCCAGGCCATAAAGTATGGGGTCATAAAAGTCCCACTTTTTTGTACTAATGTCAGGATTCAACTTTTATGACTTCGAAGTGTAATAGGTCATAAACCTATATATCGTAACCTGCAATTAAGTCTTCTCCCTAGCAAATCTCTTGCCTGGGAAAAACTTAATCCATTTGTTACCCATCCTGAATAAAAAAACAGAGACATAATACTGCCCTTGTGAAAACGTATCTAATAACAATAATACTGCACATTTACAAGAAACCTACATTAAAAATATTCAATTAGATAAAAAGAAAATACATATGCAATAAATCAGCAGTGTATCTATATACATTTTTTTTTTTTTTTTTTTTTTTTTTTTTTACATTTAAATAATCTAAAATGCTGGAATCACACCAAACAGAGACCCTGTATTTTTTTTAAAACCAGGAGTTTTATTAATTATGCATTTGTATCTGTATCAATAATATGAAATTCCTTATTTTTAGGTAATTGGTTACATTACCTAAAATATTGTTGATAATTCTGTTTAAGTTCAAAAAATGTAATAATAATGTTCTTAACATCTTTTTTCTTTTCATTGGAGTCTCTTTTCTTAGCAAATAAAGTCAATCGTACATTATTTTTATGAAATTGGTTTCTTTACCAAAATAGCCCAGTCATTTTAGCAAAAATAGGGGAAAAAATTAGAACAAAGCTGGATTTTTGCATAGGTGCTAGTTAAGTTATGTAGTTAAACATACTAAAAGTCCCCATCGATCCGATGTGAGCTTTCGCCACCAGGGGGCGCTAAAGAGCTTGAAAATCAGTTTTTTGTGAATATCTCACGAACAATGGCATTTAGAGAAAAAAGGTGAATTACAAAGTTGTAGATAATTTAATTTTCTATAAAAAGTGTCATTAACATTTGTTTGTCACATTAACCCTTCCCTATCAAAAATATAAAAACGTGACCATATTTGAAAGTAAAATTATAAAAATTCAAAAAATCTGCTGCTACTTAAAAAAAAAATTGTAAACAGATCTATAATTCTCACCTTTGAATGGGGAAAGTGAAAATATAATATACATTTATGCTTATTTCCACACCACCCTTGAGGTAAAACACTTAGTGCTTTTTTTTTTTTTTTTTTTTTTTTTTTCTGGTTTCCCCCGTAAGGCACATTCCACTTATAGTGACTGGCTTAATCCAATTTAAGTCGTTTAACTGCTTTAGTAGTTCTTTGCACAGCTTCAATTTCTACACTCGATTCAGATTCGTAATTATCTGTATTTATTTCTTTCGTTGTTGTACTGCTTTCAGTATTTTTTGTTTGCCTTTCGATATCATCACTGAATACAGAAGTAGCACTTCCCTCCTCCCTTGCAGTGGGCAGGATACTGTCAATATTTTCTTCGTCTTCTAATTCAATTTTACTTGCATTATGAAATGAAACTCTGCAGCAATTTATGAAATATCAGAACATTTCAATCCAATATTTTGGCATCTACATGCTTTTCCACATCCTTTGGAGCAAGTATAAAAAATAGATTCAATAATATCTTTTGGTGCGGACGGCAAGGTAGCAAGAATTGGAAACAAATTAGGTGCATTTTGCCAGCCCCAGTTCTCAGGAAGTACACTGAGAAAAAAAATATGCCGCTTTCAACTAGAACGAATAGTTAGTCACTTTCTAAATACCTAAACTAGAAATATAGATGTCCAAACTATGCGAGTAGGGTAAACAACTAAGCTGAATAGGCGAAATGACTTGACATTTCTAGTCTCTTCTTTTCTAGGAGACGAAACGGCATTGAACCGTTTCAGTAGCGAGAAATTATCGCTTCATTTTAGGAATGATTTCTTAAGCTGTAATTGTAGTTACTAAATCAATTCTCTTGTGTTCGCATCTATTTGAAGAGATTTTTAGATAAATTTGACAACAAAAATATCGGAAAGCGTACTTGAATTCTAGTAAGAGACTCTGGAACTCTCTAAGAAATGGAACTAAAATTTATAAGGATGACATGGAACTATTTTTTCTTGAGCCATTACTTAGATTCTATATGCCAGAACCATATTTTTTCTCAGTGTAGTCTATTGCTCAATCAGTATTGTACTTCATGATAAATACGTAAACTGTGCAATCTAGCTACATCTTCGGCAGGCGGCAATGATAAAAGGCTTTTTCTACCAACAGCAACTTTTTCTTGAAACATACATAACGGTACTTTTTCAGAAAAATTTCTGCTTTACTGCCGTTTAAAGCAAGGAAAATAGTTTTTCCAGCCTCGGAAACTTCAAATTAAGATACTTGATCACTTTTAAAAATGCTGGCAGCTTGTATGTTATGATCTTCTTCCTTCTTCAAAAATTTTGCTAACTACATTTTACCTTTCCCAAACATTGCTGATGTCGAGTCACAACCTGAAAAAGCGTGAAGGAACAATATATGATCTTTCAGAACAGCATCATTGTTAAAACTGTGCGATGAATACAGGGTGGTAACAATTCGTCACTTCCAGACTTAATAAAAAATATCTCTATCTCTGGAGGTGCTAAAACTGTCAACAATACGAGCAAGTCAACATCATCGCCAACAACAGCAGTAAGCGCACCAGACTTTTCTACTTCAATAACTGTGTTAACAATTAGTGTATCTGCATCATCTTCTGCTTATTTCGCTTCGAAACCATTCTCCATAAATTTATCCATAAGCATAGATATGAGACGTGTCTTATTTTAATGATTAGATTAAAAAAATTCTTTTCCGCGATACTTTAGAGCTTTTTTTTCTTTCTGTAAAAAATCTTCGTCTAATGTATCAGAAATCACAAACATTTTCCCTTAAATTCAAACAACGGACTGTCATTTCTCAATTTTTCCTTCAATGGATGATTAATTTGTGCGGATGTTGGTCGTTTTTCGGCAATAGATTTATTGTAGGATTTAATAGAATTCTTTCGTGAATAATTTTTCTTACTCTTTGAATGAACTGTAAGTTCATTATTGTTTTTAGCCATTTCTTCAAATAATTTACACTTATGGTCATCTCTTTCCGAACTTGCTGTCACAAGCGACTTCAGACCCTTTTTTTCTGTTTTTACAAAATCTTTCGAAACCCAGTCTTCATCTCATTCAAGATAAACTATTTTGTCAATCTCCATTTTTCGCTCAGAATCAGCAATTAAGAAAGAGTCATTTTAAACTGTCATAAATAATTTAAAACTTTCTACAACATTTGTTGAAAATAAAATTATTCCCTTCCTAAAATCTTAAAAAGAATAAATACTTCGTTCAATAAATTAGGGTCATTTCATACTAGCGAAATGAGCACCAAATAAAAATAAAATATTGAAAAGTACTTGCACGTGGTACATTTCGACAAATGCAAAGAGAAATAGGGTATTGGGCAATGACTATTCGTCCCCTGAGAATAATAAAGTTCTATCTGTGTTTTTGAAAATATTGACTTATCTATATAGAAAGACTCTATTTGTATCTATGAAGGCATTTTTGCATCAAAATGATGTTATATATAATTTACATATGACCTTACAATCATAATATGACATTATTTTAATCCACAAATGCCTTCATAGATACAAATAGAACATTTCTATATCAATAAGTCGATTTTTTCAAAAACACAGATAGAACCTTATTATTCTCAGGTGACGTATTGCACAAGCGCGCGAAAACGCCATACAAACAATGGGGGAGAGATGAGGGGGGGGGGGAATCAAAAGTTGTTTAGTATTTGTTCTGCATCTTCGCCGCGTTATGATTGTGCTTGCACATTCTTTTTCAATAATGTTTATTTTATCTTAATTTTTGGCAGGGAAGGGTTGGTGTGACAAAAAAATGTTAATGACACTTTTTGTAGGAAATTAAATTATCTACATTTTTGTAATTGAACTTTTTTGTCTAGATGCCATTGTTCGTGAGATATTCAGAGAAAACCGATTTTCAAGCTCTTTAGCGCCCCCTGGAGGCGAAAGCTCACATCGGATCGATGGGGACTTTTAGTATGTTAAACTACATACCCTAACTAGCACCTGTGCAAAAATCCAGCTTTGTTCTAATTTTTTCCGCTATTTGCAAAAAAAGGTGCTAAAATGACTGGACTAAAAGTAAAAGCTGATTGTATCGCTAAATTAAGCTTTGTGTCTTTAGATACACTGTAAAAAAAAAAACCGTTAAATTTACGGATAAAGTTGCTAGCAGCATTGTTGCCAGCAGTTTTGCCGTAAAAATTGCAGTAAAGTTAAATGTTAATTTCTTTATTACATCTAATTTTACTGCAATTTTTGCGGCAAAAACTGCTGGCAACATTAATGCAGCCGTTTTTGACGTAAATTTAACGGATTTTTTTATTGTCTTTTTTTTTTTTTACAGTGTAATACAAAATATTCAATTGCAGTGGATTGGCTATCTCTCATCACCACCTCAATATTCCATTCTTTTAACTCTATATAAATTATCAGAACAATCTTTCAACAGTATCAAAAAGGTTGTGGAAATATATTTCATTAGGAAACTTTTTTCTACAAACCCGCAGTGAAATACGGAGAGAAACACGGAAACCTAATTCAGAAATATTACTTTCAAAATAATGTTCTGTTTTTAATTTAAATGCCGACGTCACAAATATAGTCATACTACGCAAAAAGAAAGCTTTAAATAGGGCGTTAATGAGTATAGGCTTTATCTAAATAACCGTATAGGTAACTATTTCCTAATTTGTATTGGATAAATTAAAATGACAAAACCATAAAATAATTAACATAAAATACACTGCAAAGTCTCAAACACAAAAATAAACACATTTAAGACCATTTTTTGTCACATAGTTAACAACACATTGCATGTGTTGTGAATTAGAGTACTTCATATACAACTCATTTTTGTGTTGTGATTGCGTTCTTTAATATGATGCAAAAGTGTTGCTATCTAGAAATGCAGAAATGTGTTCTAAAATTAGTGTTGTTAACTGGGTAGTGAAAAATAAAGTAACAGGCGATAGATTTTATTAATTTATCCAAGAATGCTTCAGTGTACGGAGACTTTTGGGATGTGTTCTTTTTCCGTCTCCTTCATTTTTAGTTTTTAGATAAAAAAGAAAACCAGTCGATGTTTAAAAAAATGTTGGGTGTTATTTAGAATAACATGGAGATTCTGTTAAAGCATATTGGACTCTATATTCGAATTCAAAATCCCAGAGAAATTCCTTTTTCTAAAAATTTTTAAAGTGTACGAACACTTTTGCGAACCACCGTGGCAATCTTCAAACTTATAAGAAATCAATTAAAACAGGTATTTTAAAAGAATTCTTTCCAAAATGTTTTTTCAATTCTTGCTTATTTACACGATCATTAAAACCCAAATGATATAGTCCATTAAATTATTGCCCTAATCTCATAAATAATGGATAACGTTTTAGTATTGGAATACATAAAAATAACACTCATTTTCATGCCGATATTGAAAATTATAGTACTGTGGATAAAACTCTTGGTTATTATACCAATCTTGTGGTATATCAGAATATCCTTTCTAGTTTGGAGAACATCTGTTTCCGAATAGCAATTTTCATATTATTTAATCACAAATTTATGAATTTAAATAAAGCTAGTGATTTTATTCAGAAATAGTAATAATACTTAAAAATCGGGATGTTTGACACCTGTGCTATAATTCTGAGAGTAAGGGGATATTTTAGAAAATTGTTAGTGGTAATTTTATTATTTATTAACAAGTTATAAAATTTGCAGATAGTAGCATAGTTATTTAAGGATTTATATGCAGAGATTTATCACTTTTAAAATTTTTATCTTCTTTACTACTAAAGATCATACAGTGTAATCTCTCTACCTCAAAAACCTCAATATGTCGAAAAACTACTTTGCTCCTTGATATTTTTTATTTTTCTACCTGACATCGTTATCTCGAGATGGTTTTCGCGTTCTTTTGACAGCGAGATATTGAGAGCATACTATGTCATTCACTATTGATAAAAAAATTTATATTTATGTAATTATACTTTCATAATTTTCAACTTCAAAGCATGAATATTCTTTTAAAAAGGCATCAAATGTCACTACTTTTTGTCTCTCCTGTTGCTAAAAGTGTCCCTAAGCTATGATTTTATTAATGATTTTTCATTTTCTTCCTTTTTCCATACTGTAGCTATTTTGTTTTACGCTTCACAAATTTCAGCCTCTGAAAGGACACTGGACTAATTTGCTTCTGACCTACAGAATCTAGGGAATAAAAGAATAGCCTAATGAAATGAACAAACAAAATAAATCTAGAAAATTTCAATGTGTCAAGTTTTCTGAATAATAAAGTAAAATTCTAAATGTAAAATTTCCCCCCCTCCAACCACAAAAAAGTTCCCCTTTTATAATTTTTAGATAGATTTCGTAATTGTAGATCTCGTATAAACGATTTCGTATGAAACACTACTGCGGTCGCTCCTATGTTGGAATCTCTGAAAAATTTATGCAGATCTACACCGATCATGACCCCTAGACCCCAAAATTACCATCAATAAAAGAATCTTTCTCTCTATGTATATATGATAGGCGGAAAAAAGCGCACGGAAAAAAAGCGCCCCAGAAAAAAGCGTCACCGGAAAAAAGCGTCTCTTTTTACAAATCACATATTTAAATAAGTCTGATAATAGTACACATGGTTAATCTTAGAATATAAACACTAGATTGAGACGGTTTTATGAAATTTGAGCGTCCTTGCTCTCTCGGGACAGAGATGGGCGAAGGTGGGGGGGGGGGCTTTAAAAGTTATCTCAAAACCTGTTATTGCCTCAATAAAAAAAAAGTTGTAGGATACGAAAAATAAGATAATAAACACTAGGTAATTGAATGATTTTTTTTAGATTCAGTCTTCCTTGTTCTTCTGTGGTGGTGGTTGGGGGGGGGAAGGGGGAGAGGGCGGTTGTCTACAAACTGTGAATCTATCTCTTACATTATTTTTTTATATTATTTTTTATTTTATTATTTATAATTTAAATTATGCATAATTAATTTATATATTATGTGATTATTATTTTTATTATTATTATCAAATTACATATTAATATTTTATTACATTTTATATTATACATTTATACTTATATAATACATATTAATTAATTACTAATATATTAATATAATATATTAATAGTAAATAATTAATAATATTATTAATAAATTAATAATAATAATAATTAATAATAAATAATAAATAATTTATAATAAATTAATAATACATAATTATAAATTAAATATAACATTAAATAAAAAAAAATGAAAAAAAATGTACAAATAAATATTATTAAATATTAAAAATTATACTCATTAACAAAAATTTATTTAAAAATGATAATATTTTATTAACTCATAGTAATATGAACTCATATATGTATTTTTCATTCAGCCACCCTTGTTCTTCTGTGGGGGCGGGGAGGGGGGTGAGCCAATAAACTCCAAATTTATCACTGCTTTAGACGATAACATTTTTTCGGAACGTTTACTAGAATTTAAGGAAAAAGGTGACTGGGAAAACAAGAGCGCAAAAAGTGATCAGAAAAAAGTAACAAGGAATTGATAAATATTGAACTTGTGGATAAATAAATGATAAAAACTAAAGTGGCAACAAATGTGTCATTTATATCATTCTCGTAGGATAGCGGTTCCCAACATTTGATACGCGTACCCTTGGGGATACGTAGCGAGATTACTGGAGGTATATGACAATAGTATCAGTAATGGCGGATGATAAAATATCATTTTTTAAATAAATTCTTGTTAATGTGTAGATTTTTTAATATTTAATTTTATATATTTATACACTTATTTTTCTTATGTCCTATAAGTTGATAAAATATTATCATTTTTAAAATTAATTCTTGTTGATAAAACTAGATTTTTAATATTTAATTTTATTTATTAATACATTTATTTTTATTGATTTACTATGAGTTAATAAAATATTATCATTTTTAAATAAACTTTTGTTAATAAGCATAATTTTTAATATTTAATTACATTTATTTTTAATTTATATTTAATTTATATTTATGCATTATTAATTTATTACTTATTTATTAAAAATTATTTATTCTTTATTATTATTATATTATATTAATATATTTATTATTATATATAAATATAAATATATAAATGTAATATAAAATATAATAAAATATTAATATGTAATTTTATAATAAGAATAATCAAATTATAAATAAGAATTAAAAAAATAAATATAAGAGATATATTCAAAAGTTTGTAGACACCCTCTCCCCTCCCTCCCCCCCCCCCCACTCCACAGGAAAACAAGGGAGACTGAATTTAAAAAAATCATTTAAGTACCTAGTGTTTATTATCTAATTCTTCGTACCTTACAAATTTTTTTTCATTAAAGCAATGACAGGTTTTGAGATAACTTTTAAAGCCCCCCCCCCCCCCGCCCATCTGAGTCTCGATAGAGCAAAGACTTAAATTTCATAAAACCGTCTCAATCTAGTGTTTATTTTCTAAGATTAACCATGTGTACTATTATCAGACTTATTCAAATATGTGATTTGTATAAAGGGACGCCTTTTTCCGGTGCGCTTTTTTCCGTGATTCATGTATATATATATCACTTATTTATGGATACAATAACTTCTATAATTCTTCTCAAATCTCTACAAAACTAATACATAAAATCAAGGGGCATAAAATCTCGGTCAAGTTCGTTAATAGGCAAAAGCGGACCAAAGTGGTGGAAATAGGGAGGGTTTTTGTGAAAACCGAAAAAAACTCCATGATTTCTTAATTAAAATAGATATCGAATCAGTTTAAAGCTTATATTCCTTCTAAAAAATGAATACAAATTTTTATGCATGACAGATTTTTGATAAAGTTAAAAATGGGCCCAAAGGGTGAAAACAATACGGATTTTGGGAGAAAAAATCATAACTTCGTCATTTCACAAGATATCGAATCCAATTAAATTTCCTATAAATTTCCTTAATATTATCTAAAACACTTTTATTTGCAAGTTTTTGATAGGAGCAACTCTTATCGAAAAAAAAATTAAAAACGAAAACAAAAAGGATGGTCAAAGAAGAAAAAATCCATAACTTCGTCAATCTAAAGATGCCAATCCGATTAAATTTACTATGCATCTTCTCAATAATATCTACAACTTTTACATTGATAAGTTTTTGATAGGACCAATACTTATAAGAAAAACAAATTAAACAAAAATAGGAGTTGAAGGAAAAACCGTATTAAGGGTGTACGCAAAAACGAATTCCGTGAAGGGGTAAAAATATGAGTTTATTTTTATCTATATTAATGTAACACTTCTTCAGTAATTCGACGATAGTTTTAAACATCTATTATTTTTTTAAATTGCACTTAAGATATATCAACCAACGACAATAATCTTCCATGAGAAAATTCGAAAAGCAAAGTTTTCTATAGTGGGACATACGAAATTGGTGTGTTCTATAGTTGCCATATCGAAGTTTAACATTAATATATATTCCTAGTCTGTGTTACTAGAACCGTTAAAGTTAGACAAAAATATCATTTTAGAAAAAAGACGTTATTACATAATATCTGCTGTGAAATGCAACGAATTTCTCTCTCTCTCTCTCTCTCTATATATATATATATATATATATATATATATATATATTCTAGTAAAGTACAATATAAACACGAAAGAAAAATCCACAACAAACTCTTCCAAATCAAATAAAATTCAGAAAAGAGTTCTTTAGACATTTCAGGAATCAATATATACATTCAAAATTTAAAGAAGCATTTGTAAAAAATAAAGATTTTTCCAGCCATTGATTTTCGAAAACGTTTCCAAGTAGCTGTTAAGTGGTATCAATTGTTGCTATTAATTCTCGAGTAAATGTTTTGATGTTCAACACGACAAATATATTTTACACACACCTTGATTAATTAACATCATTAACATTATTATTAAAATTAATTTTATTTTGTTAATCTTGCATGTATTTATTTACAAAGTAGAAAATATTTAACTGAGGAATGTATTTATTTACGCAACAAAAAATATTTAACTGAAAATTGTATTTAATCGTGGAGCAGAAAACATGCAACTGTGAAAGGATAGCATCCTAAAAAATGATAGTGTGGTTTGAGAAAACTAATCAATAAACTGTGAAAACTATTCGAAAACGTTTTTGGAACATACGTAACAGAGAAACAAACTTTCTTTTCTTTTAAACGCTTGCTTAAATTTCGGGAACATATTGGTGTCTGAGGTTTGTAAAAATAAAGAACCCTTTTCTTAGGGATGAGATTTCCGCGTTGCTGCGCACCAGTATTTTGTTAGAGAAAATATTATTTGATTTAATCGTAGCATTTTTGCGATTTAGCTGAAAAACATTTTCTCTATTAAAATACTGGTGTGCAAAAACGCGGAAATCTCATACCTATTTTCTGAATCATGGGTTACTTTAAATGGGTTATTTTATAGTTTTGTTTTTCGTTATATTGTGATTTTTAAATTAAAAAACATTTGTCTTTTTTTCCAGTGTGCGCATGCAGAACAAAATTTGTAACCATTTCTTTTGTTTCACCCTAGTCGAATTAAAAAAACGTTAGCAAACCTCAATAATGAATCAAATATCAGTTTTGAATTTAAAATAGTAAGAACGTCTCAAGGAAATTAGCAGCTTGACAATAGAATAGATAATCAATAATTTAAATCCTGAGAGCAAACAGATTTTTCTGCAGTGTTTCGAATTTGAAATATTGCTCATGTTCTTTTTTTTTAAATAGAATTTTCAGTTTTCTTAAATAAATTTAGAAATAGACTTTTGTTGTTTTATAAGCACGTAATAAAGATAAAAAACGGCATTATTCCAAACTAATGACTTTTTTATTTTCATTTTATGGAAAACAAATCGCTAACAATCGGTGTATCATGTATTTTTATTCAGGTCTATAAACTTTTTAATTAATCTAAAACTAATTTTCTCTTGTTTTTCGTTAAACTATCAGAAAACACTCTAATCATTCTAGAACGAATTTTTGAAGATAAGAAATTCTTTTATTTTCTAAAGATTTGAAAAAGACACATTTAAGTACTCTTTTTAAAGTTTGTGTGAGGTAAATTAAATAAAAGCATGTTTTATAATTTAAATTAAATAGGGTATTTGTTATAATAAATATTTTTTCATGTAGTGAAAAGGGTGTATATTAGGAACATATTTCTGTATTAAAAGCTTTTAAATTTATTTAAATAAATAATGAATATAAGTAGTAGTCTCTGCCCTGCGGCCATTTTGCGCCAAACCTCGCATTTACAACAGGCTAGCGTGTTGTAAAGTTGTTTTATTAGTGGAAGCAAATTGCAATACCCCTTTACCCCGATAAAATATTAAATATTCTTACATTTAACAGCCATTTTTGTTAACACTTTCCAACAAAGTTGAAAAGTGTTTATGATTTCAGTTTGTCTGTATGTCTGGTTGTCTATCCGTCTGGCCCGCTCTAACTCCCGTAAATATGCTCTGATTACCCTGAAATTTTTGGACTTTTTTGACGTTTACCCTAGCACAAACTCTATTTCAAATGAAGTTTCTAGCGTGATAAGTTTATTTACAGGGACAGTTAAAATTTTCACATTACATTACGTTCTTTGGGGAAAATTCGTTTCAGATGAATTTTAAAGCTGTTACACCCTTTCAAACATATTAAAACTTATATTCATTTACGAATAGCAATAAAGTATGCTTTTTATAAAATATGCGATGAAAAAAAATTGCTATTATTCATTTACAAGGCCACACAAAAAAATTCCATTACATAATGGTACAGGGGGAAATTGTGTGCAATGTATTTTCATTATATTAAACTATTTTATGAATAATATAAAATTGATATACATATCTGAAGCGTAATATAAGTTATACGATATAGTTGTGCATAATACGAAGTTCACAGTATTTACAGGGACAAACAAAAGATTTTAAATAGTATATTCTTTCCGAAATATCGCATACGTATCCGATGATGACTGAAGGATGGATGAAATGCATTTTAATTAAGATATGCGCTTTTAAGTTTCACTAAATCTATGCATATTATACGGTGTGTGTAAATGCTATAGTTGATATACAGGGCTATACAAAAGAGCTCACAAACGTTACTGAATATGAGCGTAAATTACTTAAATGTGGTTTTTAAATACTTTTACGCTAAACTGCATTCAGTTTACTAGGAAATGTTTATAGAATATAGATAAAATGATACACAGGGTCACGTAAAGAATTAGATACATGGACGTCAGGGCTCGCACCGTTCCTAAAATTTTCACACGTTGCTACCAGTATTTTAAATCAAAAATCTTGATGGAAGATCCGTTTAACATCTACAATAGAATTATACAATAAATAATCCCCTTTAAAAATCGCGATAGAAAAGTGAGAAAATTTTAGGAACAGTGCGAACCCTGATGGACGCCTATCAATGATAATTTATCAAAATGTGATTTCTGTAGTTTTAAGAGTGTTTTAGTTTAAAATAAATTTTAGCTAAATGCTGGAAAGTAATAAAGATACTTGGTAAACTACAGGGCTGGACAAAAGTATTCAAATATGTTTCCATTATTACTATAAATTGCTTAAAGAGGAATTTCAACAAAAGGCCTTTCCTTGCTAAATTAAATTTCCCCATTACATAGTATATATATCAACTGACAGGTCAAGTAGTTGAAATGTATTGGAATCCATATTTGGCTAGATACAGCGATCTTATTGTCCTAAATAACGAAGTTTTGCTAAAGATTTCAGGAAGTGTTGGAAAATGTTTCATAATCTATGCTTAACGCATGATCTTTCTTACTTGTTAGGTATTTAAATTTTATATGAACAGATAGCCGATGCAGGCAGATTAATTGCATATATCTTGCGTTGGGCTATTTTCTTTAACAGATTAGTTAGAGATTGTTTTAGTAAAAGTAATTAATTGCTATTAGGTACAGTCAATATATAACGCCCATTAAACAAAAGTTTGGTACGAATGTAATATATAGAATGCCTGAAATGTTGTTGCAGGTGTGACTAAAAGGATATGTGTCCTTCTTACTAGGTAGGTGGCGGTACGTGTTATGCAAACAGTTATGAAAGGATGACAAACGAGCAGCAGACAAGTCCATTCATTACCTTTATAAAAGCAATACTTTATAGATTAATCTAAAAACGAAGAGAGTTATGTTGTGATCTTTTTGACAGCAGTATGTGAAGAAAGTCGGGAAATTTATCCAGAAATGGAAAAGTTTTATGGAGACCACTGTATATCAGTGCGAAAGGTTAAGGAGTTGAGCAAGCACATGCGAAGGACGTATGTCATTTAGGAATGGCGCGTTGGGTAGAGCATCAAAGCGTGTCCGAGATCATCAAGTTGTGAAAGTGGATGAGTTCGCCATGCCTGTTTTCATGTGACTTCAACATCTTCGATGATGTCACAAAAGTGTAGAGGAGGGCACAACGATTTCAAACGGACGATAAAGTCAAATATTATGTGCTCAACTGGTTTAATTAATAGCCAAAGTTGTCTCTATCGGTCTCTCTTTGTCTGTTTTTTCTGTTTCTCGGCTTGTCTGTATATCTATCTATCCATCATTTGCCTGTATCTATGACTGTTTCGTCTCCTATCTCTATTTATCTATATATATGTCTGTGTGTGTATCAGTGTGTCTCTTTATATGCATGTCTATCGATCTGTATGCTGCTGCCTGTGTATCCGTCTATCCGATTGCCTGCGTGTGTAACTATATGTATCGCTACCTATTTGTCTGTCTATCTATCTATTTCCTTATCTGTAGAGCTATCTACTTGTTTGATTGTCCATATGTCAGCCAGTTTTTCGGTTTGCCTCTCTATCTATCTGCCTCTGTATCTCTTTATATGCCTGTCTTTTTCCTGTATATTTTCCAATTTGTCTATCTGTTTACATGTCGGTCTGTCTTTCTGTCTATCTATCTCTGTCTCTCTATCAGACGCTCTTCCTATATGTATGTGCGTATTTCCATTCAATGTCTGTCTTTCTGTCTGTCTCTCTGATTGTCGTATACCTATCTCTGTTTGTCTGTCTGTTCGACATCTAAATATCTGAGTGTCCATATATTTCCGTGTGTGTGCCGGTCTGTCTATATATCTCTTTATATGTCTATATGTTTGCATGTTTCTGTATCTGCGTGATTTTCTGTTTTTATATCTATCTGTCTTTCTATCTATCTATCTGCCTGTCTCTCTGTCAACTAATCTGTATATTTTTCTGAATTTTAGCCATTTTATAATTTTTTTTCATATATCATATATTATACACTGTAAAAAAATTGTGAAATTATAGAGAATCTACGAGTAAGTGTTATGTAGAATTACAGTGAATTAGAAAAGCAGAGATTCTGTTAAATAACAGAGAAGTTATTCGATAAATTTACAATAGTCTCTGAAAATTAGCGTCGTTAAAAATACACAAGACTCTGTAAATTTATTTTTAATGATAATTATTTCATTTGGTTTTCAATATAATTGAATCAATCAATCTACAGTGAGCCTCAAAGAATTTGAATTTTTGAATAACAGTGTTTAACCATCAAATTGAAAAGAAAAATGAAGCATAAAGACGTCAATGTGATATTTTGAGATTAAAATTAAGTGGCAAGAAACTCGAACATCAGAGCACAAATGGTTTAGCACATAGTTAAATTACATTCTGTTGAATTTGTGTTTTTATTTAATTTATTTATTGATGAAGTTCTAATTTAGGTATGGAATATTTGCCGGAAACAATTGATAAACAACAAATATTTATTTAAGTGGAAACGGGATAATTATTGAAGATTATTCTAAAAACCTACAAAAAACTAAAAATAAGTAAAGCGAGATACAGTTTTCAAACAAATTGCATTTCAAAGAACATTTTTTCTTATTCGATAGTGTAAAAATTAAAATTGTGCAATGTCACTGGTTTAACACGTTCGTGCCGCTCACGCGATAGCGCGTGATATGACACCAACGTTAAGGGCCCACTCACACGCCAGTACGTGATGTGGGGTGATGTCCAATAGCCAGTCACGTGCTGGTGCGGGAAAATCTTTCACTGATTCTTTGTTATAAAATGTAAATCGGCTTCTGGGAAAAACCCACTTCTACAGTGCGGCAATAACTATCATCACATCTTCATGTAAGCGGCAGCGAACATGTTAACAATTACCTTTAAAAGCAAAATTTATTGGTCAGGTGTTGCCACTGTCAATATTCCGTCAGTGTTAATCACATACATATTTTCTTTATAATATTGATGTGCATATTAGACATCACATACACTCTCAAAAAAACTTCCGTCAATTCACAGAAAAAGTACTGGCAGCAGTGCTGCCAGCAAATTTCTGTAAAAAGACGGATATCCGTCTTTTTATTTTCCGTCGCAGGAAGAAATTTTTCTGTTTTTTGAAGGAGCGTCCGTCATGTTTTTCTTCCTTAAAAGAGAGAAAGTTTCCGTCTTTTGATGGAAGTCCGTTATTATTTTCTCCGTTTTAGGGAAGAAATTTTTCTGTTTTTTGAAGGAACGTCCGTTATGTTTTTCTCTGTTTTTTTGGGGGGGGGGGGATTTTCCGTCTTTTGAAGGAATGTCCGTCATGTTTTCCTTCGTGGCAAGAGAAATTTTGTTTTTTGATGGAAGTCCGTTTTTTTTGCTTCGTTTTAGGGGGGGGGGGATTTTCTGTTTTTTGAGCAAATGCATAGCTCTCTTACTAAGGCCTGGAAGCGAAAATGAAGCCGCGAGTCACGTGATCAGGATAGACGGAGAAATGTGTGTTCAAATGAAAAGAAAGAAAACAATTTTAAATCCTCCAAAGATTATTACTGTTTTTTAATCATTAAAAATTTTTATATAAAAATACGATAAAAATAGATCAATATTCGTCCAATATTATTCAATTTATAAGATGAATATTCATCAAACAAAGAATACACATTTTCTAAAAACACTGAAAACATTTTCACTTATATTAATATACAACATAGGCTAATTCTCCTTTAACTTATTTAATTAATAAAAATATGAATAATATGTAGATATAAATCATAAATATTTCCCTTTATGATAACATTAATAGAACATAATAATTTTTAATATTTAATAGTTTCAAAGCTACACTCAATGTAATTAATAAAGTTAATAGTAATTTGTTGCATACAGAGTTGTTTTGTCATAGATGATGAACAAATTATTGAAAATTGACAGTAATAGATTTTTAAGAACTCCTGTGAATTAAAAAATTGTTTTTATTTGAAAAAGAAGGGCTTACACTCCATGAGCATCTTCTTTTCCTATGCTTTTGAGAACTGAACTTTACTATCTGCTTTCTAAGTGATTTGTTTAGGGAGAAATTGGGTCCTTTAAAAGACCCTTCACAAAACTTTTTAAATCTCAAAACAGCACCCTTTATAAAATTCTTTGTCCTGAAAATAGGTTTTTGACAAAAATTTTCCATCTCTAAACTGAACCTTTCTCAAATTTGATAGTTGAAAACTAAAATCTAATCTTTACTTTTACACATATAAAGAAAATATATTAATTTTACACACATATATTTCCTTTGAAAAATGCAAACAAAAACCTGAATGGATGGATCATTTCAAATTTACAAAATTATAATTATATTTTTCCCAATTTTACAAAAACAGGATTCTAAAAAAAAAAAAAAAGTCTGGATAGATAATTAGATTAAGATTTTCAACAATAAACCAGATTATAAAACATGCAATAAAAAATTAAAAATAATAAAAACAGAATTTTTAATTGTTATTCTTTTATAAATAAAAAATATTTGGAAAGTGTCAATAGTGCCTATTATTGGCATATTTACTTTATTTTTTTTAATATTAAAATAAAATTTTTCGCTGTTTCCATGCCACCCAAAGAGGTAAGCGACCAGCTCGTTTTTTTTAATGTGGTGTCCCCGTCTCATCAGGACTACACTAGATACCGGGCTTGCTCATTCCTTATCATGACGTCACAAAAGGTGGCTGGCCCCTATCAGTGATTGGTACAATGTGGCTCGCCCATCATTTTGAGCCAATCGCTGTACGTCGTTGTTAACAACCAGCCACCTTTTGTGACGTCGTGATAAGGAATGAGCAAGCCCGGTATCTAGTGTAGTCCTGGTCTCATTTAAATAAAATTACATTGACAGGCCTAGTCCACTATTTCCATCTTGGTTATAAGGTAGATGTGCCAGTAATGAACCCCCCTTAAGGAATTTCTTTTACAAATATTTTTTTATTAATAGTTATAAGTATGATATTCCACTTTTTTCATATTATATTAATCTTTCAACAATATTTAATTTATCAATATTAATTAATAATAAATCCCCATAGTTACATTTCCCAACAGAAATAAAAATTTAATTTTAAATAATAGAAATATGTCTAAACACCCAAAAACGCAGTATTACACACCCCTCCTAAAATCTTAAAACTAGTAAATAAAATTTTGTAAATGACCATTGGTATATGAAATTCAAAGATTCAAATCCAAACAAAAACATTCAATTTTTACAAGTAAATAAAAATATTAAATAAATAAATTCAGCTCTCAGCATGTTCATTAAGATTTTCAATAGAAAAACAGTGAACAGTTATTTTCTGTTTCCTAATTGCTTTAATGAAATGTTTAAAAAAGGAATCTAGATTATAAAGCATGCAAGGAGGAGTTAAGAAAAAAACAATAAAAACGTAACTATTTATTATTATTTTTTTTATAAACCAAAAACTATGAGGTGGCTCATTACTGGAAAGAGGTTGATTACTGGCACATCTACCCTGATATAAATATTTACATATTTTAACACTAAATAAAATAGAAAACTAATACAAAAATTTTTAAGATTCTTAGGACTATTATTTACATTTATCAGATCATTTTTATGTTTAATAAAGTTATTTAACATGATTTTACATGAAATCGAAAGAATATTTCATAATCTAGTTTGTAACATCATTTGATAATCACAGGTATCTGATAAAGTCAAACCCAATTCTAGTTAACAATAAATAACAGTTCTTAGACCAATAATAACAAAAATTTCACAATATTATTATATAAATAATATAAATACCTTCTTTAAATGTTATTCGCCTTGTAAAACACTGTTATATGTATTTTTTAATCACAATAATTAAATAAAACGCGAGAACTACAGTTATGCGTATCAAAGTATTCCTGACTTCGCGGGAATCACTAAAATCGTTCGACACTGTTGCTGACATGACTTTCGCATCCGGGGCATAGTAAGAGAGCTATGAAAAAACACATGCAAACATTTTAGTCTTACGTCAAAAATCTACAAAGAATAATAATAATATTGCTTACATTATCTTTGGCTAGTTCCATGGGTTTTGTAGTGTAAGTCACATTACCTTATAATTGTTATGCTTGTTTGCCACCGTTATTTTCGAAAAGTCTGCTTGGCCTTATTCAATTAATGAGAATGTGCCGATAAAATAAATTACATTTTTCGTACTAAAATACTGGTAGCCAAAAATCGTAGCCTGTGACTTACACTACAAGTACTCATGGAAATAGCCCTTTGCTTTTTCACCTGCCATTGGAAAGTTTGGAACGATGATTAAACGCGGAAGTAAAATAGCGTCTGTCGTCTGCAAACATACGATTCTAATCAAAACAGAAAATTGATTTCTTTGCACTGAATTTGGCGTTACATATCAATAATTTCGATTGTAGAATAGAATATCACCATTCCGAGTTTATTCTTACGCAAAATTTGATGTTTTATTGGAATAATTGCGACTAAAGAATAAAATACCATCATGCCGAGAATATTTTTACACTTTTAACGGAGCTATTACAGAAAATAGTGTGGATTTAAAGTATATTTAGCATTTCATAACTTCAATTTAAATGCAATAATGCTCCTTTTTTTCCCAGTGTAGATAATAAAAAAGATCTATGACATGTGCCAAAGACATGCCTAATAATTTAACAGTTATACAATGAAAACATAGAAATGATTAAAATCAAATTCTGAAATAAGTACTTACCCATTTTTGATGATATATTATGCTAATCTTTTAATATTTCGTCAAACTTGTGGCGCATGTGCCGACACAGAGAAGAAAAAGACAAATGCGCATGCGTGCGGGGAATAAACGAAATTTCTTCTTCTTCTTCAAACTTGCAGGAACGATTCACAGAAAAATAACCTCTTTAAGGAGTACAGAAATTACTTGTTCGAGAATGAGGCAAAATGTAGTGTATAAAGACGAATATTTCTGACAGTGTAAGGTTTATATGAAAATTCGTTCAAAATAACAATGCACCTATCACGGCTTTGTTGAGTAAGACGTGGGACGCCAGCTTGAATACAATCCAATATTCCGGAATTTAACCCTTTATCGGGCAAATCAATTCTTTTGCTAAAATATTCACTGCCACCAGAATCTAAAATCAGAGTTATATCAAAATAAAAAGGGCCGTACTCATAATTTAATATAGACACAAATTAACTCGCTGAGAATTCCGGTGCGTATCAGTCAGTTTTTAATAAAAATTTGGTAAGTATATTACCATGGCCCGATAAAGGGTTAAAAAAGTCCTTGGTCTTATCGGATTCGCTTTTGTTAACCATTCAACGGCTCGTGAAAATGTATTCCAATGTATAAAGATGATCCTATATTTTAAGTTCATGCTTCTAATAAATTTAATTTCTATTTTAAATGTCATGTATTCATTTAAAATAATTTTGGTGAATTTTGAACAATAACATGTTAAACCTTTGAAATTGCAGTTTAAGACAGAAAGAAATTATGTAAATTTAACCTAATTAAGTTTTTTACAGAATAGGGAAAGACAGATGAAAGTAGATATCCGCGCGTGACTTCGTTAAAATTTAGTATGTCATAATTTGCATTAATGCCCTGTCTAAATATATTCTCAAAGTTAAATTTTTCACTTTTTAACTTTCATGGTGTCTTAAGTAATTAACTCCTAAAAAGTCTCACGTTCCTACAGCTATTCTATTTCCTTTACTGTTTTTATTTAAAATATAACAAGCTTCAGAAATTAGAAAAAATAATTGGAAAGTTAAAGTGAATTTAAAAAAAAAAACCTAGACTTTGATATATTATCTGTGATTTTATATTACATATTTATTGAAAAGAATGAAATAAAATGTATTTTATAGAATAAAATGTATTTTAACAGTTTCAGCATAAAAATACCAAGAAATAAAAGCAAATGTGTGTTTAGTCATTTAAAGTATATAGTGGGGTAACGGAACCCATGAGGTAATAGGCCATATGCTATTTTATTAAAATCCGTTAGTAACCTTTAAGTTTTAACTTTTATCAAAATTGCACCCCCACCTCTATTTCTGAAAGCAACGTGTGTCAATTCAATTATAACCTTGTCCTTGCTGTAATAGGTTGTTATAAATGTAGGGTTCTTTTTATACAAACAATATTGATTTGGTTGAACTTCCTCAGCTTTTTGTTAAAATTTGGTAATATTTGGTAAATGCTTGATTTGACATATTTTTTGATTAGATTGCTTGCAGAGAACGAAGTTTTTGGCGTACAGTGCCTTATTTTAACAATTTTTGGAACTAAATTTTTGGAATTTCGAAAAATCATTAAAATACGCCACTATACGCCAAACGACTCGTTCTTTGAAAGAGATCTAAAACGGAGAAAATGCCAAATCAAGCATTCTTTGCAATCAGAACGCAATCTTTTCAAAATATTCAGCATTCGAAACTTCTGTATAATATTTTTACAGCTTATATAATAAACAAACCATTTACCGCATAATTCTACCGGTCTTCATTTTTGAGAAATTCAAATTTGAAATCACGGTCTTAGTTGCTGGACACCCTGTATAAATTTAAGATCTAATGCAACTACTGCCATACGATTCGATTATCACAAATTAGTAGCGGCATAAAAGTAAACGCTAGCATTATTGAGAGTTTTAGTTAAAAAAGCTTTTGGATTAAACTGGTATTCATTAATAAATTTTAAACGATGAATTTTTTATGAACAATATATTCATTCTTATAATGATTGATTACTATTAAAATTCTCATTTGTCTGCGCATCCAATTTTGCTTTACTTTTTTACAACATTTAACGTAAGATATAAGTCAAAACAACAGTTAACTAGAAAAGATTATGTGTGGCGTTCGTGGAAATATAATTCATGAAAATTTTCACGCAATTTTTCATGTAGTATTTTTTTATTTAATTCATCTATTTTTTTTTTCTAGGAATTCAAAATCTTGCACATTTAATAAATTTGAAATGCTCCATGCGCATTTGTAAGAATCAGATTCTATTAAAATTTTTACGATGCATCCTAATATAATCATAAATAAAAATTAGGATAAATAGTTCAATATAAGCGACCTTTTGAGGCTAAAGATTGCTACATAATACAAAAATTATCGTTAAAGTATTCTTATAAAATATTTTTTTCCTTCCACACGTTCAGTGAACTTTTACAATTTATGCTAACTTTCTTTCTAATAACAGAAAAGTACCGGATCCAGATAAAAAATTCATATTATATTCAAAAGAAGGTGCACGGGGCATTTTAAAATATGACAATTATTCGGTGTTTTAAAATTTTGAAATCTTAATAATTTAAAAACTTTTTATTATTTTAACACAAAATTTTGAATTTAGCTGCGTGAACTATCCGTTAATAAGTCTACTAAATTTCAAATGAATCTGTTGAAAATTAAAAGATTTGGCTTTTAATGTCCCCTGTCCCTTTAAAGTTGTTCGCAGTTATCTGAAATTTTTGCATCTTTTGGATTCACCTCGGAGATATCTGGCTTGTAGATACACTGGTGTCCAAAAGTTAAGCATAATTGGTAATTAAGTAATTATTTTTAAGTAATGAAAGAAATATAAATCGGAATGTGCTGAAACTCCAGGTGTGTAAACAAAATAGTACGCGTCACATATTTTCACGAAGAGCTTTCCCCGAAATCAAACAGGGGACCGTCAACAAATTGAAAAAGAACGAAGATCTTTTGGATAACCCTGTCAAAACTAATGTAGCAAAAGCGTTCAAACTGCACATTATGATTAATTGGCTTATTGTAATTTACTGTGTTAATTTTTACAAGGATAGCATGTATACTCGTAGAGAAATTAAGGTTTTTATAAAAACAGTCCTAAGTTTTCTGCTTATAATTTGCAGAGTTCTTAATATAAAATAATGTTCTTTTTTGAAAAAAATGACAAACATCATTGTACACAATACCCTGTCATCAGAATTAAAAAATAATAAAAATTGTATGACAAATGAGCAGGTTTACTAAATAATTTTTTACTGCGCATGCGTGAACGCTATTAAAATTTCATTTGCATATAATGTTAGTTAAATGTATAGAGCAACTTTTGTGAAAGTCTCAAAAACATAGCTTAAAAATTCTGAAAATTATCGTTGATAGAATGAGATCAAAATCCTTTATTCCCTAAATGAAGCAAAAAGATGAGGGGCTGTATCCGTATTCCATTGTTTAGTTCCTACACAATATTGCACGTACAACTATATTTAGGTAAAACCCCTGATTTTTTTGCTTTCTTTAGGAATAACGGATTTTGAGTTGATTCTATAGGCTCCCATTTTCAGAATTTTCAAGCTATGTTTTTGAAACTTTTACAGAAGTTGCTCTATACATTTAGCTAACACAATATGCAAATGACATTTTGATATCTTTGACGCTTGCGCAATGAAAAACTATTTACTAAACATACTCATTTTTCATACAATTTTTATTATTTTTAAATTCTGATGACAGGGTATTGTGTACAATGATGTTTGTCATATTTTCAGAAAAGAACATTATTTTATAAAAAGAACTCTGCAAATTATAAGCAAAAAACTTGGAAAAATTTAGGACTGTTTTTATAAAAACATTAATTTCTCTACGAGTGTACATGCTATCTTTATAAAAATAAACAAAGTACATTACAATAAGCCAATTAATCATAATGTGCAGTTTGAACACTTTTGCTATATTAGTTTTGACAGGGTTATTCAAAAGATCTTCGTTCTTTTTCAATTTGTTGACGGTCCCCTGTTTGATTTCGGGGAAAACTCTTCGTGAAAATATATGACGCGTACTATTTTGTTTACACTACTGGAGTTTCACCACATTTCGATTTATATTTCTTTCATTACTTAAAAATAATTACTTAATTACCAATTATGCTTAACTTTTGGACATCAGTGTATGTGACGTTATTTCTGTTCTGTATCATCAATCTTATATTGTGTATAATCAATCTTATGTCAAATCCTATGTTTCACTCTGCTTTTTGATTTTTTCATTGATTTTCGTGCTATTTTACTATTTTGAGGTCAATATTTCTGTAACGCAGGGATGCAAGCGCTGCGCCAAAAATACCTGAGTTCTACCACTTAATTTTTATAGTTATCCTCACATTATTTAACGATAGAATTACTGAGACTTAATTAGGCGGGAAATACTTTTAAAATTAAGTGGTGAAAATCAGCCATTTGTCGCTCAGCGCTTGCATCTCTGCCATAATGCATTATTCTTTTTTAAGAAATTTGCATTTTAAAAACTCTGAAACCTCTTCATTATGGTTCAGGTTTGGTAATTACCTTTATATTAAATCGTACCAGAATTTTCAAAAAAAGAAAAAAGAAAAGAAAAATTGTGGACGATATTTCTTGAAAATATCCAGTTTATTATGTATGGCAGAGATTTATTTTCAAAAAGTGAATAAAAAAAGAATCCCTAGGACGTATATGTACTGACCCCGTTATGAAAGGATTAATTGAAAATGGTGCATATTTGTTACTATCACCACAAGTACATTTTAGTTGTTTTATTCGAAAATTTAAAAAAATATATAATCCTTTATGAAAACAAAACCTGTTCAGTATGTTGGCCAACATTATTGAATGTGCTTTGAAATCTAAAACGCTGGAAATTGCATGTCAAAAGTGGCAAATGAAATGTGTTCGTACTATAACTATCTCGATAAAATAGCTGTTGTACTCTTATGCAAAAACGCATGAATACAAAATTTGAAAGGAATATATATGTATTAAATTCACTAATACGGAAATAACATGAATCTATCTGCCATAGGATGTAGACAAACATAAAATCATTACCTATCATAGAATATCATTCAGTTCATTACGCATGATAGAATTTAATAAAATGAAAAAAAACTTTATTATTACCTTTTGGAGTTCCGATTCATTCTTCAAAAAATTTGAAAGACTAGGCAAAATTCCGTAACAATTATATACAATTATATACTATTTCGAGACCGACCTCTGTTATATAAATTTTATTCGTTGAACACCAAATTGAACGGGTTAAATCCTCATTTTCTTAATGTGTACCAACATTTGTCGCACGGAATGTTTCTACTATCTCCAAGTTTTCCTATTGCAAGTTGTCAATTTGACTGTTAGGCGTGCCATGCAAGCACTTCAACGATGACACTGTAAAAAGAGTCTTCTAGGTAACAAATTCTATCACATACTTTTCTTTACTTTAAGAGCTGGATGATAATGTTAAGTCTAAGAAGGAGTTATTTTTAAATATCTCGGTTAAATTTTAATATTTTTAAACGATTTTTTTTGCATATGATAGCTGAGAACGGCTCCTTTTAGCTCTAGTTTTTACTTTTTCATTGTTGATTTCATATTTGTTTTAAAACATTACTTTAACTTTCGGAATCGATTTGAACCGGTTCTGAAATTACAGTTATCCTAAAATGAAACAAATATAACCAAAATCGAAAAATTAAAAACTAGCCTAAAAACTAGCTATCCTATGTCAAAAAATCCTTCAAAAATATTAAAATTTGAACGAGATATTTGAAATTAATGCCTCCATAAACTTAACATTATCATCCGGGTCTTTTTCAGTGACTCGTGTGGGCTCTTAAATTTAAAAGTTTGGTACAAAATGTGTCCAGATCCCTGCATTAGTTTCCAAGTTATTTAGTTTTCCAATTTTTTAATATTGTGCTTAAGCCATTTGGTAGGCCTGCCTATCTAGCGGAAACTGAAGTCTAATATGATCCTTTCCCAGGGTTCGCACCGTTCCTAAAATTTTGACACGTTGCTACCAGTATTTTAAATCAAAAATCTTCATGGAACCTCCATTTAACATCTACAATAGAATTATACAATAAATATTACCGTTTAAAAATTGTGGTAGGAAAGTACGAAAATTTTAGGAACACTGCAAACCCTGCTTTCCGGAGAAACATCAATCACCCGTCCTGAATTTGTGTTTTATTGTATTTACCGTAATTTCCTGCGTATAATCCGCGAATCAAACAATTATTTTTAGACCCAGAATTTTTAAAAAAAGAAAAGTAACTTATTAGATCGCATAAATATTTGTCTTCAATCACTAAATAATATTTCTGGGTCCAAAAAGAATTGTTAGATCCGCGGATTATACGCAGGAAATTACGGTAATCAAACTTCGCATTATGTTTTGTAATTACTTTATTATTGCGATATAGGATTATATTTTGAGATTTAAGAATCACATAGGATATTTTTCGTGTGAATTTGTAATTTTATTAAGTAACTCATATTGTTTAATGTATTATAGAAAAATAAGTACATTTTTCATAAAATATTTAAATATAAGTTAAAGCATTATTTAAAAAAATGACATTAATACCAAATTGATAATTTTAGTATGCTTCCATTTTTTATATGCACTTCCATGGATATTTTATATATATTATATAACATTCAATTCCAAAATATTGTGAGTATATTTCAATAAAAATATTTATTTATTTATTTATTTATTGAATTTTTATAAATAAATTTATTTGTTCTGCTGTATTATAATGTAAATAATAGCTATAAAATTTGTAAAATTTTACACAGATTTTTAAAAACTTTTAAGTATGTTTAACATTGGTAAATGATTTCATTGCTTAAAAATACCTAATTAGGCTAATTTTATGGTAGACCATATATCATTATCTTAATTATTGGAATTCATATGAGTAGAGCAACCCATTAATTGTAATGTATAGTCATTTTCATTTCTATATGGCGTATTTTCTTCATTTTCAAATGCTCAAGTTAAGTCAATTATATGTTTCACTAAATTATAAAGCTATTACTGTTTAATTATTATCACACTGACTTTATAAATTCATCTCTAAACGTATTTTGTTAATCTTTATGAAGCTAATTCGCGTGGTTTATTTATAAAACATATTTTAGTAAATGCGGAGTGCTTCAATATATTTATATGTTTTTTTTAATATGTATTCAATATTACTGGTTAACAATTACCGAATTTCTATTTCTTGATTAATTTCTTATTATTCATGTGTTTATCTTTAACATAATTTAATTCTTTGATTGTATGCGATATTTTAAAGATATTACAGGGTTCGTACGGATCCTTGAATTTTATGAACAGAAAATTCTTCGGTACCAGTATTTTGTTATAAAAAATCTCTCATTTATTTAGGCTGGAATTTTACGCTTTTGAACTACTTTTATTTTTCTATAAAGAAATGGTGGTATTTCACCTGGAAAATAACGGTATCCGTACGAACCATGTATTAAATTGTTTTTTATAAATAATTAATAAATAGCCCCATTCCATGGCCACATAATGAAATGGCCACGGAGATACTTAATAAAATTTACTTGGTGCATCAACCAGTGGCGCAGCGAGCGTGGGGGTTTTGACGTTCTGGGTATTTCTTAGAGTTTCCTTCATTCATTTTATCAAAAAATTTCTAAAATAAAATAAGAGGAAGCTCGCTAGACTAAATTATTCGTTTATCAAGCTTCAAATCCCCACTCTGGCTGAGCCACTGCATCAACGCATAAATACAACTTACTGTTCACAAGATATTCTTAAATGAACATTCTATTTGCATTTTGCAAAGTAATTTTCATGAATTCGCGAGATTTTGTTTAGTGCTGTTATATGTAATTTTAATTAGAAACATAAACATGACAGATCGCCCACTCATAATATTTAAAATTTTCATGAGCTATTTTGTTCCTACTGGATCTTCTACACTCCTACTAACTCCTCAACAAATTATCGTACAAAAAAATGTACTAATACCGAACGATTTGGAGTCTACTTTTAAATGATGTATTAAAAATTTGCTTAGGCAGCCATCTATATATTGTAATGAAAATAAGCTCCATTTTTGTCAATGACAGTTCACAATTTTAACAAGATATTTCAAATCTTCGGTGCACAATATGCTTAAATATCAAATTTCAAGACATTTGAATGATAAGTTTTTTTAATTTTAAACTTTCAAATTTTAGTGCTTCTAATGTTAAATTATATTTTCATAATTTTATTAATAAATTCCGTAATTGTACTTCTAAAGTGCTAATTTTTTATTTAGCAATAATACTAAAATGCCCAAATATAATTACATTGAATTTTTATTTTTTATAATTTTATAATATGAATTATGAATTATGACATCAATATTCGAAAAAAATATGAATTGCAACATACAACTGTTTTTAATGGATTTACGCTCATATTCACCCACTACGTCGGCCCCGAGTTACATCAAAAACCAGGGCTGGACGATCAATAAGTATTTACATTTAATTCTGATTGGACGTCACACTGATAATGTCCAATCAAATGTTATTATGAATTTCATTTGAGTGTTCGACCACGATTTTCTAGATTGAAGTACATGGTGAATACGAGCATTAGATTTATTAAATCCCGTTTTCTGGAAATGCAAAATTTCATTTTTTTTCTTCCAAATACCGTAATTTCGGGTGTATAAGCTGCGGATCAAACAATTCTTTTTGGACCCAGAAATCTTATTTAGTAAATGAAGATAAATATTTACCGCGATCTAACTAGTTACATTTGTCTCTTAAAAAATTCTGGGTCGAAAAAGAATTGTTTGATCTGCGGCTTATACACCCTAAATTACGGTAGTTATTAAGTTATGCTTAAAAAAACGGCAAAATGATTGATTAAGTTTAAGTGTCCATAGAAACTATAGAAGTTACTAGATATTTTGAAACATCTTATACTTTCCTGTAATTTAGCAATCTTCAATGACTATTTGAGTAGCACCTAAAATTCCTTTATGAAGAAGGGAGCTCTCTCGGTCGACAATGGGTACCGAACTTAAATTTGGGTACTGCGTCTAAAATATTCTCGTTTTAAAATAATTACCGTAATTTCGGGTGTATAAGCCGCGGCTCAAACAATTCTTTTTCGACCCAGAATTTTTTAAAAAATGAATGTTACTACTTAGATCGCCGTAAATATTTGTGCTTAATCATTAAATAAGATTTCTGGGTCTAAAAAGAATTGTTTGAGCCGCGGCTTATACACCCGAAATTACGGTAATTTCTCAGAAACGTATCGCACGAATTGCGTAAAACTTTATTTTTAGGCTAATTGAAGGGTGTAGATTTCATTTATGCTGTCAGAATTGAGTACTGCTATTGAAAAAAACAAAGTTAGAGCTCTTTTTATTATGTAGATGGCCCTATAATTAAATTTTATATGCATCATTTAATAGTAGACTTTATTTCCAATCGTTAGGTACCAGTAAATTTTTCCGTCGATGATTTGTTGAGGAGTTATTAGGGGTGTTTACTTTTTTTTCTAAGATTGTACCTGTGGAGAAGAAGTATTAACTTTCAAAGATTCCGTAGCATCAACAACGGAACAATTGGGAACAGAAGGTTTCGATGTATGGAATCAGAAAATGTTGATTTGAAATTTGGATCATGAAATTTAAATGGTGTAGTATTTGAAGCACACTACTGGCCATTAAAATTGCTACAAAAGGAAGAAATGCAGATAACAAAATGTTATTTATTGGACAAATATATTATGGTAGAAATAACAAGTGATTAAATTTTCAAGAAATTTGGGCGCATATATCCTGTGAAATCATTACGTAGAACAACCATCTCGGGCAGTAATAAAAGCACTTATATGCCTGAGCATTCAATCAAACAGAGATTTGATGGCATGTACAGGTACATGCAGGTTCAACACGATGCCACAATTCATAAACTGTAGTGACAGGCGTATGCTTATGGGCCAGTCGCTCGGCAAACATTGACCAGACGTTTTCTATTGGTGAGAGATCTGAGAAACGGGCTGGCCAGGGCAACGCCCGAACATTTTCCGTATCAAGGAAGGTCCGTACAGTTCCGGAAACATGCGGTCGGGCATTATCCTGCTGAAAGTAGGGTTTTGCAGGTCTCGAATAAAGAGTAGAGCCACGGGTCGTAAAATATCAGAAATGAAATGTGCACTGTTCAAAGTGCCGTCAATGGGAACAAGATATGACCGAGACGTGTATCCAATGGCACCCCATGATATCACGCCAGGTGATGGGCCAGTATGACGAAGACGAATGCACGCTGCCAATGTTCGTTCACCATGATGCCGACAAACACGTATGCGACCATCATGATGTTGTAAATGATGCTGGATTCATCTGAAAAAATTACTCCTCGCCATTCGTGCACCCAGGTTCGTCCTTGATCACACTATTGGAGACGCTCCTGTCTATGATGCAGCGTCAAGGGAAGTCGCAGCCATGGTCTTCGAGCTGACAGTTCATGCTACTGCACACGTCGTCGAACTGTTCGTGCAGACATTTTTTGTCTTGCAAATGACCCCATTTCTTGACTCAGGGCTCGTGAAGTAGTTGCACAATCCATTACGGCCATACGGATAACATGCCTGTCTCCTCGGCTGCTAGTGATAGGGGGCCGTTGAGATTCCCGTACGGCGTTCCGTATTAAACGTCCTGAATTCATCGATTCTATATTTTGATAAGAGCCATAGGATCTCGACCAAAGCGAGCAGCAATACTGCGATACGAAAAAATCGTAATCCCGGTAGGCTACAATTCAACCATTGTCAAGGTCAGAAACATGCTGGTACGCATTTCTCCTTCTTACACGAGGCATCACAACAATTTTTCACCAGGCAACAATGCTCAAATGCAATTTCTGAGTCAGAAACCGACTGAACAATTTCCTCATTTTAAGATATTGTAGGTGTCGCCACCGGCACCTGCTTTGTCAGAATGCACTGAAAAGCTAATCATTTGCATATCACAGCACCTTCTTCCTGTCGTTTAAATTTCAAGTCTGTAGCATGTCGCCTTCACGGTGTAGCAATTTTAATGGCCAGTAGTGTATTTCAGTCATGATAATCAATTGATGGCAGATCTGGGATACTAGGCGGTATTGGTGAGGAATCATCTTGCTTCACCATTGCACGTCACTATAATGGAATTTTCCTTCACTTGTTATAATTCTACCACATTTTTATTTAATTTATGGAATACTAGCTGACCCGCCCGGCGTTGCCCGGGTCCGTATTAACAATATTAAACGAACTTGAAATTTGTATGATTTTATCATTAACTGGAAGCATGCAGAAATGCATTGCCTGAAATATGCCGTAGCTGACTTTGTGAAAAATCGGTTTTAAAAGCAACAACTAATATTAAGCTCAAAAAATACTTAAAATGAGCAATGAGAAACACGGGAGGGAACATGTATCCAACGATTGCGTTAGTTTCGTGTTAAAGTGTTGATATTTACTCGTAAAATAATGTTTTGAGCCATTATTGACTGTAATATACGATCGGAATGCATAAAAGATACAAATATATCAATCATAGGCAAGAATTATGTGATTATGTTTATCATAAGACTTTGAAATATCAGTATAGAAGCATCATTTAAGATTTTGCTTGAAAAGTTAACATTCTTTCGTTAATGTCTTAAAATCGTCTGCACTCTGAAATCTAGATTTTAGACTAATATTTGTTATTTAAGTTTTCGCGCATGATTTTAAAAGAATGTTTTCACAAATATATTTTATATATTGAGAATTATTAATATGTTGTTAAATCATAAACATTTTTCATGTACGTTATAAAGTATTAAAAAGTTCTGAAAAAAAAGAAAACTTTTAGTAATACAATTTTTAGTTCAAATCAAATGTTTTCAATATTTTATTTAATTTTATTTTGACATCTAATTATTTCGACTTTATCAATTTCAATTATTTTAAAAGCAAACATTTTATTTAAATAAATAATATAATAGAAAAAAGACCATTTTTAAAAATTACTATTTCTTCGTAAAATATGCTTCAGCTGTAATTCATTTCTTTCAATTCGTCTTATTAATACAAAATCCCTTCCACATGTTTTTGTTTGGTACATTAAAATTTGAGCGATAAATGGTTTAATATTGCAACCCTTTTTTCGGTTTACTTCACCACCACCTATCTTTTTCCTCCATGGTTTACAACCGCTGTGATAAAAAAAATCATCATTTAAACTGACAGTTTGCCAGTCTATGAATTTTAAAGGTCTGTTCCAGCTTTTTTAATTATTTATGCGAAATTTTTATGCAACCAACTAACCATAACTAAATGAAGGGAAAAAAGAAGAAAAAAGGCGATTTTTTATGAGAGTGATCTTTGGAATTTAATTAATTACTCAGTTAATAAATAGAATTTCGAAATTCTGAAGCTCAGGTGCATCAGGAGAGATATTGGGCTATTCTCATAAAAATTTTGAGCTTCGTACGTCCCATAGATTTGGCTAGCCATCGCAGACACACACACACACACACACACACACGCAGACAGAGCGATTTGTTATTTTATTAATATACTAGCTGACCCGCCCGGCGTTGCCCGGGTCCGTATTAACAATATTAAACGAACTTGAAATTTGTATGATTTTATCAATAACTGGAAGCATGCAGAAATGCATTGTCTGAAATACGTCGCAGCTGACTTTGTGAAAAATCGGTTTTAAAAACAACAACTAATATTAAGCTCTAGAAATACTTAAAATGAGCAATGAGAAACACGGGAGGGAACATGTATCCAACGATTGCGTTAGTTTCGTGTTAAAGTGTTGATATTTACCCGTAAAAATCACTGTTAAATCACGTAACTAATTATTTTTTTCGCATAGAAATCCCAAGTGAAAAATTTTGAATTTCAAACTAATTATATCATTCTTAAATCCGACTATACCGTGAATGAATCGATACGCGATGATAAAAGATTGGTATATAGTATTATAATTTCAGAGCCATTTAACAAAAGTGTATATTTTTAATCAAAGCATGCGTAATGTTGACTCTGTGGACAAATTCCTAACCGTAAACTTTTGTACCATAACCATAATCTGTCTGTAACCTAACTGCGACTTAACATTACCCTACCGTAACTTAAATATAACATAAATGTAACCTAGCCGTCACTTTGAAATATCAATATAGAAGCATCATTTAAGATTTTGCTTGAAAAGTTAACATTCTTTCGTTAATGTCTTAAAATCGTCTGCACTCTGAAATCTATATTTTAGACTAATATTTGTTATTTAAGTTTTCGCGCATGATTTTAAAAGAATGTTTTCATAAATATATTTTATATATTGACATAGAGTTATTAATATGTTGTTAAATTAAAAACATATTTTCATCTACGTTATAAAGTATTAAAAAGTTCTGAAAAAAAAAAGAAAGCTTTTAGTAATACAATTTTTAGTTCAAATCAAATGTTTTCAATATTTTATTTAATTTTATTTTGACATTTAAATTATTTCGAATTTATCAATTTCAATTATTTTAAAAGCAAACATTTTTTAAAAATAAATAATATAATAGAAAAAAGACCATTTTAAAAAATTACTATTTCTTCATAAAATACGCTTCAGCTGTTATTCAATTCTTTCAATTCGTCTTATTAATACAAAATCCCTTCCACATGCTTTTGTTTGGGACATTAATATTTGAGCGATAAATGGTTTAATATTGCAACTCTTTTTTCGGTTTACTTCACCACCACCTATCTTTTTCCTCCATGGTTTGCAACCGCTGTGATAAAAAATCATTATTTAAACTGACAGTTTGCCAGTCTATGAATTTTAAAGGTCTGTTCCAGCTTTTTAAATTATTTATGCGAAAATTTTATGCAACCAACCAACCATAACTAAATGAAGAGAAAAAAAAGAAGAAAAAAGGCGATTTTTTATGAGAGTGATCTTTGGAATTTAATTAATTACTCAGTTAATAAATAGAATTTCGAAATTCTGAAGCTCAGGTGCATCAGGAGAGATATTGGGCTACTCTCATAAAAATTTTGAGCTTCGTACGTCCCATAGATTTTGCTAGCCATCGCAGACACACACACACACACACACACACACACACACACACACACACACACACACGCAGACAGAGCGATTTGTTATTTTATTAGTATAGATAGATAGATAACTTCTTACAGATATTTTTTTGGTTAATTTCAAATTATTTTCTTTTAACTTAGGACTTTTTCGCATTTTGTTTATTATGAACAAAATTTTTAACACTTGGCACTATCAAATCTATTTTTGTTCTTATATGATATTTTATAAATAAAGATTCAGCATTCTCCCCCATTTTAACATGAGGGAGCTTTCTATATTGCAAAAAGAAGTTATTCAATTACATTTTCTAAGTGCAAGACGCGGAAGCTAAGTCTTTTAATCCACGTTTGAGAGTTTGCACATATCTCTCAGGCTGTCCATTTGTAGCTTGGATAGTATGGACTCTAAACTTCAGTTTTACACCATATTTTTTCAAAAATGTCTCAAATTCTGCAGATGTAAATTGTTCAGCATTATCTGATAATAAATAAATTCGAAAATCAGTGGCGTACCTAGGGTAGGCACTCAAAATCAGTAATATTGTAAGGTTTTCTCCTTGATTCATAGCAGAAAATTTTCTGGTTAGATAAGGCGAAGAGAACTTTAAAAAGATACCGTTATCCAAAGCACTTTGGCACCCACCCTGATTATGTCTCTGAAAACGGTATCGCACAAAACGCGAAGAATAACATACATATTTTCTGTAGTTGTACTAGGAATAATAAAAACTTCTGGCCATTTGCCACAGGCATCAATCACAAAGAAAAGCTTTTTCACAGAACAAAAATTGAGTTTTCCAAAAATAATTATTTAAAAATCTCGGTGCCAGAAATGAGGGAGTATAAACATTTGATGTAAAAGTTATCAGATTTTGTATCTAAAACAATAGATTAAGGCATGGTTAGCAATTAAAGAAAAATAGATAGTGAATAATTTTAATAGTGATTAATTTTAAAAGTTTCAGATTCATCAATTACATCATTTCAAATAAATTTTAGAGGTAAATCTTTATTATGTAATGGAAGCCTTAAAAAGCATCAACATTTCCGTTTTCAGTAGGGTTTTGCATATATATATATATAATGGCTATCATATAGAAACGTTTGTAAATAAATTGTATATCGTTTTATTCTAGCAGTTTATAAAACAGGAATACTTTACGAAGATGAAAAAATAAAAACCGAAGACTTACTGTCACTAAATAATGTAAATCTATTACCATACAAATATTTAAAAGAATTCTTCACACCAAAAATTAAAGCTAGTGCCTCATTATCAACTTGACTATACCGTTTTTCTGCAGTTGTCAAAGTTCTGTACAGAAACCCGATAGGCTTTTCAGGGTTAGCTGGCACCACATGTGAAAGAACTTCAGAAGTACCATGAAGAGAATCACCAGTTGCTAAAACTAAAAGTAAATTAGGATTAAAGTGAGTAAGAATCCCGTCAGAAGTAATTTCTTTTTTATACTTCTAAATGATTGTTCACACTTAGAGGACCATTTAAATTTAGAATATGGAACTGACTCGATAAATTTTAACGGAATGTTATTGATTACTTGATTATTCCGTTAACCAATTTCGCCAAATTATATAAATCAACAAACCACAAGCCGAATCATACAAATTGTTATCTGGCACTTCACTTTCATTGGGTCTTAATATTCATTAGCTTTATTCTCTTTCATTGGCACTATTATCACAATTACACAATTAATACACACTAAAGAAATTTAACTGGAACGACGTTAATTTTATTCATGAGAGCTAATATTTTCTGCTCTCTCTCTCAGCAGAAGTTACATTTTCGAATAATAACAAAAACACACGCATCACACGATAAAGAAATAAAATAAAATGTTATTTATAATTTATGAGTTAAAAAAAACATATAATAGTTCTTTCAGCTGTCACGAGTTTTTAAGGTTTCAATGATTGCTACTCAAGCAAATTTATGATGTAATTTCAACTGTCAAATTATTGTGCAACGAAGGAAATTAGTTTTTATTTCGAAACATTTACTTTTAAATGATTATTTATGTCCATCGAGAAGTACATTGGCCCTGAAAGGGTTAAATAGTTAAGGGAAAACACGATTTTAATGCCATGCCCACTCACATTAATTTTACTGGAATATTTTATACGGATTCACTATATGTAACTAAATTTTATCCAAACTTTTATATATGTATATACTTTAATTCATGTGTTTGAAAAATTTGTGCAAGAAATTCACACATATTAAAAATGTCTAAGTTTTTTAGCACTCCGAAAAATTGCACTTTTCTTCTAAGAACATCAGTAATTCTTAAAGAACTCGAGCTAGTTCGATATAAATTTTTCGTGGAACAATTTAAATGTAAGATCATGTGTGGCGGAAAATTTAAAAAATAATTATTAGTTTCAGAAAAAAACATTTTTGAAATTTTACGAATGCTCTAAAATAAAAAGTTTTAATCACATAAAAAATCTATATTCTAAAAGTCTTGAGAATAATTCAGTTAATATGTATTTCAAATTTGATCAAAATCGATAGGAATCTGAGGAAACTAGTCTTAAGAGCCTACGTCATTCAAACGGAAAGACCCGTTCGCTAATACGAATCCTATGGAAGAAATTTATAAGGATATCTCGGTTGTATTTTAATATTTTTAAATGTTTTTTTTTTTCATTCTATAACTGAGATCAATCTGTATACTGGCCGTTTTTTACTTTTTTGATTTTGTTTTACAGATATTTTTATGGAGACGCTTTCGTTTTCGGAACCGGTTTGGAAAGCGAAAACACCCTCATAAAAAAATCTGCACTAAAATCGAAAAACTAGAAACGGTCTGTATTTAGATCAATGTCACAAGGAAGGTCTCCTTACTGGGCATACTCAGAATACGTTGAAAAAATATTAGTTGTACTACTTGCTTATGTAATAAAGGATTAGTTAAATTTAGCGGCGGAATTTCAGTAGAAAGTCTGTAAAAAAAGAGAGAAAATATTTTCGAATATTTGGCGCGAAAATTTGAAAGGGACACGAGATTTGGCGAGCAGGAGTCTTCCTCGCCAAAAGCAAACGATTTTTATGTATCTAAAAATTGTATGTTAATTGTCGTTCAGAATTCTTCATTATACCTACCTGTTGTATATTTATATCCACTAGTTTTTATTGTAAAGCTTACTTTATTGAATCAGAGCATTTTCGTGATGCAATTAAAAAAAATTTCTCTGTACAAAAACCGGTGATAAAAGATTAAGCAAACGACTCTCGTCACGCAGAGGTTAAAGAGTATTCGACATAAATAAAATTGTAACACTATGTGCAAATTTCATTACAAGTTAAAAACAACAACGTTATAACGCACAAATTTCGTAAAAAAAACAAGCCCCCCCCCCCCCCAAAGTATCACATACGCCGTTTGAAGGATGCCTCGATCCTCTTCCTCAGTGCAAGGGGAAAAAAAGATGAAATGGGTTCAAAAAACCCCCTCGATTATAGCCCCGAGTACTAACAGTGGAATGGTTGAAAATGTGTCAACAAAAAGTTCCAATACCCTAAAGAAATGACGTAACTGTCCGGAAATAGCTGAAAGTAAGAGCCACTATGCAGGACCTCTCCACAGTTGTGAAAGAAAATGGACATATCGCTTACTAAAGTAGAAGTATGTTTATGAATATTTTAAGCTTCGTAAAAGTTTAAATCTAAACTTGAACTACATTTTTGAATTAACTTAGCATCTTTATAATTAAAGTGATGGTTGGACTTCCAGCAATGTTTAGCTATTGTAGATTTTTCACATTCCTGCTTCAAGACATAATTCTGGTGTTCTTTAACCCTTTCCGGCACACTGTGCCCGGTCTGGGATACCTAATTTTAATTCCAAACTTGCAAACGGCACCAATAATATTTTCCTAAAATTTTGTTATTACAATAAAAGACTAAAATAAGGAATTCAAGATATTTAAAAAATTCGTTTGTGAGAATTCCGGTGACAGTCGATAATTTCTCATTTAACTAACAGATTTAGCCCGTGCCGGAAAGGGTTAACGCTTTGTGCTTGTCACATTGGCACCAGTATTTTGCAAAGGAAAAAACCGCTTAACGATACACACAAAAAAATGCATTAAACCTTTTTCAAGAAAATTTGGCTGAATTTTCTGGTGCCGCTGTGACATTTCGGAATTAAAATTATGTGGCAGAAAATTCTATCATCAGAGCTCAAAGGTTAAGTCTAATTCTTAGTGCACGCTTCGTCTGCCCAATGTAAGCGAGGCCACACTGACAAAAAATTCTCTAAATACCCAAGTAATCATGATCGTCAATTGGGTCTTTGAGATTAGCGAAAGTAACTTTATTAGTTGGAGAGAAAACAACCTTGAAACTGAACCTATTGAAAATCTGTGAAATTTGTGTGCTGACTTTCGGAAAATAACAACATTTTTAAATTCTTTATTTCGACATAAAAGCGTATTTTTTTAAATTCTATTTTTTTTTACTTTTGGCCAACCGGTGATAAATTGCCAAATAAACAAAAATTAAATTATTTTTTTACGGACGCTCTATCGACGTTCCGCCAAAATTTCTTTTATAAACAAATATATCCATATGAGAAGAACATTTTGTAATTTTTTTTTTCAGATTTTTTTTTAGCATGCCCTAGGAGACCTTCCTTGTCAGCTAACCAATGTAAAAAAAATCGTTTAAAAACATTGAACTCATTTTAAGGCGTTACTGGTTCCAATCGATTTTTTTTATTATTTGCTAGCGGTCAAAATGACCGCTACGGTGTGGCAGTTCTAGTGTTAAAGTTTGCATATTTCTCATAGGATTGCATCCACACTTGTCATTTTTTAATTTGAAATCCAAACTAGGTAAAAAAAAAATTATAATGGAATGTGTAACACTGCATACATTTAATTTTGAACAATAAAAGTTGATTTAAAAAAAATGTTTTTTCCACTTAATTTAAATTGGATGCTGTAATTAAGGTAAGAAGATTGAAACTTCGCTTACATATTTTAAAAGTTCGATTTATGAAACAAAATGGCACGTGATGAACCATTTTAAGAGCGATTTTAAAATTCAGTAACAAAAATTAGATTAAGAACAGATAAATTTATCAAACGAGCTTTTTAATTGAACCTGTGATATTTTATCATATTTTTAGTATTCTGTGTACGTGTAAAAATGTTATTCATTCTAAACTTTTGAGTACAAGTATAATGCAATATATTTCATTACACTTATTCAGATTTCTGTATGCATTAGATTCACTCTAAAGAGGACTAATAAAGTGTCAAATAAATATACATATATACCTTAGAAAAGATAATTATTTTTTTTTGTTCTGAGTTACGTAATTCCTTGTTATTTGAGTAAGGGTAAATACAGCCCGATTTGGCAATAAAACGTGAGTAAAGTCGAAATTCGTGATGATTTTATGAATTGGCTAATTAGTCCGTTTCAGGAATAATGATTTGTTGAAAAGAAAATAATTTGTTGGAAAGCAAAAATTTTCCTTTAAAATTACTAATCACTTAAGCTTTATTAACAAGTTACGTAAGGTTCTGAATGAATCATTTGGGACTGTAGCACACTCAGTTTATTAACGTTATTATTAAATCACCCTTAATGAAAAATATCTCGCGGAATCTTTTATTGAATTCATATTTAATCCTATTTAACACTAGAACCGCGGAGACGGGTCATTTTGACCCGGACTCAGTGAAAAGATGCCGATTCGAACCAGATAAGTTTTTAAAATAATTTACATATAAGTTGCACAAAAATTATTTAAAATAAATAAGTTAAATAAATTTAAGTAAAAATTCTGATGTGAATTATTTTTATAAACTTTGGGTAAAATTTCCCGCGGTTCTAGTGTTAATTACACAATTCAGTTAATCTGCGTAAATCTTTAATAAAAGAACGGTTTAGAAAAATATTTGCTATACAGAAAATATACCAGTATGTTGCGTTTTCTTCTTATTATTATTATTTATTTATTCTTAGTTTTTATAATATATAAATATATTGTTATATTATATACGAGAAAAGTTTTTATTTTTAATTCAAAAATTAAACAAATTGTGATATGCCCGTATGATCAGTTTATTATTTAAAAATGTACAATTCCAGCTTTCATAATGCCACTATTAAATCCCATAGTAGCTTTTTTAAGGAAAGTAGCACGTAAATATGTTACAAGCAAAAAATAAAGTAAAGGCCGATTTGATTTTCTGTATCCAATATTTTGATTTCTTTCGAATCCCTCCAGTAATTTAAGGGGGCAGGGTGTGATGTAACACATATTCTATTATATATATTTCTATTAATTTTTCAAATGTTAGTTCCCCCTCCTCCTTTAAAATTTAATTTTAAAAGAAAAGCATTTGAATAGGTAGTTTTATTGTGTGTTCGTCTCCAAGTGCATATAAAATAATAATTATAAATAAAAGAAAACAAATAATAAATTAGTTTTAAAATATCATTCTATTTCTAGAATTTTCTTTCTTTTCTTCAGTTGATTAAATATCAAACGAATTAAATATTTTTTCTGTTTTAAATAACTGCTATTTTTATTTCCCAATCATTTCATTTTGTCTTGTATAAAGAACTTAATTTTGTTACCGGTTGTGTAATTTCGTTTAGGGTTCTGGGTGTTGCGCATTTTCGCCTCTGGCGATAAATGCTGTATTCTTCACAACACTCATTTTTAAAATTTCCCCTTTGCTTATCATATAATGGTCCTTTTTACCTGTACATTTTTTGCTCGGATTGGGAATCTATTCTATGCCAAAAGACTTTTTTTGGCGTTTGTGAAATGTGAAAATTTAATCAGATTATGTTTTGTCTTGGTGAAGTAAACACGCACGCTCGCTGTTGTAAACATGCGAATTGTGCATGTTGTCAATATGCACAATTCGTGGTCGTTGAAAAATTAAAATGTTTCTTTGTAACCGATTGTACCGATTGTGAACGTTTTGTGTGAATACTGCATTCCAAGTGTTTTGATATACTCTTATTCCTAGTATTCTTCAAAAAAAAAATAGAGACAATTTAGTCAAGATGTTTGTGAACTGAGTTTTATTTATCAGATAATGCGTGAATGACTTCGTTCCAGAAAAAAAGTAAAATATGAACCTGGTGTCTCTACAATATTGCAATACGATCTCGGCCAATCTCATAAAAGGGTGGCATTATATTCTTATTTTGCCATCATAGTGGGATCTGTTATTTTTGTTCTTATATCTTTTTTTTTTTTTTTTTTTTTCATTTTTTTTTTTTTTTCACTGAGTCAGAAATCAGTAATCGATGACACATAAAACTTCTGTTAATGCAAATCATAAAAATATAACGAGAATGAAAATAACAAAAAAGCGTTACATTTATTTTCATGAAGTTATAATACAAAATATAAAGCATTTTTTTAATGTATGTAATCGTATCACTGCGTACGATTCGATCTTTCATAATGCAACAATTACATTCCACATTAGTTCTTTTAACGGAAATAACACTTAAACCTGTTACAAGCAAAATATAAGTAAAAGAACAATATTATTTTCTGTATCCAACATTTTAACCCATTAATGCCTGAATTATTTTCTTCGTTAAAATTCAAATTTTGCATTTTCCCACCACTTTTAAAGTAAGAATAACTTTTATGTTAATTTATCGAGGACTTTGTCTCGATAAATAAAGTATTTATTTATCCTCCTTTTTTACTGGTGTGAAACGCGCTTGATTGAATATTTTAAAACTGTCCCTAAAATGGGACGCTAGGCACTAATGGGTTAATTCTTCAAATGCCTAGAGTAACTTATAAGAGGTTTTTGTTTATTTTGTTAGGTTTTTTTTTAACACTTTCCAACATAGTTAAAAAGTGTTTGACTTTGATTTGTCTGTCTGTCGCCTACTGTCTGTCCGTGTTCTAACTTGTGTAAATTTTGTTAGATTGTCATGAAATTCCTATAGTATGTTATTTGGGTTTACTATGGCTTGTCCGGTCATTGAAAATACGGTGTATAGCATTTACGGTTAATTTACAGGTATATTCAAAAGAATTCAGTTACATTACGGTTTATGGGGAAAAATCGTTTGCGGTGTATTTTAATGATATTACATCATTTTAAACAAATTGCAATTTATATATATATCATTAATATTTACTACGCTTACAGTAAGATACTTACTGTAAAATTAAATGTGGACATACTTTATCGTACAGATTTAGAGGGACACATAGATACATTTGGTTACAGAAGAAATTGAACAATAATTGGAACTATTAAAGCCTATGAACAAAAATCGCTGGGCTAGTTCCATGGGTTTTGTAGTGTAAGTCACATTACCTTATAATTGTTATGCTTGTTTGCCACCGTTATTTTCGAAAAGTCTGCTTGGCCTTATTCAATTAATGAGAATGTGCCGATAAAAAAAATTACATTTTTCGTACTAAAATACTGGTAGCCAAAAATCGTAGCCTGTGACTTACACTACAAGTACTCATGGAAATAGCCCGCTGGAAATTCGTTTTCAGTTCTGTTACATGTTTTTAAACTGATTTTTTTTGTTTAATCTTACTTGGTGTGTATAAATTCTATAGATCATATACAGGGCTACTTAAAAAGTTTTTAAGTTCATTTCTGTTTATTGATGGAAGTTTTCAGCTTTGCTATTTGTTCAACTGAACAAACTTTTAGCATGTAGTACATATGCAAATCTAAGCAGAACTGCGCAAAAATTTTTCCGATTATTGATTGTAATATCAGGAATTGGGTTTATTTGTTTTTCAATTAAACTAATTTTTTTAATAATACTTGGTGCGTATTAATTTTGTAGATCTTATGTGGGTCTACACAAATGTTCACGTGTACATTTCTGTCCATTCATGGAAATTTCCAGCTGCGCAATTCCTTTAACTGAAGTCACTGTTTTAGCATACTACGTAGTATAAAGATCTATATATCATACACCGGGCTGCATCTGAATCTGACTCTGAAGAAAAATAGGAAATCGTGTCTTAGCACATGTATTACTAATGTGAAGGATTCCAAATAGCTACAGCATTACGTGGAAGAGGCTATGGTGACAGAATCTTATGACTCGAGTGCGGATGAAGAAAATACTATTTTTGAAGAGTTTATGTCTAACTAATGTTACTTTTTTTAATTTCTCAGTGTCTTTTAACCCCTTGAAAGGCGGTAGGATAAAATATATCCCACTTAATTTTAATTGTTAAATGTCATATTGAAATCAGAATTTTGAAATGAAAATTTTAATTTAATCAAGTACAAGAAGAAAATAGTTTATCTATTTTGAAATAGATTTATTTTTAAATTCTAGTGTAATTCAACCTTTTTATTAGCATTTTAAGAGTAGAAGTGCTTTGCCCCTCAAAGGGTATAACATGTTTTTATCTAGTACTTGAACAATATCTTAATCGTTGTTTATATTTTAAGAATTATTACTTTATAATTTTTACAGATTTTAATTATAATAATTTTGTGTCTTTTAACTGTGCATTTTGGACACTTTTAACTCGTTTTAATTATATATATCATTACCGTTTTTGTTTAATTACATTGTTTCTCTCATCTTATTGTTAATCACTTTTTCGCATACTTCTTTTTTCTCATTTTGACTTTGCCTTGACACAGTATGTCCCTAAAGGAATTTGCGCCATAAAACTCCACTCATTCCACCAACCGTGTATGTGCGTTCAGTGACTAACTAACGAGATCTACCCCTTTAGAAGTATGAAAATTGAATGAGGATATTTTGAGGCATGTTCTGAAATACTTGAGAGTAAAATATTTAATTTTTTCATAATTAGTAAAGATATAAAATACACTATCTACCAATAAGTATTTGGAAACTTTCAATTTTTGACATTTTGTCAAATATTTAAAAATATACTTGTCGGATTCTTCTGAAACTTCAGGATTATGAAGATTATGTCTGACCTCATATTTATCTACATTCATTTGATAAGCAGGGCAATTACGGGGCCGACAAAAAATTAAAGAATAACAGAAATATTTGGGATCACCCTGTACATGAAAATGCACGAAACGATTTATCGCTGCAGAATACAAATATGTGGATACTGCACAACATGTACACTGATTTTTGTAAGAATGACATGTATATTCATGGAGAAAGAGAGATTTTTTTTACAAAAATTCAAAAATTCTGAGATGTTTTTTGTTTGTATCATGCAGGGTTTTTTACCAAATTCAAAGCAAATTTCAGAAATATTGGCAAAATCTATTAGAAAAAACATAGCGCAATTGGAATATAAATATATTAAATATTTTATTAAATATGAGTAGTTTTATGAAATAATTTTTATCTGCGCATGCGCGAACGATAAAAACGATTCTTTTACATCATTTAATAGTCAATTCTATGGAGTAACTTATAAAAAAAATCCAATCAAATATCGTGAAAATTCAAAAAGATATCATTATTATAAGTAAGCTGTTTTTACATTGCTCTCTAAAAACGGCTGAATGATAAGGGATTCTCCACAAATTGACATTTTTTATTAACTGACTTTTAGGAAAAAATTAGTACTATTTAATGAATGCAATATATAATATAATATTGCTGCTAATAAGTATCTTGACACCTGTGATAGAAAAGGAAAAGAGCTTTTATATTTTTCTATCACAGATGTCAAGATACTTATTAACAGAAATATTGTATTAGATATTGTATACATTAAATACAAATTTTTTCCTAAAAGTCAGTTAATAAAAAATGTCAATGTGTGGAGAATTCCTTATCATTTAGACGTTTTCAGAGAGCAATGCAAAAACAGCTTATTTATAATAATGATATCTTTTTGAATTTTCACGATATTTGATTGGCTTTTTTTATAAGATTTGGATAAGATTTTGGAATTTTTTTTATCGTTTTTATCGTTCGCGCATGCGCAGATAAAAATTATTTCATATAACTACTCATATTTCATAAAATACTTAATACCGTAATTTCGGGTGTATAAGCCGCGGATCAAACAATTCTTTTTGGGCCCAGAAATCTTATTTAGTGACTGAAGACAAATATTTACGGCGATCTGAATAGTTATATTTGTTTCTTTAAAAATTCTGGGTCTAAAAAGAATTGTTTGATCTGTGGCTTATACACCTGAAATTACGGTATATTTATATTCCAATTGCGCTATATTTTTTCTAATAAATTTTGCCAATATTTCTGAAATTTGCGTTAAATTTGGTCAAAAACCCTGCATGATATAAACAAAAAACATACCAGAATTTTTGAATTTTTTTAAAATCATTCTTTCTCCATGAATATACATGCTATTCTTACAAAAATTAGTGTACATGTTGTGCAGTATCTACATATTTGTATTCTGCAGTGATAAATCATTTCGTGCATTTTCATGTACAGGGTGATCCCAAATATTTCTGTTATTCTTTAATTTTTGTCGGCCCCCTAATTGCCCTGCTTATCAAATGAATGTTGATAAATATGAGATCAGACATAATCTTCATAATCCTGAAGTTTCAGCAGAATCCGACAAGTATATTTTTAAATATTTGACAAAATGTCAAAAATTGAAAGTTTCCAAATACTTATTGGTAGATAGTGTATAAACTAATGAAAATCACATTTTTCTCGAAATCGGTGAATGTTAAACGCGTGACAAGGGAATCATTGAAAATACGGACTGCAAAATATATTCTTAAATTAAATACTTTTACGTTTAAACGCAGTAATCTGTTTCAAAAGATATTAACCTGAACTTTTAGAAAATGAATAATACACTACTGGCCATTAAAATTGCTACACCAGGAAGAAATGCAGATAAAGAAATGATATTTATTGAACAAATATATTATGATAGAAATAACAAGTGATTAAATATTCAAGAGATTTGCGTGCATAGATCCTGAGAAATCAGTACCCAGAACAACCACCTCGGACAGTAATAGTAGCACTTACCCGCCTGGGCATTGAGTCAAACACAAATTGGATAGCATGAACAGATACAGATGCCCATGCTTCTTCAACAAGATGCCACAATTCATCAACCGTAGTGAAAGGCGAACGTTTACGATCCAGTCACTCGGCAACCATTGAACAGACGTTTGCTATTGGTGAGAGATCTGGGAACGTGCCGGACAGGGCAACAGCCGAACATTTTCCGTATCAAGGAAGGTCCGTACAGTTCCAGAAACATACGGTCGGGCATTATCCTGCGGAAACGTGGGGTTTTGCAGGTTTCGAATAAAGGTTAGAGCCACTGGTCGTAAAATATCAGAAATGTGACGTGCACTGTTCAAAATACCTTCAATGCGAACAAGAGATGAGCGAGATGTGTATCCGATGGCACCCCATACCATCATGCCAGGTGATGGGCAAGTATGACAATGACGAATGCACGCTGCCAATGTGCGTTCACCACGATGCCGCCAAACACGGATGCGACCATCATGATGTTGTAAACAGAACCTGGATTCATCGTAAAAAAATGACGCCTCGCCATTCATGCACTCAGGTTCGTCGTTGATCACACCATTGAAGGCGTTTCTGTCTATGACGCATAGTCAAGGGGATTTGCAGCCGTGATCTCCAAGCTCAGAGTCCATGCTGCTTCAAACGCCGTTGAACTGTTCGTGCAGACACTTTTTGTCTTGCAAATGACCCCATTTCTTGACTCAAAGCTCGTGACGTGGTTGCACGATACATTATAGCCATACGGATAACATGCCGATCTTCTCGACTGCTAGTGATTGGGGGGGGCCGTTGAGATCCCGTGCGGAGTTCCGTATTATCGTCCTGATTCCATTGATTCCATATTCTGTGAACCGTCATTGGAACTCGACCAAAGCGAGCAGCAATACTGCGATACGATAAACCGCAATCACGATAGGCTGCAATTCGACCTTTTTCAAAGTCAGAAACATGCTGGTACGCATTTCTCCTTCTTACACGAGGCATCGCAAAATTTTTCACAAAGTAACAATGATCAAATGCAATTTCTGTGTGAGAAACCGGCTGAACCGTTTCCTCATTTAAACACATTATAGGCGTCGCTACCGGCACCTGCATTGTTAGAATGTGCTGTAAAGCTAATCATTTGCATATCACAGCATCTTCTTTCTGTCGTTTAAATTTAACGTCTGTAGCTTGTCGGCTTCAAGCGGTAGCAATTTTAATGGCCAGTAGTGTAATTATAAAAAGCCGAATTCGTGTTTTTATTTCTCGCTTTTTCTAAGGTTTGTATCCACCAATTTAAACAGAATACTGAAAAACCAATTACGCGAAAATAAAGATGTATTTTGTACTTTAAAACAACGCATACTGTAGACTTTGCAAATCTAGCGGGAAAACAGTCCAAAAATCGACTTATCTTTAATTTCACTTTTAGACTTTATGACATCCAAAGCATCCAAAGCATTGGAGAGAAACCAGACAAAGAGATATTTTTTACTTATTTATTTTTGAACTATTTTTAAAGCTTTAGAACAAAGTGGCTCATACTGGGGCTTCTTGGTCCATTCATTTAATTTACATAAAATGGATACATCTCATATGTCAATGAATACATTTTTATTGAAACCCCCTTGCAATAGCATCTGCTAATGAATTAAAATTGCAAACTCGATAAACAAACGTTTTGTTTGTTTCTTTAAATATTTAAACACAATAAAAAATTTCTTTTCGTGTATTTATAACAAACATCAAGAACAGAATAATTTCGACAGCATAGCATTTTTGCATTTCAATATTACATAGAAATGAGTTATCTGCTGCCATTTACAGTTTCACCTGTACATTAAAATCATAAAATACTACAGCTCTCCCCCAATTAATATCTAAGTTGGTCAGGAGCTCTTCTGTACCTACTAGATATTCTAAGTACTTGTGAAGAAGAAGAAGAATTAGTTTTTAAAAGTTCAGCAGCATCAACTTTGGTACTTGTAGGAACATAATGTTTTGGAAGCATTGACTCAGAGTCAGTTGATTTAATACTTGAAGAATCAGGATCATGAAAGTCAATTGGGGTAGGACTTGAAGTATTTATATCATAAGAGTAGGGATTACAATCCCGAGACTAATTTTCGATACCGGGATTTCGGGACTGTTTAGATTCAATCCCGGGATCCCGGGATAATCCCGGGATTGAAAAAATTAGAATTTTTCTAATATCACCAATTTTTACAATAGCTAAATTTCACAAGATTGTAAAAAAATAATTTAAGCAAAAATACAGCCAAACTTATGAAAATGTATCAAGTTCAAAATTTATTACTTTAATAATAAAAAGGTACAGGATAAATTACTGTAATTGGAAATTTAAACAAATATGCTGTTGATGTTTGACAATGTCACCCCCCCCCCCAAAAAAAAGGAATGTCTATGTTTTATCTTCCAAATAATTTGTTTCATTTGATGTTAAAAAAGACTTTGAATGGGTAAATATTTACAATATGAAAAGATAATTATTATCACTAATCAAATTTTGAATTATTCTCATAACTAAATAACTAAAGATTACAAATTTAGGATATCAAAAACACAAAATTTCCCCCTACATAATGCTTTTTTTCTTGAAATAAAAGTACTTAATAAATAAAGTTAACTTAATAAAAGTATTTAATAAAAAAGATTTTAGTTTGAATAGCTCAGAGTTTCTTAACTAATTGGTTTTCCTTTGAAAATAAGATCTAAGAAATATCAAAGCATCTAAAATATCATTTCCAAGTCGACTTCTAATTTTGTTTGCAATAAATTCTGTTGCTGAAAATGTTCGTTCTACTTCTACACTCGCGGGAGGAATTGTCAGCAAATATTGATAAGCTAATTCTAAATGATGACCAAGTACTCCTCCATTCTCAAAAAGAGACATCTCATTTCTAATTTGTATTGATAAATCTTTTTGTTTATGTATTTCATGTTCGACTTTTCGCACGCTTTTTTCTATTTCTTCTTGTAATTTTTCCTTATATGTTCGGTTATCCGTTTGCCGTTTCGCAGTGGGCTCAATAAGTGTTATTTTTGCATCTACATAATTGCCATTGTGAACGCTCTTTAGCCTTCCAATTATTGATTTCACTTGCTTCTTAATAAAAGTTTTGTTAGAAATAGAAAACGTACTGCTAGTTTCTGCACTCATGTCATCTCGTTTAGGATTATGCAAATAATTTAAAACACATATAATTTCATACGTCGTCGTTCTCTAATGCGTAGTTTTAGCACATCTGTCGTTTTCTAAGCAAATTTTGATTTTTCCCCGACAATTCGTTTAAAAGAATTTTTAAGGCTGCGTCTGAGGTTAACAAATTAGAATCCCTGCGACAGATTGCTTCTACCGTGATTTGTATCGGTTTGAGGATTACAACAATTTCGTTTATAAGTAGAAAATCGGAATCGTCAATGCAGATCTCATACTCTAAATCGATTGAAGATTTCTGTATGCTATTTTTCAAGAAATAAAATCTTTCAAGCATAGCCTATAAGCAAAGCTATTCCATCTAGTCTTGAAATCTAACAGAAGGAAAGTTCTTCCTCGTTTTCAGATTTAACATACTTTTTAAGAAATTCATTAATTTTTGCAGATCGTTTAAAATAAATTATTAATATTCAAACTTTTTTAAAAAGTTCACTAATATATTCATCAGGTTATGAAAAGCCCAGTTTGTCTTCGAAAATTAAAACAAACTCCGATTCTAAACTTTCGGAAAATTCAATATTTTCATCTTTATCATCTTCTTCCAAGGCTAAATGTTCACTCCCGTAGCAGGATTCAGCTACTGTTTTACTGGAGGAATTTAGAAATTCTCTTCTTTGCAATCTTGACTTGTGGAAGGAAGAGATGATGTAATAAATTCTTTATGAACTTTTGTACCGCGTTTCGTAAATAAATGTGTATGCAATCCCTCAGTTGATCCACCTAATGTTTTAAGCATTGCGTTACATCTTTTACATTTAGCGCTTTTATCATCTTTTGACTTTAAATAGTAGTACCATACTGAAGATGTATCACTATCTTTCCGATGACCTACGAAATGCTTTTCATTCGACATCCCAGGGCTGCCATAAGTAACTATTTTTATATTTTGTTCTCCCCAGTATTTTTCTAATATAAATTTTGAAGTACTTATTTCTTGCACATGTAATCAAAGAGTGTATTAAGGTTTTCTGTTATCAAAAAGTGGTGCCAGATAGAATTGGCAGCCCTGACATCTTTAAAGCAAAGCAAGTATGGACGCACGAAAAACAAAGAAGTCTGCACATAATGACTATCATACACAATTGCGACGCTTATCCGTAAAATCTAATTCAAAAATAATCTACGAAGTGAAGTTAATTTCTACACATGCAGCGAAATCGAAATAAACAAACGATTTTATTTTTCCTAATAGCTGTGTGTGTTACATCTGTTTGCAAGACAAAAGATTTCCTCTGTAAAATATTTAATCGCTTAGAAATATATGCAAAAATATTTCAGGCATATATTCTTTTTCAATCATATATAAACTTGATGAAAATTGATTTTTCCCCTCCAAAAGCGAAAGTTTATAAATATCTTTTTTAATTTCGACTGAAAATTATTCCATTAAAAAAACCCAGACAATCCCGTAAATCCCGGGATTTTTTTCCGACAAATCCCGGGATTTTCGGGATTAAAAATACACCGGGATCCCGGAATCCCGGGATGCGGGATCCCGGGATTGTAATCCCTACATAAGAGTCAACTGGTGGTGAATCTGTGATACTAGACTGTATTGGTGGAAAATTACCTTCTTTCACTATTGCATTTTCACTTCTGAAATTTTCTGTATCACTTTATTTAGAATTTGGATCATTAGCAAAAGAAATAGCTGCAAGTACATTAGTTATTTGATAAACATGCCTTTTCCAAATATTCGAACCAACTTCAACTCTATAATATAATTTTCCTTCTCTTTCTATTATTACATCAATTTTCTACTTGGCTTCTGGCGTATAATTTCTTACAGCTACTTTTTGATTGATTTCAAATTCTTTTGCCTTCCCGCTTTGTACCCTCCTGCATTTTGTTTTTCATGAACAAAATTCCAACATTCGGCACTATCAAATTTATTTTTGTTAGTATATGACGTTTTAAAAATAAAGATGCTGGACTCTCCCCCGTTGTAATATGAGGTTTCTTTCTATATTGCAAAAGAAAGTTATTAATTTTCATTTGTAAGTGTAGCAGGTTCAGAAGCTAAGGCTTTTAATCCACGTTTAAGAGTTTGCACATATCTCTCAACGTGTCCATTTTTAGCTGGAGGGTACGGAGTACTGAACTGATGTTTTACACCATTATTTTTTAAAAATATTTCAAATTCTTCAGATGATAGTGAAATTCAGTGATTTATATCAATTGCAATAAAGTTGGAATAGCGTAATGTCATTAAAGTACCTTCCAAATGATTTTTCTCCATATACCATAATCTAATTAAATTCTTTTGTATGCCTCCGTAATTGGACTATTAATGTTACAAACTTCATAAATAATATCGAACATATCATGCTAAGCATCATTAACACCTATCAAAAACATTAAATACAAAGTATTTGAATCACATATTAAATTTAAATATTTTATTATAGTGTAAGGAATAACAACACATCACACACATATTCGTAAACTTGCATAGAACAAATGGAATTTGAGAAATGAACAAAAGAAAACTGAACAAATATTTAATTAGCTTACCTTGATATAAAAACAGTTTCAATTCCCCATACTAGAGTGTTCTTGAAAACATTAAAGCACAGTAAATCACACAATACCTGTGGGATATGCATGGGCGGAAAACTCCATTTGTAAAATCAAAGAACGTATACCATGTTGCGATTGAAATTTCTTTAACCCTTTCAGACCCGACTTTAATGCTGTGAATTTAAAAAAAAATTACCACGTTAAAATATCATAATAGGGTCCTAATAAACATGTTTAAGGAAAAAATTAAGAAAAAAGTAATTATTTTAAAAAATAGGAAAATGTCCACTGGAATGGACAACCGGTCAATGAGGTTGCAGAAGTCAAATATTCAGCGCTTGAACTTCTCTTACGATTTTTGTTCTAAATATCAATTTATTTACTTAACAATGCTAGATAAAGAAGCTATAAAACAAAAAAAGTTTCAAAAAGTTTATACTATAGTAATTTTATTGCATATTTGGAGGTATACAGTAATAATGCACAGTTTTGCAAAGCATTTTCACATATTCCTAATTTTGTATACAAAGGAAATGAGTTTTACTTTATTTCACATGGAAATTAAATAAACAATTTCTGCCTCTGGTGAAGCATAAATGCACTGTACATTTATTGCAGTAGATATGGGTTTTACCACTGCAATATAATAACAATAATATAACGGACAATGTTGTTCCAAATTTTCATCTGTTGTTTCATTTGTAAACTCCAAATCTTTAGTTTTGAATGATTTTCGTCTCCAACTGATATCTTTTTTCGTTGTAAGAAGAAACGATGAATCTGGATCAACCTCTAAAACTTCATCATCTGAACTTTCAGATGAATCATGAGCACCTAGATATGTAAAAGTCAGTATTCAGTAATAATAATTTTGTATAATATAAAGCTTAAATTAATTATTGGAAAATAGTTCCGAAAATTTTAACATAATTTACCGTCAGAAACAGATTTATTATCACTATCAATAAAGCAATCATCATCAGAATCCAATTCTTCAATATCTGATATTTCTGCACTAGTGATGTACTCCAAAACTTCTTTCAAATCTTTAAAATGTTTCAAATTATATTTTTCTAAAATAAAAAAATGAATATTTAATCCTCCTAATAATTTGTTGTTGTTTTAAAAATAATTCAAATGCCTAAAATAAATTAAATTACAAAAACATTATAATTCAACTATCTAAAGAATCACAACCACCTGTACCATATGTCCATTGTAATGGACATGTCATTTTGCTCTCATTTTGGCTAAACTATAACCGGTAATAAAATAAAACTATTTCCAATCTTAAGATGAACTTACAAACATTATATAAAAAAATCACTGACACATTAGAAGGAATTATTCATAAGAATCAAAACAAAAAGAATACTCACGTTTTTGCATACCAAAGACTGACGCCATTTAAAAAAAAAGCAAGCTGTAAAGATCTGTTGACTGTTGCCAAACCAAAAACCGCAAAGATGTCAAAAAGATTAGATATTCATCTATTCATGGAGCAAGTTTTAACTCTCTTCAGCTAGAGGATTAAAAGAGATAAGGTTTTAAAATGTATGTCCATTGTAATGGACACCAGGTCTGAAAGGGTTAAGTAAAAAATAGTAGTGAGACCTTCGCTGAAAATATTTATAAAGTTTTTTTTTTTTTTTCTAAAGTGCGTTTGAATGAAAAGAAATACTTCTGAGACAGAAAACTTTCATAATTAAATTAGAAAATCGTTAGCTTACCAGTCTATATTTTTATACGCGAATAATTGCTTCGATTTAGACAAAAACATAATATTCATAATTTAAATTTTGAAAATAAAGCATTCTCTAGTAACTTCTCTGAAAGTCTTTCACTTTAAAGGACTTGACTGTAAAAAATGTTTTTGTAGAGGAATTTGATGTCTGCGTAGATAAACGTTCTTTTAGCGTAAATGCACGTCAGTCTGCAAACGTTATACTATCCGGAGTAAATTTAAAAAGGTTTATCTTTCAGCATGATAAGGTAGCATTTCCCATCAAATTTACACTCAATAATAAACAAAAAGACTATTATTTTTTTAAACAAGTAATCACCATCATATTATACAAGTAAAAAATCCACTGCTTTAAAAAATTTTCAATTTTTCTATATTTTGGAAAGCTAACACACAAAATAACATATCACTAACACACCGAACAGGAACTACAATGGTGTGCAAAAATTAAGACCGAAACACAAAAATTAGCATAAAAGCAGAACAAGGCAATAGAATGGACTGAAAGACAAATCAGATTCATATTTTTCAGCAATTTTCTTTACTCAAAATTAGTTCTTAGAAAACGTGTGACTTTGGACAGCTCAGTTTTTTTCGTCATAATGCATTTTTACAATCAGTATATTACATATGATTATTCAGCACATTATACTGACAAGTGGTACAGGCGGGAATACCTATTGCAATATATCAGAACATTTGAACTTTATGTATGCTGTCAAAAATTGTATCGTAATTTCCTGCGCACAATCCGCGAATCAAACAATTCTTTTTGAACCCAGAAATATTATTTAGGATTGAATACAAATATTTACGGTGATCTAATAAGTTACTTTTCTTTTTTTTTAAATTCTGGGTCTAAAAATAACTGTTTCATCCGCGAATTATACGCAGGAAATTACGGTACTAAGACAGTTCCGTTGTAGGTAAGCAGACTCGCAACTCAAATACCAGTAAACTTTTCCTTTAGGTTAAAGACATATGCGGAAATGTAGATCGTACCTATTCAGGGGGAATCCATTAGTCTATTTTACTTGAAATAACTGATGAACTAAGTTAGCCACAGCCATGAATGTGGTGTTTAGGTATAGTAAAAAACAAGAAAAGGAATCTTGCATAGATCTGACATACAAATCTCAACTAAATAAACTAAACTGTAAGAATAATTTGTCATATAACAAAATAAGGGACATAAGTAGTCTCATTCGGCTGAATTCTCAAATATTACTAAATTATTTACATAAAACAAATACAACATAAATATTTGTCAAAGTAACTTGAACCTTCATTTCTCCCACATGATATAACAGAGGGTTTTTTAGCTACTGTTTTTGTTATTTAGGCTCTCAATAAGACAAATATGTGCATATTTATTTATTTTTCTTTGTTACTATAGGGCTGAGCACTGCTGTGTGCCTTTGTTTCTGAAGTAAAATTTTAGAAACAATTTTTATGCACAATGCTTCTAAAACGAGTGTACTGAAGTTCCAAACGCAAAACTTAAGCAGCGTCAAAGCGTTGCGGGAAAGTTTGAAAGTTATAAAAAACATCTGGGTACAACAGCAAATGTTGGTTAAAACTTTTAATTATTTCCAATTAATTTTCAGCAGTGAAATTACGCTTGAAATTACTGAATATTTAAAACGTGTGCTTTTTACTTGCTAACTAAATATAGACCAACTGTGTGAAAAATGTACAAGCCGGGGACAGAACCTCTTCTTGGACTAAACAAAACTTTGGAATTCCAAGGGTTCCGGGTTCGATCTCGACATGGACATTTTTCACCCAGTTGGTCTATGCTTAGTTAGCAAGTAATAAACACACGAATTAAATATTCAATAATTTTAAGCGTAATTTCACTGCTGAAAATTAATTGAAAATAATTAATTAGAAATTGTATATGTGTTCACCAATGTTGGGTTTGTGTTTCATGTTACGCCTCAGGATTGTGTGTTTTTGAAGATTATTCTATCTTGTGCTGCAGTTGCAGCCTTACCAACATATGGGAGAGAAAAATGGCAAGCTGGACATTGTCCTTGTAGCTTAAATGGTAGAGCACTTAGAGCGCTATTCCAAGGTATCCAGGTTCGTTCCCCTGCTTGGACATTTTTCACCCAGTCGGTCTACGCTGAGTTAGCAAGTGATGGACACACGTATTAAACATTCAATGTTCCTTAGATTTCATTATCTTCATTAGTTTGCAAAGATGCCAATAAATGGACCTAAAGTTCACGTTGGCGAATTTTCTCAAAAATTAAGAATTTAAATGATGCGTTGGTAACCATTAGTAAAGGATGAAGGAGGGGAAGGGGAAGGGAAAAAATCACTCTCTCTCACTTCTGAAAATCTCCAATACTTTCCAAGCTTTATTTACTTAAAAACTAATTTGAATTTAATCTCAATTTTTTTAAAGATAATTTATCGCTCAGTGCCTACATGCAATTTGTCTCAAAAAGAATTGTCGAAATAATTCAATAATTCGTTAATTAATTTTAAAAAAATTTCAGATAAAAAAAGCGCATAATGTTAGGTAACTTCTAAATTTTGTAAATAGTTGCTTTTAAAATAGTTCACGCTTTAACTGATAGATGGTGCTACACTTCAGCAACTTGTGAAGAAACCCAGGTTAACTTCAAAACATAATTTTTTTTTTTTGTCTTTTAACACATTCGCTGCCGCTCACGCGAAAGCACGTGATATGGCGCCAACGTTAAGGGGCCACTCACGCGCCAGCGCGTGATGTGGCCAAAAGCCAGTCACGCGCAGGCGCGGTAAAATCTTTCACTGATTCTTTTTTATAAAAAGTAAATCGGCTTCTGGGGAAAACCCACTTCTACAGTGTGGCATTGACTATCATCACATCTTCACGTAAGCGGCAGCGAACGTGTTAAGAGCTAAACTAGAATAAAGAGTGAAAAGTGAATGATATTTGTTTCATCGTTACGTGTAAACATAAGCATTCTCAGAAATTGCCATGTAATCGATTAATTAATATTTTAACTGTTCTTTATCTTATACGCATGCAACTTATTTCAATTTAATATTTATTATGATTAATAATTTATTGTTTTTTTGTTGTTGTTGTTGTTAAAATCAAGGATCTTTTCTGGGACAGCAATATTTAAAATAAAATTTGAAATGGATAATTTTAAGTTTTACCTCTTATCAGTAAAATAACTATTTCATTAAAAATTAAACAAAATCGTTTATTATTACTGTTCGTTAACAATGTAAAATTATCTGCATTTTTCTAACAAATAGAAATAACAAAAAAATAACTATTTGGAATTTACAAAAACTAAACCTTCAGTAAAAAAAAATTACGATTGTTTTTTTTCTTTTTCTTTTACATAAAAAGAAATACTTTTTTCGATAAACATTTATATGCTTCTAGTTTCTTCTAGATACAATTAAATATCCCTTTTCTCATTTAAAAATTCCATTTACAAGTTAAAATATTCATCAACATTTTACGTGATTGTTAGGCATTTTAAATATTGATTTCCTTCACATCCCTTTAAAAAGAACTGGCTTTTGATTGTTTTATATTTTACTAGCCTTAGATCGGAGATCCATTGACTGAATTCTTAAATTCACTTGTAATATCTATTTATTTAACTTTTCTTTTCAAAAATAGAAGTTTGATTTAGTGAGTGATAGTGAATAAATATTTAATATATTTAATGCATTTTCGTAATTTCTTACTTTTGTTTACATTTTCATTTAATATTTTTTAAATAAATTCAACTTTCCTACTTGCATCCTAAAAATTAAAAAACCTTCTTTTCAATACTTTAAATATGTAGTGTTTAATTTTTTACTGATCATTGCTCAAAGATTTCAATTTTATAAATTAAATATTTCAATTAGGCACAATTCTAAAGCTGCGGAATTTCTTCAGTTTTTCTTAGATTATGTATTTCTTATATGTATATGTTTTATGCTTTGTCATAATTTACGGTATGAAGAAACAAGAAAGAATAATCATGCAACAAGCATAGATTATGAAAATTTTTCTAAGAAAACTTCCCTTTTTGATAAAGTGAAAGATTTTCTCACTAATTTTTTTCGGAAAGCATAACGCATTTGAAAACTCAATTTCAACAATTACCAATTATATACTAGAGAAAATATCCCTGTATATGATCTAAAGTTTATATATTAAGTAATAATAAAAAATTTTCCCCTTAATTTTTTATCTTAATTGATTATTTCCAATTTCTTACAATATCTAACTTTTCCCATGTGTTTTAATAATATCTTAACATTTATTATAGTTTAATCCCATACCATTAATTAACGCATTCTTTATTTACTTACTAGCTGACCCGCCCGGCGTTGCCCGGGTCCGTATTAACAATATTAAACGAACTTGAAATTTGTATGATTTTATCATTAACTCGTTACTTGCAGAAATGCATTGTCTGAAATACGTAGCCACTGACTGTGTAAAAAATCTGTTTTAAATACAACAACTAATATTAAGCTCTAAAAATACTCAAAATGAGCAATGAAAAACGCGGGAGGGAATATGTATCTAACGATTGCATGGTTTTCGTGTTAAAAAGTTGATATTTACCCGTAAAAATCACTCTTAAGTCACGGAACTAATTATTATTTTCACATACAAATCCCAAGTGAAATATTTTGAATTTCAAACTAATTATATCACTCTTAAATCCGACTATACTATGAATGAAATCGATACACGATGGTATCTAAAAGATTGGTGTATAGTATTATAATTACAGAGCTATTTAATAAAAGTAAGTGTTATTTTTAATCAAATCTTGCGTAATGTTCACTCTGTGTATAAATTCCTAACCTTAAACTTTTGTACCGTAACCGGAACCTGTCTGTAACCTAACAGCGACTTAACAGTACCCTACCGTAAATTAAATATAACAGAAATGTAACCTAGCCTTCACTTTATTGTAACATATTCTTATTCTAACCATAGCATAAATGCAATTTAACTTTAATCTAACTTTAACCTAAATAATATAACAGAAAAAACCATTTTAAAAAATTACTATTTCTTCGTAAAATATGTTTCAGCTGTAATTCATTTCTTTCAATTAGTTTTATTAATACAAAATTCCTTCCTCGTGCTTTTGTTTGAGACATTAAAATTTCAGCGATAAATGGTTTAATATTGCAAACCTTTTTTTCGATTTACTTCGCCTCCACCTATATTTTTCTCCATGGTGTACAGCAGCTGTGATTAAAAAAAAAATCCTCATTTAAACTGACACTTTTCCAGTCTATGAATTTTAAAGGTCTGTCCAAGCTTATTTAATTATTTCTCCGAAAATTTTATGCAACCAATCAACCATAAGAAAATGAAAGGGGAAAAAAGCGAAAAAAGGAAATTTTTTATGAGAGTGAGTTTTGGAATTTAATTAATTACTCAGTTAATAAATAGAATTTTGAAATTCTGAGCTTCAGGTGCATCAGGAGAGGCATTGGGCTACTCTCAAAAAAAATTTGAGCTTCGTACGTGCTGTAGATTTTGCTAGCCATCGCAGACACACAGACACACAGACACACAGACAGACAGAGCGTTTTGTTCTTTTATTAGTATAGATTGTAAAAAACTTTTATCTGTTAAAAGCAAACTTTTCCCAAAGCCCCACTAATTTATTTTAATCTTTAATTTGTTTTTAATACTTTTTATTTACATTTTAAAATGTTATTCCATGTCCAGTAATTCCTTACGAAACGACGCGCTAAGCTGCGTAAGTTATCCCTCCGATCCACTATAAGAAGTTATTTTTTCTTTCGCCTGCTTTATATTTCGTATTGTTTAATATATCGTCATCTCAAAAGTTGTTAACCACACTGAACATTGTTGTCAGATCCATATCCATGCATCTTTTGTATAAAACGGCATTACTTTGGCTTGGAAGATAAAATTGTACGTTTTTTATGTCACTTCAAGAATGCGTGTCATCTGGATATAGCATTTTATCAAAATTGTTCTTCTGTAGCATGCTACATTTTATCCTGTTTGCTCAGAGGAATTAACACTTTGATATGAATCCAAAACTAGTGGAATGTTTTCCATGCACTTGACAGCAAATAAAACAATTGGAGCTCTGCATTGCTTCTTTATTTAAATGGCAAATTCTTCATGTAATTTTAAAACATTACTTCCACTCTGAACTCCTGCGTTCGACTGCCAACGGGTTAATAAAACCTTTTTGTCGCATTTCATGAGATATTATTTTGCGAATAGTTCATCTAATTATATCTAATTTTCTTTTACGCAGAGGTGCCTTCTACGATTGTTCGATGTGTTTTGCGCCAGTGTGGAGGAATTAATTCATTAGTCCAGATTGATAGAGGCATGGGATTCAAATCCTCATATACATACTAAATGATTTGCAAAAGTTTAGTTCAGCTAAGAAGAGCATAGCCATAGCTACCAACTTTTACGCATTTTTGCTATCACTAAAATTTTACAGAGATTTTCCATTTGTTTAATTATAAGATTTCGACGATTAAATAAAACAATATTTACTATAAAAAATTTTTGGTAGAAAAAATGCGTAAAAGTTGGCAGCTATGGCATAGCCTAGTTAAAAGCTCCCTTTCAAAAATTTCTATCTAAAAGCGGACATACGCTCAAAATGATTTTGGCAGCTCTATATATGAACACGAGTTATGCATACAGAATATTATGCAAAAAGTTAATTTAAAAATCACATCACGATTTAAAACGCACTTCCATGTGTTATTGCTTGGAAACATTGCTGTAACAGAACATAACTTTTGTGTGTGTCTAAATCAACGATAAAGGCTACGCACTCTAAGAAACAAATGTATAAATCTACACATAAAAACAGGTATATCAGTGGTACAAAAACGATTTGTCTATATGTGTAAAATGGTGTGAAAATTACTAAAATATACAGGTAATGTGTAAATTTCGAAATACATTAAAATGTGTAATTTACTGATAACAATAAGTATGTTAATATTATTCGATCACCTTTGAAATACGCACTTTAATGTGTAAGTTGCACAAGAAAAAACAGATATCTATGTAATTTTCTTACACATTTACCTATGTAATCTTTTGTGATTACACACGTTTTTGTGTAATTTAGAAAAACACTTTTGTATAATACAGGTACAAATTACATAGTTTTTTGCGTAATATATAAAATGCGCATATATTTGTGTAATATGCAAAATGCATATTTTTGTATAATATTCTTTTCTTACACATATTTCTGCATTCTATGTAAAACACAGATTTGTATAATATGTAAAATATATAGATTTTTATGTAAATGACAGATTTTCTGCGTACATTTTTTTTTTGTTGTTTTTGTTCTTTACCTTTATATTTTAATATGTTTAAATTTTGAACTAAATGTTTTTCAATTGCATTAGCTGGACATGTTTGTTCTCTCTAGAAGATTTGTTTACGACCAGAAAATAGAGGCCCATAATGTGTTTTTGTATTTTTACAATTTAATTTAAATATAAAGACTATTTTTTTTATCATCGATATTCCTATTTCCTCTCTTAGTGTTAAAATTGTAGCAGCTCATGTTGTTTTTAATACTTAGAAGATTTTTTTTTCAAAATTACTTATGCATCTGGCCCGCCTGCACACGGAAAATTGAATAGGTTTAACTGTATTTATAAATGGCACGAAATACTATTTAAGCTTAGATATTTTTTCAGAAACATTCTGAAATTTTACTACATTATATAAATACTTCATTAAATCAAAGGTAATCGTCTAGTCAATCTATGAATTATATCATAAATAATGATCATAAATGTAGTGGGGGGTACATGTAGGAATATATAGTCTGTCTTATATCGTCTACATTTTAAAAAAGTTTCACATACACTCTACTTCTCAAATAAGGCTATAGCCTATACTCTAACCATAACTTTTTTTAATGTTAAGAAACTAATAGGATTAAATTAAGGATTCTAAATTGTTACATTTCATAATAGTTGCCGACATATTCATCCTTAGCCCCTCATTTCATCATCACAAAATAAATAAATATACAAATTACATTTAGATTAAATCAGGAATACTTGTCCGCCTGTCGTCCCCTGCTATTTTCTTTCTTATAAAAATATTTTTTATAGTGCATATTTAACCTATCTAATCAAACGCTTTAGTAAAACTTCATAAAAAATTATTGTTATAGAAATTACAGATAAATATTGATTTATTTCAAAAGACAATGTTTTTCGTCATTTATCCCGGACCTCAGGGTTACTCACTCTATCGAAGCGAGATGGATACCACATTCGTAAAAGAATAGTAAGCATGAGTAATTAATATTTATAATTCAAAAAGCAGATTAATATTTGTTTACTATTTTATTCACATCAAATTTGGAAACTTCTGTTGGGAAAAAATTCTATTAAAAAATTTTGAATCGAAACGTTTTATTTTTCAATAACGCACTTCTACTTTTTCTTTTTTCCGGCCAATATTGAAACGCATTTATGCATTGTGCAGGTTTGGTGTAGCCAATCAAAACAAACATCAATCGCATTTCTTCAATAAGCCGTTATACAAAACTTGAAACTAATCATATAGTTCTATCAAAAGAATTCTAACTTGTTTATCTCATAATTTTTGTGGCATAAATTGTCGTATAACTACTGCGAACTGTCTGTTATATCGCTTCCTCGATAGAGGAATAAAAAACTCGATTAACTCATATAATACAGTTTTTATACTAAACTTTTGCACAATACTATTGTAATTAGTTTGTTCAAATTCTTTTCAACAGTCTTTTCAAATGTCTGTAAGGATAGTACTAAGACTCAAGCAAAATAAAATTGTTCTGATACTTGAACTGAAATTGGGTAAAAAGGCAGTGGTCTGTGAGACGGTTAACAGAAATTAGGGGTTCATCTAAACCTAGGAGTGTAAAATCTAGCAATTTACACACTTATCAGTGTATATGTAATTATGTGTTAATTACAATAACACATCAACTCGTATAAATTCAGGAATTTTTTACTATTACATTTTTATTTGTGTCTTTCAATCAATAATAAATTACATACATAGTTTTATAGGCTAAAAAACACATAAAAGCACGTAAAATTTCGCAAAAAATTCGCAACTTTCATGAAAAGTATGTAATTTTAGAAATTTACACATGTATATGTGTAAATTCAACTAATTTACACAAAATATTTTAGAATGTGCATAAAAATTGAATGGGTTGCTGCAAGACAGGGATATCTCAATTTTTTACTTTTTTGAGGCGTTCAATTTCTTGTTTTAAATGGGTATTTTAGGTAACTTTCATTACAAAAAGTAAAAAGCTACCCAGTGCAACCAACCGAAGGAATCCATTTCCCGAAAATTTTGCCATAATTTCACCGATCATGACCCCAGATCCCAGATATATATATAGATACAGGGTGATCATAAAAAAACTTTGCCGGTATATGGAGCTCTAGCGGCCAGTCCGTTCGACCGATCGAGGTGAAATTTCATATATAGCTATTTATAGGTATGAACTCGAGATTCTCTGAACGGCAACAAAATGGCGCTCACGGTTACGGTTATAGTTACAGAAACTCGAAATTTTCCAATGGCAACACCCATTTTTTTCATCGCAAAATGATCAGCGCATGCGAAAACCCTAAAGAGCGTTGGAAATGTACGTGTATAGCCAGAAACGGACACGTTATGCACGCACAAAAAACTGTTCTGTGAATCCCCCCCCCCTATAAAAAACACGATTGGCGCGCAAGGAGTAAATTCTCATATGACACAGAGTCTTTTTATCCGTTTTCTACGCTGACTATCTGGCAAACGACGTTCCGTGATTGGTATTTTGTCTCTGTCATATTAAAATTTTCTGCGTGCGCCTTGGTCGTGTTTTTTTTTTTTTTTTGGGCCATTCGTAGAGCTGATTTTGTGCAAGCATAACGCGTCCGTTTATTGCAATAACCATACCGTTCCAGCGCTCTTTAGGGTTTTCGCATGCGCTGATCATTTTGCGATGAAAAAAGTGGGTGTTGCCTTTGGAAAATTTCGAGTTTCTGTAACTATAACCGTAACCGTGAGCGCCATTTTGTTGTCGTTCAGAGAATCTCGAGCTCATACCTCTGAATAGCTATATCTGAAATTTCACCTCGATAGGTTGAACGGACTGGCCGCTAGAGCTCCCTATATCGGCAAAGTTTTTTTATGACCACCCTGTATATATGTATGTATATATCTTATGCTTGTCATGCTATAATTCCCGCATTTATGAATCGAGCTTGATGTACCTTAGTGTGTGCATAGTACAGACCAATGTCTTGACCGTGCTCATTGGTCAGCTTCATCCGCCATTTTGATTTAAAAATGCAGCCGTTTAATTTTTTTTATTTTAAATTTACATTTAGGTAAAAATAATTGAGAAACTGTTAAACATTTTTTCTTTGTGTGTTTCATCTTGATACAAAGATTTAGGAGCATGTTTGGTTTCCGTTATATCTTAAAAAATGGCTGATTTGTAGCAGTTTGAATTCCTTGTGTGGCTGCCATGTTGGAATGATCTGATTTTTGTCATGCGATAACAGGCGTATTTATGAACCGTTCTGGATATAGCTTAGTATGTACATAATACATACCAATGTCTCGACTGAGTTTTTTGGCTAGCTTCATCCGCCATGTTCTTCCAAAATTGTATAAATGTAAAAGGACAATAAAGAGTGAAAAAATATTATTAATCTGATTATGATTATAAAATTTCTTTTTCTTTCTTAAAACTTTAAAAAATAAAACAATTTAAATTTAATTCCTAAACTCTTTTCACGCCAAATACCATTTTTTGGCCGTTACCATGCCCCCAAATAAAGAGATGGTAAGAAAAACTTTAAGGGGGCTCAGTGCTTGATTGATACGGAAAAAAATGTAAGCAGAGCTCTTGCTTCGAATCCATATAAAAACAGAAGTATTCAATGAAATTAATTTAAACTTTCTGAAATTTTAAAGGTATGTTTTTAGTCTTATAAAATTATAAAATGAAGACTTCAATGTAATATAATAAAAAATATAGCAAAATTTATAAAACACAAATTTCGAAAAATATTATGTGTTATACACCATCTGTAAGATAGCTTAACGTTGAATTGTCATAAGAACCTAATTTTTGCTTTAAAATGATCAGGAAACATTACTCTATAGCACGGCTGTCCAACCTGGCTCCCGCGTAACACCAGAAAAAAATTACAGAAACTTATTCCTTATTGAATCTCCGAATACCGCCAATTCAATAAGGTCTTGATTTCTGTAAGAATTTTCTGGTATCCCGCGGGCGCCAGGTTGGACAGCCCTGCTCTATAGAATGAATTAAGGATATAACTATCACTCAAAAAAAACATTATTAAAAAACTCTCAAATTTAAAAAATTAAAAAACGCTAACAAATATAGTTTTTCTTTTTCATTAAAAATACTCAAAATATTAAACTATCTAAAATATATTAATTAATTCTATAGATAATTATGTTATGAACATGCAAAAAAAATTAAGCCATTCCGTCAAATAGCTTTTTTTTAATCTTGCGGATAGCCGTCAAAAATCAAGTTTGGAGAAAACGCGACTTAAAGTTGAAATTATATGGGTGCTACTTTGAAAGTGTTGATGCATAAATGCTTATAACTCCGTTAAAAATGCAAATGTTTTTATGTGGTTTTTTGCACTGAGTTCAGAATTAATTGAATAATCAAAATAGATCAGAAAAAATCGATTTTTTTTTTTTAAGTTTTCAAGCCCTGAGCCCCTTTAAAAAAGCTTCAAAACTGCGTTTTAAGATTAAACAATTCATCCTGACTTTAAATAACAAAAATTGTATGCAAACAGATGTTACGTTTATATTTTATTTATTTTATTTTATTATTATTTTGCATACATTATTATATCAATTTTATTTTTGTGTTTTATTAGTTGAATTATTTCATCATTGTTTATGTGCATACTGCTATTTAGTTTTGGATGGATTGCCTTAAAATCTAAATATTTTCAAAGCGTTATCAAATTATTGAAATATGTTATTAAATTAGCTTAATTTCAAATATTACAATTAGACATTTTTCTACATATATTCATGAAATATTTTTTTAACTTGGAAAACAGTCGGAATTAAAAATTAGTGATAAAATTTAATTTTAAAAAATAAATTATAAAAAGCAAAATCTGCAAAGAAAATCTGCGAAGAAAATATTTTCTTTATCTTATTATGGAATAAACATGACAGAAATCATATTGAAGAACAAAAGCTACTTACTGAAGCTTAAATTTGAATTCTCAAGATTTCCTTAAAGTCAATTTTATTCTTAGACATACAAACAAATCTGATTAGTTTTATGTATGTTAAAACATTCTTCTACAATGTAAAAGTCCAAATTTTATTTATTGTGTCATTTAGTACTTATCTAGTTATTACTAAATATGCAATTACAGTTATTATACTTTAATATTTAATGAATTTTTCATTTTAATTTTATTTCGAGATTATAATGTTACAAAATTTGTTGATCTGGATAAATCAAAGTAAAAATTGATAGTATTCAATTATGATCCGTTATTGCCAAACATATTTGTACATTTTATTTTTGGAAAGTTTATAAATTTGATGCATATACAAAAAAAATAATAAAATAGTATTTTTCTAGTATACAATAACGGTAACTAAGTAGAAAATTATCGGATTGTATCGAAAGTCTAAATTTTCGGAATGGCTGGTTTGTTTTCTTCAGTGTACCGTCTTTTTAAAGTCACTGTGACGTCACAAGTCACATATGATAAAAGTCACAATCAAAAGGGTACTTTTATCAAAACTATTATTGCTACTATAATCAAAAGGTTACTATTGTATTTCGTCACATTAAGAGCCTACATTAGTCACTCAAAAAGACCCGGATGATAATGTTAAGTCTATGGGGGCGTTATTTTCAAATATCTCCCTCGAATTTTATTATTTTTTAATTTAATTTTAAATTTAATATTTTTTAATATTTTTTAATTGTTTTCATAGGATAGCTGAGGACGACTAGTTTTAAGGCTGGTTTTTAATTTTTCGATTTTGGTTATTTGTTATTTTATATTAAGATAGATTAAATTTCAGAACCGGTTCAAACCAGTTCCGAAAGTTAAAGTTATTTTTAAAAATAATCGGAAACCAAAATCGAAAAAGTAAAAACTAGTCTTAAAACTAGCCGTCCTCAGCTATCCTATACAAAAAAAACCGTTGAAAAATATTAAGGCGCAACACTAGTCTCAAAAAAAGACCCGGATGATAAAGTTAAGTCTATGGAAGTTCTTTTCAAATATCTAGCTCAAATTTTAATATTTTTATATGATTTTTTTACATAGAAACTGCAGATGATTTTCAACCGAGCTAGTTTTTACTTTTACGATTTTGGTTACAAATTTTTTATATTATGAGAGTTTCAATTTGAGAACCGGTTCTAACCGATTTTAAAAGTTAAAGTGATTTTTTTTAATATCTCAAACCAAAATTGAAAAAATAAAAACTAGCCCGGTTGTAGATCGTGCTCAGCTATCCTATGCAAAAAACATCATGTAAAAATATTAAAATTTGAGAGAGATATTTAAAAAGAATGCAACCATAGACTTAACACTGTCATCCGGGTCTTTTTCAGTGACTAGTGTGGGGCCTTAAAGTTTGAGCAAAATATTTGAAAATAACGCCCCCCATAAACTTAACATTATCATCCGGGTCTTGTTGTGTGGGCTCTTAAGCCTTTTGGGTGAGCTTGACTTCGTAATTTCACTGTGTATGTGTCACCGTGGTTGATTGTTTAGTAATAGGCAAACCGCAAAAAATATGGCATAGTGACTTCCCAGTGGCGTGCATATGCCTTATTTCTCACGCCACATGACGATAATTTCAACAACTGTATATGCATTTATGTCACAGTTGTGTCAGCTGCTATCAGGCTCATTTTACAATTTCTATAACTACCCTACTGTACATCTCATCGTATGATGATCAACCTGAAATGAATTCGAAATACTTCTACACTTTCCTTCTAATATTTAAGATGCAATAAAATGCCTCAGTCTTTTCCTACAAAATGTATTCACAGCCTATAAATCATAACTTAGTTTTATGGATTTTAGAGGCACAAAATCCGTTTAGGGTCATGCTGCAAAAATACAGACAAACAGATTTTTGTATAATAGATACAACTTTTTTTCAAATAAACGCAGTACATGATATTTGCATCTGGTTTGAATGCGTTGTATAATTTAAAGTATATTTCTATCATTAATGGCTCGAGAGATAATTGCCATAGCCAACATTTTGAACCGCCCTGTATAATAATAAATCGGGGAAAATATAAATATTTTTAAAACTATAAATATTTAATATTTAATATAAATATTTTTGTCAAACTTTTCACTATTTTCACTCCGAGTACTTTTATACATTAAATTATTTATGAGTACATTTTCCTGATTTATTTTTTGAAGTTTTTCAATCTATAAAACAATACTTTTGCTCATAAATAAAACAGAAACTGGATATTTTTTATTGGTTTCCTTTGATAAATATTTCATAATATGCATTGAATAAAACACTTAAAAGCTTACAATCTATTCAATAAGTTGAATATTCTGAAATCCATCGCATATTTGTGTAACGCACAAAAGTGAATATACAACACAAAATGTGGAAGAAAATTATAAATATTTACAAAATTATTAGAGGATATAAAGCAAATTAAGAAAATCATTATTTTTGCTAAACATAGTTTTACGCCTTAAGAGCCCACAATAGTCACAGAAAAATTACTCAAAAAGACCCGGATGACCATGTAAAGTCTATGGGAGCGTTCTTTTCGAATATCTCGCTCAAATTTTAATATTTTTGCATGATTTTTTGCACAAGATAGCTGAGGGCAATCCACAACCGGGCTAGTTTTTACTTTTTAAATTTTTGTTTCATATTTTCTTTAAAAAAATACTTTAACTTTCGAAACCGGTTTAAACCGGTTCTGTAACTGAAACTATCGTAATATAAAAAATATATAACCAAAATCGAAAAAGTAAAAACTAGCCCGGTTGTGGATCGCCCTCAGCTATCTTGTGCAAAAAAATCATGCAAAAATATTAAAATTGGAGCGAGATATTCGAAAAGAACGCTCTCATAGACTTTACATGGTCATCCGGGTCTTTTTGAGTAATTTTTCTGTGATTATTGTGTGCTCTTAACCCCTTCGCGACGAGAGCCTTTTACAAAAATTTTAATGCTTTGTCACCGGTTTTTAAAAACAGAAAGCTATACATTATGAAATCGAGAGAATGCTTCTATTAAATAAGGGAAATTTTACAGTATAATTTTATTGGTGGGAATAAAAAGGATTCTTAAACATTTTGTGGCACGTTTACGTGTTGCTCGTCCCCAAAGCTAAAAGTGACATTAAAGATTAAATAGTGTATATTTTTTAACATATACACACCAAGTAACTTTTACAAAATAATTAAATTTACAAACGAACACCCCAACTGAGAATGCACGTCCTGTAATAATTATTCGTAGGCTTAATTAGCTCAATTACTGTTTATTCTCTTCCGTTGCAAATTCTTTTGTGTATCCCTGTAAATGAACGATAAATTCTATACTCATGATCGCCATATTCTATAATAGGGACTTTCCAATATACTTCAGTGATAAGTATCAGTTTCAATATGCTTAAAATAGTATAGTATCATTAAAATGATGAATGTCCGTCTGTCCGCATGTGACAACGCAAAAACTACAAGACCGAATCGTTTGAAATTTAAAATATAATTATTATTACATAATGTTTTCGAGTCATTCCAAATTTTATGAAAATCAGGTGCATAGTTCAATTACTGGGACAATAAAAACATTACGGTCAACGGGGGGGGGGGGGGGGGAGTTTCAAGTGCATTTTAATAGTGTTACACGCTTCCAAACATAATAAAATTATTGTTTTTTAATTTTTTTTTCTAAATATGAAACACAGATAATGATTTTAAATTCATTCAATCAGCACTAAATTTGGTTTCCTTTCCTTTTGTTATGTTCCGTTTATTTGTTAAAACGTTAACCCTTTGAGCTCTGATGATAGAATTTTCTACCACATAATTTTAGTTCCGAAATGTCACTACAGCACCAGAAAATTTGACCACGTTTATTTCAAAAAGGTTTAATGAATTTTTTCGCGTATATCGTTAATCGGTTTTTTTCATTGAAAAATACTGGTGCCAGTATGACACTTTGAATAATGAAGAAATTTACCCACCAGAGCTCAAAGGGTTAAGCTATTTACCGTAGAATCAAAGTTAATAAGCGAATTTTATTTATTTAATACTTTAAAATAAATTCATACGTTAGTATCTGAATTTATAAGAAGCGTTTAAAAAATCATCTAAATCTAATAATAACTTTACGCGAAAAGACAGTGTTTTTATTATGCAGCTTGAAAAGAGTGAGAAATTTCCTTGTTACTGCTCAAATGAAAACAAAAGGCAACATCCTTCATGAATTATGGAGCAGCTACATTCGATGCAATGAAAAAATTCAAAATACAATTCTGGTTACGTTTAAAAATTATTTTATGTAAATAATGAATCGGAAAGAAAATAATGTTTATTTTAGATTTTCTGATTGCTTATATAATTATTTAAAAAAATCAATGTTTATGTCTAGAAGCGCTTACATAATTTTTTAAAACGATAATTTCAAGTTGTGTAAAATATTAAGTATAAAGAAGAATGGATAAATCTCAAGTTCCAAGTTCTCAAGTCCAGTTCAATAATAGAAGTTCCAACCCCGAGCTTCTTGGGTTACAGAATATAAGATAAAACCATATTATATGTTTTATGTAAAAGTACACTGCTCAAAACAATTAAAGGATATTTGAAGTTTTATATAAAATAAAGATATAAACGAAACTTTTTTTGCCGAAAATAGAAGAAGAGAATCACAAATGCAAATTTTTCTGGTTTTCAAACTGTGGAGTATGCAAATTTTGAGTTCGACGTCAAAAACGTCGCTTCAGCGACAGCGAATGAAATTTGACTTTCAACTGGATAAAAGAGAATGAAAACAAGGATGATCGGCATTCAGTGATTGCTTTGTTTTGATGAGTACGATGTCTCAGCGAAGTCATTTGACAGATTCAGAAGCTTGGAGAATTGTTGGTAGGTTAGAAGGGGGCCAAACTCAAGCCGAAGTAGCGCAAGCCATTGGAGTATCACAAAGTGTCGTTTCCAGGCTCTGGAACCGTTTTTTGGAGAGTGGATGTGCAGGCCGAAGACCAGGGCAAGGTCGTAGACGGGCAACAACGCCCAATGAAGATCGGTATTTAGCGTTAACAGCTCGGAGACACCGAAACATGAACGCTACTCTTCTCCAACAACATCTTCGCTCGGCTACAGGCACCACAATTTCAACTCAGACTGTCCGAAACCGGCCCCATGCTGTAGGTATGTATGCTCGCCGACCGATGGTATGTGTTAGATTAACATTAAGGCATCATCGCGACCGCAGGGAGTGGGCAACCGAGCATGTCAACTGGAGGAGAAATGAATGGAGCAATATTCTGTTTTCTGACGAGTCCCGTTTTTCTGTGCATCTGGATAATAGGCGTATTTTCACCTGGAGGGACCGTGGCAGTAGGAATAATCCTGCGTTCGTGCACGAAAGTGTCAGATTTGGCGGTGGAGGAGTGTTGGTGTATGGTGGCATCTCCATTGACGGGCGCACTGACCTCTACAGCATTCGAAATGGAGCTCTGACTGGTCGCCGATATAGGGATGAGATTTTCAGACCTATTGTAGTCCCTTACGCTGCATCAATCGGAGATAACTTCATTTTAATGGACGATAACTGCAGGCCACATTGTGCAAACCTGGTGGAGGATTTCCTTTTCGAGGAAGGAATCGTTCGAATGGAATGGCCAGCGTGTTCTCCAGACATGAATCCAATCGAGCATGTTTGGCACGCTCTAGGAAGACGATTTTCTGGCCGCCAACAACCCCCACAAACTCTCCAAGAACTGGAAAGAGCTCTTCTGGAAGAGTGGGCAGAATACCACAACTCGTCATTAATAGCCTCATTGAGTCCATGCCTCAAAAGTGTTCAACGTTGCTGGCCACCCGTGGAAACCATACCCCTAACTTACTGAAAATGATTTTCTTTGAAGAAAACACCTTTTCTTATTCCTTTTTTCCCATATGCACAAATTGTGTTTTTTCCTCTTGTACACAAATGCGCAATAAAATGCATTTTTTTCTGCCAAACATGTGTAATTCATTCTCATATAACCTACTATGTCTGTCGACCATGTATCAATCAGCTAAAAAGTTTCCCAGATACAAAATCCACCTAAAACAGCAAAATCCTTTAATTGTTTTGAGCAGTGTATATCTTTTACATATATATAATATGTATATGTAAAAGATATATATATTATATATATCTTTTTTTATTATATATATCTTTTAGTTGAAAATTCTAATAGATATTTTACATTTAATGTATATTTTTTAGATTTTTCACAGTCAATACCAACAAACATCTTTATACTATGTATTAAAATAAAATTTTGAAATTTGTTAAAAGCAGTAATTTAGTACTGATAATTTCCGTAGTTAAAGCATGGTTCGATTACCTATTCTAAATTTTTGCTTTATTTGTATTTAAGGATTGATAATATTTTAATTACTTTATGGGATATAAGGCACAAACAAACGCTGAACTATTTTATTTATATTATTTTTAATGCAAATAGGTTTATCTTTTGTAATCGTCTGTCTGCAAGTGGCAGGGATATAGACTTTCAAAACACATGCTTGAAAATTATTTTTTAAATAATAAAAATTCGGTAAATGGCGATACAGTTTTCAAACAAACTGCGGTATAGCTTTCAAACAAATTGCCTTTGGCAGTATATTTTTTCTCGGTTCGACGGTGTAAAAATAAAAATATATCGGTTTTTAGAAATTTAAAATATTGCAATAAAACATAATACATTAAACAGTTAAATTTAAACGTCTGCTGTTGCCATTCGCAAAATGACGTCAGCGTTACGTAATACCCGTTTGTCCTTTATAATACATATAATACATTTTTAAGCGGAGTGTATTTTGCGTCTCTTATTTTACTAGCTTAATAAACTGGTTATGAAGTGTTGATCCATCTGACTGGGTTTTTTTATTTAGACATTACGGATTCTGACCAGTAACGGTTAACAGTTATTTTTTGCTTAGAAAATGTTACATATGGCATAAAAGAAATAAATTGAAATTGCTATTCAAAATTTCTGATATGAATTCAGTATTTTTAAGGAAAAAATCCACCATCTGTGGCATAGGGAATTGGGTGTACCAATAACTTTTGCATCCGTTCATAACAGTTATATTTACCTACATTTTGTTATAGATTTCAAAACGACTTGGTGAAAAGTTTCATAACATTAACAGAGTGGCAAGTGGTCAGGGAAAAAAGTGTTAAATACTAGCATTTTGTTAAAGAGGAATTCTCCTACTTTAATCTCTTTATATTATTTGAAGTATTTTCTATAAAAAAAATAATGCTAAATACCTCTTTCTTTTACTGTGTTTTTAACACTAGAACCGCGGAGACGGGTCATTTTGACCCGTACTCAGTGGAAAGATGTCGATTCGAACCAGATAAGTCTTCTTAAAAAAATTAACATATAACTGCACAAAAAGTATTTAAAATAAATAAGTTAAATAGACTTAAATAAAAATTCTGGTGTGAATTATTTTTATAAAACTTGGGCAAAATTCCCCGCGGTTCTAGTGTTAACTGACTTTTCGACACCCTGATTAATGTCGTTCAAAATATATCACAATTACATTATTATATGCTGTTAATAAGAAATAAAATAAATAAGAATACCTGAAGAAAGAAAAAAAAGAAATAATAAGACATAAGAAATAAAAATACATGATAAGATTTCGTTTAACATGATATAACAATTTTAATGCATGAAAAAATATTCAAGGCAAATACAGCATAGAGCTAATTTTTAGCATTAGGAGATAGACATGGCTCCTAATAAAGGCTTTCATAATTTTTTATTTCAATATTTTTCACGATATCAATTGAGTGTGGACATAATTTACATTAAAAGATATAAAAATTGTTTAATTTAAATGCACAATTTCAACAGGAGAAATCGGTTAAAGTTAAAAAAAAATCAGCATCGATACTAAAATTTATTTCAATACTAAATATTTCTCTTATGTACTACTACTAATACAAGAATATCTCCTGATTTACATATACATAAGTTGTATTACTCAGAAAATCGTCAATACCCGCATCTCAATAATGAAGCTTCTCAGAAAATACGGAAAATTTTTTCAAGTATAGAAGCAGCTTGACTTTTTTGTAAAAAGATTAGGAAATGATTGAGCATTTTTCTATGCAGATTTAAAAGAAATTTATTTAATTCCTTAGTAATTGGCACGCCCGGTGTTACCCGGTCTCATGATAATAACCTTAAATATATCTAAAATCAATGTTGAATAATTTTATATTTTTAAAGGAAAATCTTTCAAAAAATTAGTGTCTATCCAAACAAATCTCTAGAGAAAACCAACTGATTTCAGTAGTGTAAACGTACGCATTCTAAGAACACACTATTCTGTTTTTTATCTTTTTAAAAGAAAATCCAGAGTAACCTAGGACAGTCATAATAATCATAATAGGTCAATATCTGAACTTTGGACAATTTGTCTACACTGCCAATAATGTTTCAATAATTATACTAGACAAAAACTGAAAAATGTAATAAATTGTAACATCTGTTATAACAATTACCAATGATAAAGGACATATAAATAATTAATTTTAAGTTTTAAACAAGCGAGATCTTTATTTCAGTCCCTGTCCCCAAGTACAAAATATCCAATATTAGATGTATGCTGTATAAATATCATTAACGTTTGCTATTATATACATTTATGTACCTCTATATATTACAGTATTAGAAAATGCACGATAGGAAATACGGTATGGGAAAATATGCGATTTTAGACGCTTTCTTTAATATCAAGAAAATACATGAGGAATTATCCTGAAACTCCAGATCTGTAAGCAAAATAGTACAGGTCATGTATTTCCGCGGATATTTTTTTACCGAAATGCTATAGGGGAGCGTCAACAAATTGAAAAATAACGAATATCTTTTGTATAACCCTGTCAAAACTAATGTAGCAAAAGCGTTTAATCTGTAGATTATGAATAAGTGGTTTATTGTAATAAACTGTGTTCATCAATATGAAGATATCATGTACACTCGTAGAAAAATTAAGGTTTTCATAAGAACAGTCCCAAATTTTTCCAAGTTTTTTGCTTATAATTTTTAGGGTTCTTAATATAAAAAATGTGTTCTTTTCAGAAAATATAACAAACAACATGTACACAACACCCTGTAATCTGAAATCATATAGCCATTAATTAGTATCAATATAGGAACACATAATTGCAAGCTCCATTATATTTGGATACAGCCCGTGTTAGAACCCATACGTGTAAAAAGATTGTGTTAAAATATTTGAATGCAATGAAAATAATTGTAAATAGTATAATTTAAATTATAATACTTACATATTTACATTAATGAATTTTGGGTAAGTAAACTATAAAGTACTTACTATATTTTATTTTATATATTTGTTTTATCAATAAGGTTATTTATAAAACAAAAAGTGTAGGTATGAATGACATAGTGATTGTGTTATGTTACATGAAATCCCAATTATTGCGAAAAATTTTGAAGACTTAGCTATCATAAAATTTTTGTCCTTGGTACCTATGCTTCATCTTCATGTGAATTTTTAGTAAGTCTTCTTCATGGAGAAGAAACCTTATTGTATCTTTATACATAAAGAATTCCTCTAAATGAATTGGGGGGGGGTATAAAACTACTAAAATTTACTAAAGCATATCTTCGAAAAACTCTCACTGAACTGCCCTCTCTTCAAAAAGCTGATTACATTTTTTATGCGGAAGTTGCATTTGAATAGGGTCGACAGAACATAAAAGGAATCACTTAAAAATGATTAAATGATAATTCATGAAAAAAATGTAAACTACCTTTAAACAACCGTCAATGATATGTCCCAAATTCAGAAAATGATGTGAAATGTATTTTAACATTCAAATCAGAAGATTATAAGAACATGTGTATAATGCAAGCTGTTCCATTATCTCTAAACAGTAATAATATCACGGAATGCATATATAACAACAAAAAGAGGCCTAGATCATAATTTGACATTAGTTTAAAGGATAGCGATATATATTTAAGAATTCTATCACCCAGCTGCACATAGAAAATTATTCGAAAAGTAATATGAAAATAAACCGAACTCGTAGGTATCACAAAATTATTGAAGAAAGCTAGGCGTACCAAGAATTATATACAACAAGTCTGTGTTCATATATCATAACACAATCACTATATGTGAAAAAGATTTCATTATTCATAAACAACCATACAATATAAAAAATACTAGTATTTGATGACTTAACCTAATTGTTTAATGCAAATATAACGTGAATTTCATTACTTAAAAAAATTATGTAATTGAAAAATAGTTATGTATAGTATAGTATGTGTATATATGTGTTTTTTTTTTTTTTTTTTTTTTTTTTTTTTTTTTTTTTTTAAGTTGTATTTCTGAATTTCCATTTAACGTAGAAAGCGAGAGATTACTATCATTTATATTATGTATTGTTGACAAAGAAAAGTCTATATCGAACTCTGAAATTTAACATACCACATTTGAGGTGAAGATAATTTAAATCTATAATTATTTTTATGTTTTATTATAGGAATAATCATATTATGTCAATTTGTTCTTATAAAAACAAGAGCCTTAATCCTATGATACAAAGTCAGAACACAAGACGTGACTGGCGTGATTGGTATTCAAAATTCGACAATTGTCGATTGTTATTTCCTTCCATTTCAGAGCTTGCAATGTTTTTACGATGAAAACCTTATATTCTGAAATAATCACCACGCTAATTCAAAACTATGCGATTAGTGTTAAAATTCTATCTCGCATATGAAGTTCAAACACACAACTTATTTTGAATTCCATCGATAAAATATAATAAATATGATCAAAATGCATTTACTATGAAACATTCAAAATATCCATCGTACTATTAAATTAAACATCATACAAAAATCTTCTCTGAAATAGTTCAATTTTATTGAATTCGCACAAAATTTATACAATAGGATTTATTTCTAAATAAAATGAAGTTACATTACTGTTCTAACATATAGTTTGCACAGCACATTTTAAAAAAGTCCTTCCGGCAGTAACGGGAGGAAGAGGTAGCTTTCATATACCTTATTTATTTATTTTAAATTAAGTTATATTATTACAAAGCTCAAATTAGTGGAGCTCGATTATATAAGATTGAATACTAGTTTTTGTCAATACTGAATATTAATGTGAATTTTTAGAAATTAGTTATCTTTTATTCAAGATGGTTTTATTTTAAGCGATTTATAGGGTCGCCAAATTCCACGAAGTGTATGCCATTTTAAAACAACATGATTGATAAAACAAACCAATGAATTTGGTCGAAATCTTGATTCATGTGCACATGCATACTCACAACGAAATCAATTAATATAAACGAGTGCTGTCGCGGGCAAATTGATTTTTAACCCTTTCAGGGGCGGTGTTTGCAGTCTGCAAACACTTAATATTACTGTTCCAATTTCGAACTGGCACCAGTATAATTTTAGTACAATTTCGATTTTATAATATTCGCGAAAAACAGCTCTTGATTATTTTCAAATAAATCTGTTCTTAAATTGTGGTGTGAATCAATTATTTGAACATTTTCGGAGCAGAAATACCTTGCCCCTGAAAGGGTTAACACTAGAACCGCGGAACCGGGTCATTTTGACCCGTAACAAAAGAAGAGATGTCAATTCGAACCAGAAAATTCTTTATAAAATAAGTTATATACATGATGCAGAAAAATAATTTAAATAAATAAGGGATTTAGTTTAAAATAAAATTCTGGAGTGAAATATTTTTATGAATCTCGAGAAAAAAAAATCCCGCGTTTCTAGGGTTAAAAAAATGTCACCCACATTAAAAATTTAAACTGCTATATCTCAGGCGTTTGTTAAGGTAAAGACAAAGCAAAAAACATTCCGGAATACATTATTAAGATCAAACACTTTAGAAAGAATTTTTTTTCAATTTCTAATTTTTTGTTTGTACATCATTATACATTTAAAAGATTTTTGACAAAATTAAATGGCCACCATTTTGAAACAAGATGGCGGATGAAGTTGGTTAGTGAACTCGGTCAAGACATTGGTATGTACTATGTACAGACGGAATTATATCCAAATTAATTTATAAATATGCGTATTATCGAGTGACTAAATTCAAACCGCTTCAAAATGTCAACCACACTGGAAATTGAAAGTGCTGTAATTCAGACATTTTTTAAGATATAAGTGAAGCAGAAAATGCTCTGGAATCTTTGCATCAAGGTCAAACACACAAAAGAAAAATCTTTTACGATTTCTTAATTTTTGCACCTAATTTTATTTTTTTTAATAAATTTAATATTCCGCCATTTTGAAACAAGATGGCGGATGGAACTGGTCAACGAACTTTGTCTAGACATTGGTATGTATTATGTAAGTACCAAGTTACATCCAAATCGGTTTATAAATACGCTTTGTTATCACGTGACGAAAATTAGATCATTTCAAAATGCTAGCAACACTAGAAATTAAAAGTGCTATAACTCAGCCATTTTTTAAGATATAGACGAAACAAAAAATGGTCTGGAATCTTTGTATCACGGTCAAATGCATAAAGAAAAGATCATTTTAAATTTCTCACTTTTTTGTACCTAATTTTAAATTTTAAATTAAAAAAAATTAAATGGCCGCCATTTTGAAACAAGTTGGCGATAGGAGCTGGCTAACGAACTCGGTCCAGGTCTCATTATGTACTATGTACACACCTAGTTACACTCTAATCAATTCGTAAATACAAATGTTATCTCGTGACAAAAATGAGATCGTTTCAAAATGTCAACCATACTAGAAATTCAATGTGCTATAACTCAGCCAATTTTAAAGATATATACGAAATAAAAAGTGTTCTGAAATCGTTGTTTTAAGTTCTAACACACAAAAGAAAAATAGTTTTCAACTTTTAATGTTTTCGCATTTAATTTTTTTTTATTTAAATGGCCGTCATTTTGAAACAAGATGGCAGATGATGCTGGCTAACTAACTCGGTCGAGACATTTGTATGTACTATGTACATACCAAGTTTCATTCAAATCGGTTCATAAATACGATAGTTACAGCATGACAAAAATCAGATATATATATATATTAGGGTGGGCCGAAAAAAACTTTTTTTCGATTTTCGATGATGGCGGGTGCGGAAAAGTGGCCACTGGTGGCACTCAGTTCATACAAAAAAATTGAGATTTTTTGGACTTTTCCTTACCCAGACGCAAACGGCTTGGAGTTTTGCAAAAATGCTCATTTTTGAAGTTTTTCGAAAATATTAAAAACTGTTAAATTAACTTTATTTTGGTTGTATTTACTTGAAAAGGCATATTTAATGTACCAAATGTTTAAATGAGATCTGATCATGCATTATTTAATATCTATGTGCATTATAACTTAGCCTATTTTTATAGCTTTTTCTCGTATAGCAGGCTAAAGTTGTATTTGTTTGAATCGATCGTTAGTTTCTCTCTTATTAATGTCCCTTGGTCTTCTTTATATTTTTTCTGTGTGTCAAAGGTCATATATTTGGGCAATGGACAGCAGTATACTTCAAAAACAAATCTGGAAGGTGAGAAAGAGATGAAGCAGAACTCTTAGCGAGCGCAATGACTCGACGTAATACTGAGGCAGTAAAGGACGAAATAGATGAGAGCCAAAATGCGATAAAGAATTCTTATTATTTCTCCATGCTCAGTTACCTGCGACATTTGTTCAGGGTGAACGTGAAACCTTTTTCTAGTCAGATACAGTGCTTTTGGGCTCGTTTAATGTTCTATTATAGTGTTTTGTTCGTTTTATTACGACGAGCTTAAAAATGACTAGTATGAAGGACTATGGTAATGTAAAGACACGCGGTAGCGGGAAAAGTAGCTTTTTGGAGGCATCATGCATATTGAAAGTATTGCAATTGCCAACTTATGCTGATAATAATGCGGCGCTACTACTGGTTGCTTCACCATATATAGAAGTTGTGACAGCAGAGGATACGAATCTCGACATCGATAAAAACAAAGTCAGAAGAGAGAAATAGAAACTTGGAAAGAAGATGCAGGCAGAAGAAGTTCTTGAAGGAGGAAAATTAAAAGCATACTTTTTGATGGTAGAAAGAATAAAAGTATATTCAGAGAAAAAAAAAGAATAAGTGGCACCGTCGAGAGAAAGGCGAGGAACACGTCACCGTGTTGTTTGAACCTGGTTAGGAATACTTGGGTCACTTGATACCTCGTTTGGTCAAGGAAAAGAAATAGCAAAATCATTATATAATCTTCCAAGTCACCATAAGTTAGACTTTTCTGAACTGACAGCACTTGGGTGTGAAAGCACCACTGTTAATACAGGAAAACGCAATGATGTCATTGCCTGTCTTGAAAAAAAACTAGGAAGAGAGCTGAAATATTTGATATGTATTCTTCGTATGAACGATATCCCGCTTCGACATCTACTTCCTAAACTTGATGGTGAAACCACGGGACCTAAGACCTTTGCCAAACCAATCGGTGCTTGACTAATGGGGTGTGAAAAGTCTACACGTCACTTTGTTCGAGCCTATTGCTGTTTCATGGATATCAGAAATGGAAAATACTGAAGATCTAAGTACCGGTCAAAAGTGCTTATTTGGTATTTATGCTGCAGTTTCAACGGGAGTATGTCCTCCAGAAATGGAAAACAAATAACCTGGACCAACTGTGAAATCGAGATGGATCACAACTGCTTACATAATTTTACACTCATGCGTTAGTAGTTTAAATCCTGATAAAGCGTTAAAGTATCTCGCTCAGATACGTGAAACGAGTTTATGCGCCCATGTGGTTTTCTGTAAGGAAAAGGCTATGTTACGCGGACGGACCTAGACATATATGGCAGATAGTTAAACTTTCAACGTTTTTACCAGATGACCTAAAGGAGACAGTACATTCAGTCATCCAAACAAATGGATACTATGGTCATCCCGAGAATTTATTGATAGCAACGGCAACCGATGATAGACAACATATTAGAAGAATGGCATGGTATGAAAAAAGTATGTCGCAATTTAAATAAAATAAAAACCCACATAGTGCAAGAGTTTAAGTTCCAAAGCTAAACTTTACAACAACGGAACACTATGAGTGTATCGAGTGGGTCGCCGCCGAAATCAGCGAACCTCTGATATCAAAAACTTTTTCACTAGAAAAAAGTAGAGAAAACGTAATTTCAGGATCCATATTGGATGAATCCATAGTCTGCTTTCCAAGTCACTCCAAGTTTATGGCAACAGTCGTTAAAATTGTGACAGATCAAAGGTATGCGGGAGTAAAGAAAGACATACCTTCATTAGAGCAAAACTGCCAGCACGGAAAAATATACCAAAGTTCATTTCTAAAAAAGACTTTGTAGAGAAAATGCGATTCAGTGCATTTTGAATATATTATTCTGTGGGTAGGAGGGTGGGTAAAACTCGGAGTGCAGCTACCTCCTCGTGGTGAGTTCTGGGTTGTTTTGCGTTGGTACCGAACGCAAAAAAACTAAAAGCTGTACAAATTATTTATAGTCAGAAAATTTCATATTGCTATGATGAAAATTTAAAAAAAATTAAAGTTCACCGTCCCCTTAAGTAAATGATTCATTTAGTATAAATTCCTTTTTAAATTATGGCAATATTAAATTTATTTTATTATTTCTAATTTAATATTCAATCAGTTCAAAATTTCAAAATTAAAAACGATTATAAATCAATCAATATGATGGTTTTTTGCGCAGTAAGATATAGTTCGCTAAAATAATGTTTTAGGTTTAGTAACTTTTAACTAGTTGCAAGCTACTTCTGATAACATTCCGAATACCCTCATCAGTGCAAAGAATGATTAAAATATAAAAAATGTTAATAAAATTTAATAAAAACATCAGGGCTCCCAAATGGTCCGCGAACTGAACGCCAATATTTTTTAACAGAAAATTTCATAGTAGGTTTCTACAGTTTTTGTGCTAAAACTAACTTCCGAAGCGGTTTTCTGCGCAATTTGCAAGAAAAATATAAAGCGAAAAACTTTCTAAGAAAATACTGATGTTCCGTTAGCGGACCATTTGGGAGCCCTGAAACATATTTTATGTAATATTTCAAAAAATCTGCAATTATTTTTTACTAATCTTACCATAGTATGTTTGGTAGTAAAATCCATATTCACGAATTCCATTACATGCATTTCGAAATTGAGGTTTGTACCTTCCCTCAAGTCGCAGTTTTTGTGAAATTTTTCGATTTCATTTATATTATTTTAAATTAAAGATCAAAAGTTTAGGATTTCAAAAATGTTTTGCTTTTTGTTCAGTGATGATAAGAAGCAAAGGTATAGCCCAAACTATAAACCGGAAATAAAATTTCTGAAACCGGGAATGGCCATTTAAAGCGCCATAAAAAGGTAAATAATACATTTTAATACAAAAATATATAACATACAACATATACACAAACATATAAATACCTACAAATATGGTGGATTTTAAAATTGTAAACTTAACATATGATTTTTTGTGTTTTATCAAAATCTTTATTTGCGTTTTCTGGAAAACTGCGTTTTTCATTGTGTACGTGTACGTGAAACATCGGTTCCTAAAAAGTTTTTAAGATATTGAAATAAATTTTTGTGACAAAGTTGTGCTCATCTATAATTATGTTTTGGAGCAAAATATAGCTTGTAAGTTTGTATACATGAATTTAATAGTCAGTTTTATTGAAAAATACACATTTTTTGGAAAAAAGCATGTTTTGTACATAAATTTTTTATATATTAATACGTTTAGGAGGTATTGCAAATCTTTTGCTTAACGCCTTGGGAACGAGCAACCGGCATACCTATCGCATGAAGCGCTCAGAATCCTTATTTATCCCACCGGTAAAATTTTACTGTAAAGTTTGTCTTATTTAATTGGAGCATTTTCTCGATTCCATAAGACACACATTTCTGTTTGTAAAAATTGCTGGCAAAAGATTAAAAATTTCGTAACAGAATTCTGTCGCGAAGCGGTTAATCATACAGGTAAGTGGCTTGCTAATATATTGTTAAAAAGGGGAAATACTGCTATCTGTCAAAAATATTTATTTTTTTCCTATCTCAAACAATTCCGTTTTAACAGGTTTCATAATGAAGTATAGGAATTATAATTAAATTAAAACAAAACAGATTAGGCTCAGACTTAGTTAGATGACGAGCTTGAAGCTATCTCACAGATTTATAAAGTGTATCCTTTAACCCCTTGAGCTCTAATGGTAGAATTTTCTACCACATAATTTTTAATTCCGAAATGTCACATTGGCACCAGAAAAATGGACCAAATTTATTTGAAAAAAGTTTAATGCAGTTTTTCGTGTTTATCGTTAACCGATTTTTTTCTTTGCAAAATACTGGTGCCAATCTGACATTTGGAATTTTGAAGAAATTTACACCCGAGAGCTCAAAGGGTTAACTCGCAGTAAAATGGTAAAATAGAATGAAAAACTAAAGTCGCAGAGTAATGTGCTTATTCTTTATATTTTCTCTTGCAATTTACACTGAAAGAGTTAGTATTTTTTATTCTTGATAGTCAGGGGCAACGTACATGTTACCTTTTAAAAGATCGGATAAAATGTTTTTCTGATTTTTATATACTGAGGCCAGAATAGAAAAACCGAATTTCCAGCAAACTTTCTTAACTCCTTGATCTCTGATGGTAGAATTTTCTACCACATAATTTTAATTTCGAAATGCCACAACGACACCAGAAAATTCAACCAGATTTACTTGAAAAACGCTTAATGCATTTTACGCATAGATCGTTAACCGCTTTTTAGGTACACTGTAAAAAATATCCGTTAATATACACAAACTTTTCCGTAAAATTTCATGGAATAGTTTCATTTTTCCGAGAAAACAGTAGTATTTCCGTATTTCCAATTTTGCGGTTACAAATCCCGGAACTGTTCCGTTAATTTTTCCGAAACTGTAAAACTTCCGTTTTAAACAGCACAAGTTATTGGCATTTTTAACCTATAAGTGTCGTGGTGCCATCTGTATGAGAAAAATCGAAAAAAAAACATTATAGCAATATTTAAAGATTTTTGAAATATTACAGATTTTTGATAAATTTAAAAATGGGCTCAAAGGGCGAAAAAAACAGGGTTTTGGGGAGAAAAAAATTCATAACTTCATCAATTCTCAAGATATAAGTCCAACTGATTTTTGTATAAATGTTCTCAAAATTATCTAAAACTTTTGTATTTACAAGTTTTTGATAGGATCAACTTTTACCGATGAGAAAAATTAAAAACGAAAAGAAAAGGGGGGGGAGAAAAAAATCCATAACTCCGTCAATTTTTAAGCTATCAAATCTAATGAAATTTATTTTACATCTTCTTAATAATATCTACAACTTTTATACTGACAAGTTTTTCATAGGACCAATTCGTATAGCAAAAATAAATTAAACAATAATTGAAGTTGGAGAAAAAACCTCTAATTCAAACTACTTACTTTCTGACTGGTTTTTAAATTCATTTTTTATTTTAAATGCATCCAAATGGCAGATCGTCTTATTTAGGAACTACATAATGTGACGCATTGGCCTGGTTTTTTTTTTTATAAAGACAGAATATATTTCAAAAAAGGCTGCCAAAAAGGGTACTTTGAACAGAATTTCGAGAAGATATCGTGATTAAAAATTTGATGAAGTATTCAAATAACAAACTGCGTTTTTTCTGACTCGTTTTTAAATCCATTTTCACTATCAAACGTATCCACTCTACAGGTCCTCTTATTTAGGAACTGTATAGTGTGACGCATTGGCCAATTATTTTATAAAGACAGAATATATTTCTAAAAAGGCTGCCAAAAAGGGTATTTTGAACAGAATTTCGAGAAGTTATCGTGATTGAAAATTTCAGGAAGCATTCAAATAACAAATTGCGTTTTTTCTTACTCATTTTTAAATTTAGTTTTACTCTCAAACGCATCCATTTGACAGGTTCTCTTACTTAGGAGCTGTATAATGTCCCGTATTGGTCAGTTTTTTTTATAAAGGCTGAATATATTTATAAAAATGCTGTCAAAATGGGCACTTCGCGCAAAATTTCCCCAAGCTATCATGATTAAGAATTGAGGTTGTATACAAAATTGGTTATTTTTACAACTCATTTTTAAATTAAATTTTACTCTAAAACGAATTCAATTGACAGTCTTTTGTTATTTATGAACTATATAATGTGCCGTATTAATCGATTTTTTAATAAAGTCAGAATATATTTCAAAATATGTTGTCAAAATGGGCATTTGATCCGAATTTAGCTTAAGATGATTCTGATAAAACCAGTCCTTACAGAAAAATGAAATTATAAAATTTTCAAAAGAGGACAAATAAAGTTGTTAAACTGGGTTTATCTGTAATCAAATTTTATTTTTTGTTGTTGAAATGAGCACTCTTCGCCTATAGGCCAAGCCGACAGGAATTTTTTTTTTCTTTGCAAAGTACTGGTGCCGAAGTGACATTTGAAATTTTGAAGAAATTTGCCCACCAGAGCTCTAAGGGTTAAGGGGGAATTTTTTCTGGTCATAAAGTAACAAAATTTTCGAGTTATGTTTGATTTTTTAATATCTCGAGACCCTTTGTTATAGCGCATTATTTGTCAATTACAATCTTAAAGAGGACAAATTATTCTACATAACAAAGTTATTCTTCATAACTTTCATATTTACAACATGTTTATATACTCAATAGCAAGTGCAGCACGCCATTTCAAAAATAATCTTTTCAATTTCCTTAAAAACATCTAAAAACATGCACTGTTAAAAACATTTAACTGTGATATTACGAAGAGTCTACGGATAATCCAAATATTCCTTAAGTACTTCTTACTTTGATTTAAGAACAAAGGTTTTGGTCTATTTAAATTATTTCGAATCTTAGATATAAGTATCATTAATAAAAAAGAGAGAATGGAAATCCAAACATGTGGACCCAGGAAACAAAGAGGTTAATACAAGCAATGTAGTGCCTGTTAATACGTAGTGACCAGAATTTCACAGCAAGGAATTTACGAAGAAGCAATTCCAGACGGAGGAGCTTCAACATCATAGCCTCAAAACACTTTACTAAATCATAAAGTTGCACACGGAAAGAGGAACTGCATTGCAAAAGCAAAATAAAGAACCGACAGGCTGTATTTTCGAACTCCATTTAAAAGAGATTAGCTAACTAACTAATTACTAACTAGCAATTAACTAATTTCGTGTCTTAATTTTAAACTTTAGAAATATTCCTCTCCCTGTTAAAATAGTATATAGCTGCTTATCTAAAAAGGGAAAGCTATAGTGCTCATGTTTAAAATTATTAAATAAGATATTTTCTGTTCAGTCGAATAATATATATATGTAAATAAATTAACTTTGTAAATATGTTATTATTATGAATAAGTGGAAGAAGCAATTTGTTGTTATTGCGTTAAAATATAATTAGTAATACATATTTTACTATCCATTGAAATTTATTCGAATTAATTAAAGAAATTTCATTCTGTTAATCTGAAAATAAAAAAGAATATTGCCCAGTTAAACTGATGGCATTGAGCTCACAGGCTGCGCTTACTAATTGTACATTACAGCCTTGTATTTTCGTTAATTCCGTTCGAAAAAAAAAAATTAAAAAGAGGTAACAGCTCTCCCCTTTCTCCTTTTTTATACTTAATCATTGAACCTCCTAAACTATCAAGTACATGCTTTATCATATTCAAAAACCTATATCCAAAATTCAGAGCAAATCGGATAATTCTTAATAAAAACCCATTTAGCATTTATATAATTTAAGAGGAGTTATTCTCCTCTTTTATACTTAACCATTAAACTTCCAAAACTATTCAGAGATCTGAACGAAATCTGACAATTCTGATTGAAAAATCCATTTATACAAGTTAAGGGGAGGGGCATTAGAACCCCCGTTCCCCCTGTTTATACTTATTCAATGAACACCTAATAACAGCCACGGTATCGCCTCATCCGAATGATCCTATATCTAAATTTTGAACGGAAACTGTTTATTCTGCATGAAAATCCCGTTTATATCAATTAAGGGGTGGGGCATGAGACCCCCGTTCCCCCTGTTTATACTTATTCAATGAACACCTAATGACAGTCACGGAATCGCCTCATCAGAATGATCCTATATCTAAATTTTGAACGAAAACTGTTAATTCTGCATGAAAATCCCGTTTATATCAATTAAGGGGAGGGGCATGAGCCCCCCGTTCCCCCTGTTTATACTTATTCAATGAACACCTAATAACAGTCATGGAATCGCCTCATCAGAATGATCCTATATCTAAATTTTGAACGAAAACTGTTAATTCTGCATGAAAATCCCGTTTATATCAATTAAGGGAGGGGGGGCATGAGCCCCCCGTTCCCCCTGTTTATACTTATTCAATGAACACCTAATGACAGTCACGGAATCGCCTCATCAGAATGATCCTATATCTAAATTTTGAACGAAAACTGTTAATTCTGCATGAAAATCCCGTTTATATCAATTAAGGGGAGGGGGGGCATGAGCCCCCCGTTACCCCTGTTTATACTTATTCAATGAACACCTAATAACAGTCACGGAATCGCCTCAACAGAATGATCCTATATCTAAATTTTGAACGAAAACTGTTAATTCTCATGAAAATCCCGTTTATATCAATTAAGGGGGGAGGGCATGAGCCCCCCGTTCCCCCTCTTATACATATCGAATGAACTCCAAAAACTAATCAGGGAAGCGCCTTATCAGGATATACCTATATACAAAATTTCAAGTGGATCCGATATTTTTATCATGAGTTATCGCGTTACGCACGAACGAACATACGAACGTACATACAGAACGGACGGGCACATAAGCTCTCAGGCTATGATAGCCTGTGAGCTAAAAACCATTTATATCAATTAAAGGGAGGGGCACGACCCCCCGTCCGCCCTGTTATACATATCGTATGAACTCCAAAAACTAATCAGGGAAGCGCCTTATCGGGATGTACTTATATACAAAATTTTATGTGGATCGGATATTTTTATCACGAGTTATCGCGTTACGCACATACATACAGAACGGATGGGCACATAAGCTCTCAGGCTATGATAGCCTGTGAGCTAAAAACTATGCAAATTAAAGATAACGTGTTGCTTTCGTGATAGAATCATGCTATTTTACGTAAGACATGGCGTTTGAAAATAATATGGTTATATCAATTTTTTAGATGTAAACAAATCCACGAAAATATAATTTACAAACTTTCATACTGTAGAGTTGCCGTTTTTACCTAAATATAAAATTATTTATGCAAAAATCTTCAAACTTTAATGGCTGCGCTTACAGAATATCCTGTTTTCAAGTTGTTCTCCCTGAAAAATGAGTTTTAACCACACTGTAAAAAAAGAAGTCGACCTACTAAGAAAAATTTAGTTTCTCTCAGTGATCGTTGCAATTACTAAAAAAATTTTCTAATCTTACTCAGTTACAAGAAAATCTGTAAGAATTACTAGAAAAAAAGCTAGCAACGAATAGAGTTAATAGTTTTATATTTTTAATAGCTATTACTAAAACTCACTTAGTGTGGCCGTGATAGCCTAGTGGTCATAGCACCAAACTCCAGGCTGAAAGGTCCCCGGTTCGATACTCGACACCACCAAAGGCGCACCTAGTGTAAGTACTCGTTAAATAAAGGGGTTATGAAAATCCTGTCGTAGCAGTTACCATGGGTAATGATCTCTGGACTTTTCCTCCCTTTCGGAAACATAACAAAATTGAGCAGGTGGCATTGTTTATGCTACCATCTGTTGAATCTTTGCAGAAAATCTTCCGCTGCAGAAGTCTGTCTTCTTAACCACTGGATGTAGTTCAAAAGAAGCTCCTGCACTTCGGGCACACGTCAACAACAAAACTCATTTGGTGGTTCTCGCTAAAAAGTTTTTAGTTAGATATACAAAAAATTCATTTATGCTGTTTATAGAAAGTACTAAGAATCTGTGAGTAATGGTTACTAAAAGTTATTTTGGAGCTTTTACAAAAATTTGCTTGATGGCTCATACTAAAAAGTTTTAAGTTAATTATACAAAAAATTCTTTTGTTCAGTTTACAAGCGAAATGTTTGTTTCACTTGCAAAAGAAAAGTTTGGAATGGTTACTATTTGTACTGTGAGTAATGGTTACTAAAAAATTCTGTGGAATAAAAATTTACTAAAAAGTTTTTAGTAACCTCATGAATTTTTTTTACAGTGCAGATAGAACCATCTTATTCTTAAGTGACGAATTATGTGACGAAACCATAAATAAAAGAAAGGGAAATACATATCTCCTAGTTATATCATGTAAATTAAGTGATTATAAAAAAGATGATATAATGGAATCTATCAAAAATTTTTTAAAGATTTTTGCAATAAATACCTCTTTCACATTTGTATACATAACGCAAACAATTTCCCTAATAAACAAAAGACATTTATTTATTATTATTTTATATGCAGAGACTTAAAACTACAGAAGATTTACTGCCATTTGTCAATGAAAAGGAAGCAAAAGTGCCTTTCATTCTTTAAACAATGCCATCTATTCTACACTTTTAAAACGAAAGAGTGGATTTGGCTTCTCAGGAAAAAGCCGTAATTTATTGGATCGTGAATGAGTTGTTTTTTTAAATGCTTTACTCATCTTGATTTAGATTGCTTATTTAAATAGCCCTTCTTGATTTAAATGGTTTAAAAACAACTCACTCACTTGAGTTGTTTCAACTCTTTATGAGAAGCTGCCTTTCAAAACGTGAGATGAACGAATTTTGGCTCAACTTGAATTATTTTCTGGCTGACATTTTAAGAGAGTAAATATCATACAAAATGCAATTGGCATTGGCAAATGGCCTTGCACTTTTATACATTTAGCAAAATAGAAACATTATCTATATCTCTAATACATAAGAGTACCTCTTATCCGCTTCTTAATTGTACGATAGTCACATTTATACGGAGCATCGTTTCATTATGTTATAAATGTGTAAAATGTGCATTACAAAATTTATATTCAATGTCTTTTATTTAAGGTGATTCTCGAATTCCCTGTTCAACAACGCGAAATTTTCTGACACACTTTCAGACTCATTTTTAAACTAAATACATAAAAATTGTCAGAGGTAAAAAATTGAATTGATTTGGAATGGAATTGTATTTTTCATTTTTTGATAAATAAATTAGTTATCGAATCATAAAAATTGTTGTTACGTGACGACAAGCTTTTTCCCTTTCTTCAACTGCCACTTTTTAGAATGCTACACAAAACGCCCAGTTTGGCAAAGATCTGTCTTTACGAAAATGTAGATAACGCCATTCGATTACATAGTTTTTAAATAAAAACGCATGCTAATTCCTTGCGTTTCTGAACAAAAGTGAATTTAGAAATGCGTCAGAAAATAGATCCTTTGGGTATGAGAACAGTGTTGATGCATCATTTTAACAGTTATTTAAGTCATGTATAAACGGTGCGTTACTGTACAAAGAATGTAAAAAGAGGATTCATGCGTATAGCTTCTTGATTATGACGACAATGCTTGGAGATCTTCCATTTCGTCATCACTACATACATCGATTCTGTTTTCAATATGCGTATTTTTTCTAATAATTTTGGCCACTAAAAGCTTTTAAAAATTATTCATCCTCATTGATAAAAACCAATTGTTGTAATTCGGCTTCATTAGTACACTGTAAAAACAAAGGAGCATTGTTATGCATAAATTTGGGTTATGAAATGCTAAATAAAATTTAAATCTACACTATTTTTCGTAGTAGCTCCGTAAAAAGTGTAAGAATAACTGCGGAATGTTGGTATTTTATTCTTTAATCGCAATTTTTGAAATGAGACACCAAATTCGGTGTAATTGATTTCGAATCGGTATATCTTCAGACGACATGAAACCATTTTACTTTCGCATTTAATCCTCCTTCCTAACTTTCTATAAACAATTAAAAGAGCAAACATAAGTTGAGCAATATTATTATTATTATTTGTAGATTTAAGCTGTAAGATTAAATAATGTTTGCATGTGCTTTTTAAAACTAGATCATGCTTTTAACAGTGATCGAACAATTTAACGAACAATTGCGATAAGGCCGAATTTAACGAGAGGTATGCCTTTTGTGTGACAATTTTCATCAAGTTCTTTTAGACAGTTTTGTTTATTTGTCAGCTGACACAGTAAGCATTTTATGCTATGCATTAAATTGTATAATTCAATTGTAATTTCATTAAGCTACATATCATATGTAGCTTATAGTTGTTATTTTGCTAAGAAAACTTTGACTTTAAAGTATACTAACAGTTGAGCGTAATTATAATTTTTGTAACAAAATTATTTTAAAAGTATGACTATGGCGTTTGCCATTTCTCTAACAAAAAATATTTTCACCAAAAGTACGTTATTCGACTTTTTCTAGCTTATTAGAAGCATAATTAACAACGAGTAAAAATTTCATAATTTCTTTTCGTTTTTTTTAGATGTTGGTACTGAAAGAGTTAAAGAAATTGTTATTAGACTCTTATTTTTGATTTTATTAAATTAGTAAAACATAATTAAAATGATCATGGGTGCCTATATGATTTTTTAGTGGAAAAATTCAGTACTTCCATGGGGGGAGGGATTTGTTCAGTAAATAATTATTTGCCAGGTGTACCTAAAAATTCTTAATTTTAATTCTAAACATGCATAATAAATGAGACTACACCAAAATTTAAAGGTGCTACAACTCCATTTCCCCCCACCTTGCATACACACAATATGGGACTTATGAAAAATATTTTTAAGCATGTAAATATAGGAAATTTCATTATTTACTAACTAACTAGGAAACTGCAAGAAGTTTAAGTTACCGATTTTGACGAAGGTGGTATCGTTGGAAAGATCTCATCTAGAGCAGTAAAAAACTCAATGGAACTACCCGTCGCAAATGAGCCGTTTTCGAGTTATCCTCAATTTATATCACGTAATTAGTGCATACTTAATGGAGGACTGCAAAAAATGTTAGTCTCGATTTTAACGAAAGTGGTATCGTTAAAAAGATATCATCTTGAGTTAGAAAAAACTCAATAGAACTACCCGTCGGAAATCAGCCGTTTTCGAGATATCCGATAATTTATGTCATGTAGCTATTGCATACTTAATCCCATAGTGTACACTTAATCGGTGACCGCAAAAAATTCTTTTCCCGATTTTGATGAAAATGGTGTTGTTGCAAAGATATCGTTGTGAGAAGTAAAAAACTCAATGGAAGTAACCATCTGAAATGACCAGTTTTGTAATTATCCTACAATTTATGTCACTTAATGCAATTTCCCAGCAGTGTGCATTAGCAAAGTGACACAAATTGTCGGATATCTCGAAAACATCTCATTTCCGACGGGTGATTCCATTGAGTTTTTTATTCCTCACGATGATATCTTTTCAACAAAACCACTTTCGTTAAAATCGAGAATAAAATTTTTTTTCGGTACCCCATTAAGTGTGCACTAGTTACGTGACATAAATTGTAGGATATCTCGAAAACGGCTCATTTGCAACGGGTAGTTCTATTGAGTTTTTTACTGCACTCTATGAGATCTTTCCAACGATACCGCTTTCCTCAAAATCGGTGACTTACACTTTTTGCAGTTCCCTAGTAAGTAGTATGTTTAAAATGTACCTTATATTAAATTGTCTCAATTAAAAGAAAGTTTAGCAGCCTCTTTGAGAGAAATTATTTATTTTAAATTATGGCTGTATTAAATTTAAACTGTATTTAAATGACTTTTATTTTGCTTTAAAGTATAAAAATATAGGAAATTTTGTTGTTTAATATATATAAATGTATAATTGTATAAAATTAAAAGAGAAATTGGCATCCTCTTTGCCTAAAACTATTTATTTTAAATTATAGCTGTATTAAATTTAAAATGTAATCTTTAAATTACTTTTTATTTTGCTGTTAAAATACACTAAATAAGTGGTAATGTGACTCTACACCAAAAATGGTGGCGACTAAATTGCCACCAAAAGTAGTGTTTGTTTACACCAGTCGATTGCTGGTGGTTTATTACTCTAATTTATTAGTTATTTTTTACACTACTTTTCGTGGCAACTTAGTTGCTACCATGTTTGGTGTAAAGTAGCACAGTTTTTTTTTTACAATGTATGTAAATTATACTTACTTCCAGCGATACGGAAAAGATCAATATACCCAAATAAGCGATTAAAGGAGACATAAATTATACAATTTTCAAAGTATTTAGAGAACTCTTGTGCATTTTTTCGTATGGATAACTATACTTAGAAAACCTCCTTGTATCGGTAAAATTCTTGGTGTGGAGAACAGGTATGCAAGTATTGCTGTAAAAAAAAATAACAATAATAAATTATTTTTAAAAAATAACGTTTCTAAATCAAGGAAAATATAATATAACCTCGAACGAAAATATTTAATAATCTCTTCCGAATTTGACCCAATTCCGAAAAGCATACGTTATTCTTAGAAACCTCAGTAACCAATGTATATCAAATATTTCAAAAGCTTTGATAAGATTTTTTTTATCACTTGTTTTCAAAAAACTTTTTGAGTAGTTTTAATAGTGTATTAATCCCTTTTTATCCCAGAATATGGTTTCTGGACTCTATCATTTCTCAAGTACATATTTTCATGTTCAATAAACATAGTTTACAGATAAACATAATAAGTCAACAATATTAATCTTAACATTAAAATTAATCTTAATTTGATAGTCTTGTATATTATAAATTTAGTTAAGAAGCTGAAAATATCTAATTGAAATTTGATAGCAACCTGAAAACCAATATTCGGTTTTAAGAAAATTAATTAATGCAGTAAAATAACGTTTTAAAAAATCAGTTGCAGAAAAAAAAAATTCTAAATACATTTGTAACAAATATACAAAGCTACTTAGAAACGTTTCCGAAATGGACGGGCAGCTAATAAAAATTAATTTTTATAAATTTTTCTTTAAATTTCGAAAAGAAATAGCTTTCTTGGATTTTTAAAGGTAAAAGAACGGTTTTAGAAACCTTAGGAGAGTTAGAAGAGGTCACTGTATATTTTCGTTTTTGATTACAGTGCATTTTTATATATTCAGAAACATCTGACATTTTTTACAGTGTACCTGCAAAGCAAACAAAACTTTCAAAGATGCTCTTTTAAATGAAGAAAACAAAATTCAACCTATCTTGTTCCATTCTTTAGTTATTTAGATTTGAAGATGTAAAGATTTGTTGTCATGCTGTATATTGGTTGGTGAGATTACTAAAATAACGAAAACTTGTCGAAATCGTGAGCATGGTTCATACGTATCAGGGGTTTCCTGGGATTTTAGGCGGTTTTGCACCAGAAAAATCGTAAAATACTGATTTCTATATCTAAAAAACAGAATTTTTCCCATTAAATAAGGCAAATATTACTTTATAAACATTCTGGTAAAAGATTCTTGAAGCGCACGAACCCTGGTGGGTAACACGGTTATTCTATTTTTTTGTTCAAGATTGTGTTATATTTCCTCGTTTATGAAACTTTTACCTATTTTAGAACGGGGCAAATGGAATGCGATATCAACAATGTAATAAATAAAAATTAGGCTAGCTGAAAAAAACTTAATTTTATAATGTATTTTCAAAATTCTCGGAAAATACAGGGAATTTGAATAACTGATGATAAGTCTATTGCTATCACGTTTTTTTCATTTGTCTTTAAAAATTAGAAAACTTGTTTATAACTCAATC